>OU744339.1:68991349-69591349 GCA_916610165.2 Gymnosoma rotundatum
GTTGAAAGTGAAGACGCCCACGAGGTTGTTAAAATTCCACCAATAGTTGTTGACAATTGTTATAAATTTACTGAGATTATAAATCTTATTGGTAAAATATGTAAATATACAAGAATATCCATCGGAACTAAATTAATACCGAACTCGAAAGCTGAGTATGATGAAACTGTAGATAAACTAAAGATTGCCCAGATGAAATTTTTCACTCATCTATAAAAGACAATCAAAGTCTTACAGCCCGATTCTGTGAATTCTTGATAAATTTTTTATCAAGATATTTTGTCAAGATTTTTATCAACTAAAAGTCCGATTGGTATTCTGTGGAAACATTGATAAATAAAAAGCTTTTGAAATTCACCAGTGTTGTAATTTAGTTTTATTATGCTTACAGTTCATAAATTTCAAAATTAAAGGGTGGCCCCATACAACATACATATTTCTTACGTATATTATGAACTGTAAAGGGCGATTCTGTAAAATTCAAAACTACTGGGCATTACTATAGCTCCCAATAACAAAAAGTTATACAAAAATTAATCTAAAAATTAAAGGGTGCCCCAGAACTGATGTAAATTTACTTATATCGTTATATATAACGATAGACAAACCATTGCAAATTTGACATAATTTTGATTGATATTGTCGTTATAGTAACAAATATTTACATTAAAAATTAAAGGCTGCGCCAATAGCTTATTTAATTTGAAGTTTATGGCCATACTTTTGAACAGTTGTAGACAGACAGCTGAAATTTAGAAGGAACCTGTTTTGCTAAGTCCGCTATAACAAGAAGAATAGAATTTGATTTTAGAAATCAAAGGTTGTTCCCAAAATAATGTAATTTGTTCTATATGGCCGTATTTTTTGACCCGTTGTATACAAACATCTAAATTTTAGACAGAATGTCCACTACATTGTTTGGTATAATAAGAAGTATAAACATTTTAAATTATAAATTAAAGGGTTTAACAATAGTTGATATAATCTGATGTGTATGGGCAAACTAATGATCCGTTATAAACAGACGATTGAAATTTAAAAAAACTTGATTGCTTAATTTATTACAAGAGCAAGTATATTATTTAAATTTTTAAAATAAAGGGTGACCCTATAGTTGCTGTAATTTTATGTATATTGACAAACTATTGAACAGTTGAAAAAGTATAAAATTTGGAGATATAAGAGTGTTCCAATAGTTAATGTAATCTAATTATGTGGCCATACTCTTGAAGCATTATAGGGTGTAGCATAATATGATTTAATTCTTTTAAACCACACCAATATGAAAGATTTAATTATTTTAAAGGCATTTTTTAAATAGCCAAACGAGTGTCATGTGTCACTAAAAAACTTATCATTTAAAGACAACTATTTGAAAAACAAATCAATCTTAATTATAAAGCAAAACTGAAAGCAACTATTTCTAACTTGCTGTAAAATAAAGATTCAATTAAAAACCAATTAAATTATTCAATTATTTAAACATCTGCCTTTTATTTTATTTTGGGACAGATGAAATCTGTTTTGAAGTCGGTTTTTTGAACAAGAATTATTACAAATTAATTAGCTATAAAGAATATTAATAAGGGTATAAATTTGTACAATTAACCCGTAAAGGAAACCGAAATATGATCGGCTGCAAGTCTGCAATTAATTGCCGAGCAAGAACACTCAGGCGAAAATTTTTTTGTAAATTCTGCCTCCAACAACTGAAAGAATCGCTTGAGTCTTTGTAAGTCTAAGCGTAGGTCTTCTTTTTTTCCGAATTTTCTTCGTCTTCACAAATCAGCATGAACACAATTATTTCTTCTTCTATTTTTCTAAAAGGATACGTCAATTTGTTCAGGTATTTAAAAAAGAATCCATTATATTGATATTTACATGAAGCGAGCACTATTTACCGAATTTGAATACACACACACAATAAAAAAGAGTTATCAATACCAAATGAGACTTTGAAAAATTATCAACTAAAAAGCTTTTATTTTTTGTAGTAGAATACCAAATCTTGATAAATATTCAAAATTTGATACATACTCAATGTTTTGAACTTATCAAGTATACAGAATCGGGCTGTTAAGCTTATGCTGTTCGGTTTACCACAAACCTTGAAAAGTGAATTTAAAGATGCATTTAACATAGAATTGGTCAACGTAAAATAAATAACAACTACGCGCTCAAACACTGACGATGCATTATATATGGTGGAGTTCAACCGAAGTCAGATAACAAAGCAGGAGGTTATTAAGACAAAATATGTTTACGGTGTTGTAGTTTATTGGAGAAGTCCCCAACGTAGGTCAAGAGGTCCTACTCAATGCTTTAAATGTGCTATGTATGGCCATGGATCTTCAAATTGTTTTAGATCTGAAGCCTGTATAGGATGCGGTGGAACCCATGATTACTCAAACTGCGAACTTAATAAAACAACAGAAGATGGTCCTGTTATTTACAAATGTTTCAATTTCATTAAAAAGAAATTAAAAAATGTTAATCACCGTGCTGACGATCCTCACTGTCCTTCAAGAAAAGAATATTTACAGCTCCAAAGAACTACTAATAGCAGGCGACCAGTACGACATTGTTTCTATTTCATCAGAAGATATGCGGCATGAGGCAAGGGGTTACGAGATGCCATCTTTTTCTCAAAAAGTATCAGGTAAACGTCAAAATAATATTTCTTATGCCTCAATTGCTGGTTCAAAACAAAGAACTCAACAAGACGATAATTTGTCAAATGAATAAATTTTAGATATTTATTTCGAAGCCTTAGAAGCATTAGAAAAATGCAAAACCAAATACGATAAAATGAGGGTGCTTGGAAATATGCTTAGATATGTTATATAAAAAGTCAAAATGGAGCCTAAATGTTATGCATTGGAATGCCCAGGGCATAACGACTCCAGCCTCGTTAATAGAACTTGAACTTGTGTTACATCAAAAACAAATAGACATAGCTTGCATAAAAGAAACATTCCTCAAAGCTAAGCACAATTTCATATTAAGAAACTTTTAAGTCTATAGAGAAGACCGTACTACACATGGTGTAGCAAAAGCCGAAAATATACCTATAATAGTTACCATAAATACTAGACCAATAAGATATACTTCTGTTTATTGTCCAAATTATACAAATGACTTTAATTATGATATAAACATTTTAACCACAGCTACAACTGATTATTTTATATTCGGATATTTAAATGCTCACCATACAAACTGGAACTGTTTTAAAAATAACACGGCAGGCAACAAATTTTTCAATCATCAAATGACCTTTCGTTACTATATAAATTCTTCAAATTCATTCACTCGTTTCGGTCAGTCGTCAAGTCCGACACGTCCATCTGTTGTTGATCTTCTTCTCACCAATTCCAGCTTAGATTTTTACAAGTGAAAACACACCCAGAAATTCTAAATTCAGATCATATACCAATGACTTGCACAATATTTGGTTCTTTGAAAACTCCATTAAAATTCCACTTTATCATAAAGCTAATTAAAAGGAAATAGGAAAATGGATAGATAATGAGTTTAGAAAAAAAAAACTTCCAAGGTATTGAATTATCGAATCAAATGTGGAAGAAACACTTTCAAAATTTACTTACCTGGTACAAGAAGCATCTAAATAAATTCAACTTGGTAATTCACAAGTCTCGCATAGAAAGCATTTTATTCAAACTTTATTTTTAATTTCGCAAAGAAATAAATTTAGACGAAAACTTCAACGTTCAAATAATTACTCAGAGACAAACATAATTACTTCTTTATTAAAACAGCTGACCACACTAATAAATTTGAACATAAACAATGACAGAAATAACAGCTGGTACCAATATATACAAAAGCTGCCAACAGGTAATAAAAAGTTTTGGATGTTGACGAAAGCAATAAAAGGCAATAAAAAAGCGTTTGTAGTTTACCAATAGATGGCGTTGTAAAGCATAACAACAAAGAAAAAGCTGAAATAATTTCGGAAGTTTTCGAAAATTGTCACAGAACAACATGCAATATGACTTCCCCAGTAGATAATATGGTAGAAAAACACCTAGACTGGTTGAATGCTCAAAGTATCACAGATGACATGCAGCAAAACTTGACGTCAGAGGAAGAAGTAAAATTCTTCATAGGTACACTGAAAAACCCAAAAGCACCTGGATTGGATGGAATAAAGCCAATTGTATTAAAAAAATTTGACAAATACTTTTTACACAATAATTACTCAAATTTTTAACTAGTGTTTGACAAAAGGTTATTTCCCAAAAAATTTTAAACAGCCAAAGTAGTCCCAATTTTAAAACAGGGAAAGGACGCATAATCACCTAAAAGTTATCGTCCAATAAGCATGCTAAATTGCTTAGATAAAGTCTTCGAAAAAGTCGTGTTACATAGAATAAATGAATACACCGAAACTAATAGCATACAACAAAACGAGCAATTTGGTTTTCGAAAAGAACATTCAACTGTGCACCAAGTAAAGAGAATTGTAAACTTTATCTCAAATAACAAAAGTAATCGAAAAAGTACTGGAATAGTGCTGTTAGACGTAGAAAAAGCCTTTGATTCTATATAGCACAATGGCTTAATTTTTAAACTCCATAAGTTTGGTTATCAAATTTACATACAAAAGATGGTACAAAGTTTTCTGAATGAGAGATCCTTTGTACTGAATATTGATACTGAATACTCCACCCAGCGCAACATACCTGCGGGAGTTCCCCAGGGCTCGGTGTTATCACCTGTTTCGTACTCAATATATACATCGAATTTTTAAATACTCAAAGATCAATCAGTTGCACTATACGCAGACGAAACTGACATCATAACAACAGGCAAAGTTTCCAACGCTATAGTCAAAAGAATGAAAAAAGGTTTTTTACATGCTCAAAAATATTTAAGAAATGGAAATTTAAAATAAATGACAATAAAACTCAAACAATAATCACCCTTATTCTGCGTTTCGATTACGTTCCCGGATTCAGTTACGCTCGAATCGAAAATAGGTATTCTACAAAAAAACCTATTCGAAAGAAAAAGAAGAAGAGAAGAGTATGTTCAAACCAGCTGCTTTGTTATGAAACGTATGAAATAGAAACATAAAAAAATTTTGTAAACATTGTAATTGTTAAACTATAAATACAATTTTATCAATAAACAGTGATAAATACATGTATTAGAACTAAATATTGTGGAAGCTATAATTAAATAAACTCATCAGTTAAGTGCGGAAAAAAAGAAAATAGCCAACAGACTAAAAGCAAAGGGTATTTGTGGCGAAACTATTCCAGCGTGAGGAATCCTGAAGCGTCGGAGCGAAATTTTTATTTTCTACACATCATCATGTCATACTTTCTTTCCAGTTTTTTTGTGGCCCTATTGCGTTATGTGCATTTGGAACTTCTTTCCAGAATGCCTATACTTCTTCCTTGGGACGCTTATAATATCCAGACGCAATACATATCAGCCTTCGTTGCCATTATACTAACTTGCAATAAATTAAATAAAGCCTTAAAATTACAAAAAAAAATATTACAAAATAAAGTTATAGCATTTTATACTCACATTTTATTAAATTTTACACTCTTTTAACTACAAAAACAAAAATCGAAAAACTTTCCGCTAGTAACTAAACAACTTGAAAAAACGTAGCTACGATCGTAACGCAGAATACATACAATCGAAAAAGAAATCGAATTAATACGGGGAACGGAACGCAGAATACCAAAGTTGACAAACTGAGTAATTTTCGATCCGAATCGAAACGCAGAATAAGGGTGAATATTTCCCTTCAATAAATCAACGAAAAGAATACCCTCGATACCACTATCTGTGGAAGGAGTTGAATTTCCCCTCCTTGATACCATTAAATATCTTGGAATTGAATTAGATAAAAAACTGACTTTCAGACATCATGTTCTAAGAACCTGTGAAAAGGCAATTAAATGTGGAAGAGCCCTTTTCCCATTACACTGTACAACACACCAAAAAATTACAAGGTCCGGGCTATAAATTCTGATAGAGGAGACAAAAAAAAGAGATACGTGTATCGGCGTTTTGAAAGTTTACATCTGAATTTCATTTGATAGGGGGTTAAAGTTTTCCAGCTCTGGCACATTCTTATTGTTAAACGGCATAAGAAACCATGTGACCCTTACATTTTAGGTATAAAATATGTTCAGCAAATTTATGTAAAATGTTACGGAGAACATTTTTGTAGAAATGTTAACCCTCTAACTGCTCAAGATATGGGTCTTTTTTGTCCTTCTTTTAACAAAGAGCAAAAAACACTATTTAAACAGGGTTTTAGTGGGTTAAAATGTTCCACAAAAATGTTACACGTTAAATTTTACTATAAGTCCCTGAATACACCAAAAAGGAAAATTCAACCATAAAGTCAGAAATAAGACGCAACAAAAGAGAGCTTAGGGTTAATTTCGCATTTGTTAAGAATTTTGTTTTAAAGCAAATTTGGATAGCATTAATTACATTTTTTTTAGCTCTAGGCAATTCCACTTCATTATCATACAATGTCCAGCTTATTTCAGCGATAAACGAATGAATGCTTTTACCTTTATAGCGTTCTTCAATGGGTGCGCATGTTTGATGAAATTTTTCACCATGCTCATCAGATTCTGTTGCCAACTGGTCTCAAAGTAATCCATATGGGAATTTAAAAAATGAATTTTTGTTGACATATGAACGCCTAGTTTTTCAAAAGCTCTAAGCATGGTGTCTATGTATATTCGAGCAGTAGGAGAACGATTTTTGGCTAAGACATTGTATATCACTTCCTTAATGCTTTTACACGCATCAAGCTCAATTGGTGAGAGCGTTTCGTCGAAGTAAGCGTTTAGCATTAGCTTTCTTATATCTGAACCAACAAAAACACCTGTTGGTATGAAACGAATTTTAAGACTTTTAACAATAACAACGACTTTAAGAACATATACATACCTTCTGATCCATTTATATCCAGACATTTAACAAAGTTTTTTACCACACCAAGTTTGATATGCAATGGGAGTAAGAGAACTTTTTCAGTTGGTACCAATGCTTGACGTACGGTATTGTGCTCTCCTAATGTTCCCTCAGCTCTCAACTTCCATTGTTTTTTGAAATATTGGTCACCCTTCCATCTGCTATCCCAAGTACATAAAAAGCATCCGCACTTAACGTATCCGGCCTGCATACCTGAAAGGAAACTAGCGACTTTTAAGTCACAGCAGTATTAGTTTTATAGAATCATAGCTTTCTTTAATCTTCATTCCGTAGGCAATTGAAATTGGATTTTTGGTATTATCGTAATACAGAAGTACAGCTTTTAGACTCTTCTTAGATGAATCAATAAATATACGCCAGTCCTCGTGGTTATATTCAAAATTCATTGAGTATAACCACGAGCAATAAGCAAACGTGTTATCATCGTTTACTGAAAAGAATGGCAGAAAGCTGTCTTGATGCTTACGAAAGCTGGGAACATTGACACCAGGTTCAAGTAGATGAACACCTTTTAAGTCTGCAGCTAAAATTTCTGATTTGTTTTTAGACAGACTCAGTCTCCGAGCCAATGCATTTAAATGCTCTTGAGACAATAATATTAATCTTGGGATAACTTCAATTCCTGTGTAATCACTATCTGCGCAATAAAAGGTTCCTGTGTCAGCGATGGTTCCATCAACATAATGACTAGGACTTCGAAGTTGTAGCACAGGTACCGGGAGTTCGTCACAATACGGAAATGGCAGCATGGCTGATATCTATTTAACTTTAATATGGAAATATTTTGTCACACGTAGCACGTAGCATCATTATGTTCACCTGGATCTAACCACCGCATAGGAATACCAAACTGCATTGAATTTCGTTGACCTTAAGCGAGAGGTCAAAAATAAACCTATAGTTTTAGAACAAAAAAAATTAATTACCTTTGGACCACAAAATTAAGCTATTATAACAAATGCGACAGCAATGCTTCGGCGTCCACAGTTCATCCGGAAAAAATTCTAACTCAAAATACCTTTTATAGATGTCTTCAACTTTACTATTGAAAAGCATAACTTTATATTCCGGTATATTATGTTTACCGCAGATATAGCAAAACAAATCTAATTTTTTCAAGCAATTGGAAATTTTTGCCAAAACAAATCTTACACGTAAACTGAGTTTCTTTCTTAATTAATTTAGTATTACTATGAGATAGTCAATCTTTCGAAACTTGAATGCAACTGATGCTGTTAACAAAATTCCTTGAATATTTAAACGGGCAAGAAAACACACAGAAAAGGGCTCAATTTGCGTAGAAGAGGAGTTTTTAACTAAAACATATTAATTTTTAGTGTTGAATAACTACCTAGTTCTAATTATAATATGGAAAACATCGATATTTATTGTTGCAGTAATTCATGCATACATAAGTATTATTTAACCTTTTTTAACATTCCCAAATGCAATTTTAACAGATTTTTTACAACCGCAATTATTACCCTTTTCACATCACATTTGAAAACATTTTCAGTTTCAACTGAAACTATTTACCTATTGCAATACTACTGATAAATATTCTAGTACCTGGTTTTATTTAGAGACATTCCCAAATTTGTGGAATTTTAGAACCACAATTACTAATTACATTATTTTGTACATCACAATTGACCAGATTTATCATATAATTTAATTGCTTTTTCAAATTTGTTATTCTAAATGAAATATTTTCCTTTTAATGTTCAGTTGAATTATTTTTATATTTACCTGTTTTTTTTTGGTCTATGGACATTCTCGAATTGGTTTTTTCTAAAACAGATTTTTTAAAACCACAATTATTATCCCTTTTCACACGTAATAAAATCTGGTTTATAAAAGGGCAGTAAGTAATAACAATTTTCGTAAGATAAAGGTAAAAGCTTATCGCTGAAATATGCTGGACATTGTATGATAATGAAGTGGAATTGCCTAGAGCTAAAAAAATGTAATTAATGCTATCCAAATTTGCTTTAAAACAAAATTCTTAACAAATGCGAAATTAACCCTAAGCTCTCTTTTGTTGCATCGTATTTCTGACTTTATGGTTGAATTTTCCATTTTGGTGTATTCAGGGACTTATAGTAAAATTTAACGGGTAACATTTTTGTGGAACATTTTAACCCTCTAAAACCCTGTTTTAATGGTGTTTTTAGCTCTTTTTTAAAATAAGGACTAAAAAGACCCATATCTTGAGCAGTTAGAGGGTTAACATTTCTACAAAAATGTTCTCCGTAACATTTTACATAAATTTGCTGAACACATTTTCTACCTAAAATGTAAGGGTCACATGGTTTCTTATGCCGTTTAACAATAAGAATGTGCCAGAGCTGGAAAACTTTAACCTCCTCTCAAATGAAATTCAGATGTAAACTTTCAAAACTCCGATACACGTATCTCTTTTTTTTTGTCTCCTCTATCAGAATTTATAGCCCGGACCTTGTAATTTTTGAAAAAATTTGATTTTGTTGTACAGTGTTATTAATCGAAAATCAACTTTGAATTATTAAAACAAAATCTTACTGTAGAAAATGTGCATACGTCCTATTATGACATATGGGTGTCAAATTTGGTCAAATAGATGTGCCAAGACCTATCTAAAGAAGTTGCAAATAATCCAGAATAAAAATTTAAAAATCATTTTTAATTTACCCAGAAGATACTCATCAAGTAGACTGTATCAAAATTTTCAACAAGGTTTGCTTAAATCAGTAATATCTAATTTAAGACAAAGATTTGAAGTTCGAAATAGAGCTTCACATTATGATATAATAAGGAATTTGTAATATTAATTTTTTTCTTCAACTTCAGCAATGATGCTGATAGAAGGATTAATTCAGAATTGCTTTAAGTCCTTACCAGGTTTTTCCCTATCTTTTTTTCCTCGCGCCGCGTTAATGTAAATACTAAATTTAAGGTATCTTTACACAATAAATGAAGTTCATATTTGTTGCAATACTTAATTAAGTAAGATCTCGAAAAACGTTATTATTGCAAATTTTTTAAATGTATTAATGATAGTTATAATATGTTATAATATGTTTTGGGAACTATCGGCATTCATAACATACATAATATTCTTACGAAAGTAAGATCTGGCAACCACTGTTGTTGTTTCCGTATGAGCGTGGTGAATAAGTAAATTCAACTAATGGTGTGTGTATAGAATAATACCACAATTAGCCAACAAAAGCTGAGCAACCTCAATGGTTGCGTTGGTAAAGGTGCGTGGTGTAAAACAGAAGATTGTGGGTTCGATCCCTGCCGTCCGACATGCGCACAAGGAAAAATAAAAATTGTCATAAAGCAATTTAAAATTAATAAGCAGCAGTACTAACCTCCCGAGAGGCAAAAGGATATTATTGTGTGAAGCCATGGCAGATAATTTAGTGGAGACGTATAATTTAATTTAAGAGCAACATATAATTGTCAAGAAGCCCTTTATAATAAACAGGAAGAGTAATAGCGGTTAGCGCGGGAAGGTGTAACAGCATAACAACAGTGTATGGCAGACGTGTGTTGTGGCTATTGGATTAAAGGGGATGACTGGCTTGGATAAGAGGAGTAGTGGAGATGTCTGTGGATGGTTAAGGTTACTAAACAAGGCATCGTGTAGTTCATGTCTCGCCGGAGTAACACAGTAGTGTACCGTGGATGGCTGCGTTTGTAGTAGTAACGCATGTTTAGTAAATACAAGACCAAGGGTTCATAAGACCGGTAGGATCAAGAAGTAAAGCCATAAAAAGCCATAAAGTAAGAATATGGAATTTATGATGAGCCACAGTGGTATTTGCAATTAAAAGAATCCGTACGTTTGTTCTAAAAGGGAAAAACTTAACAATATATACGTTACACGCCTATTGTTATTATTTCAAAACTAATTTCTGATTAAATTCAACACTCTTGTATCTTTTTTATTCAAATCGGATAACTCTTTCACGAATTTTAGTAACATGCTAATATGATCCTCGTACAAAGCTGGTGTTCATGAAGCAATTTAATTTCTTAATTTTTATCCGAGTCTGATTTTGATCGTGATACAGTGAAGACTTTACTGTGTTAAACAAATTTTGCAAAATATCGCTAACAATAATAAAAACAATTTAATCTCTTTGTTATTCAAAAATAAAAAATTAAAAAAAAAAAAACTTTTTACATACTTTGTATGTAAATAGCAATAACAAAGTTAATCCCTTTGTTTTGTTAAAGAAAATAATAAAATAAAACAAATAAAAGAAAACAACAAAAAAGCTTAACCACTAATCCACTGCAAGCTTGCAGCATGGGTAGTGGCAGCAATGAAAGTGAAACGTACAGCAACATACATTGGTCCAAGTACTAGTACAAATACGTTCGATTTGCTTCGAAATAAAATTGATTGTGATCAGCAAAACAATAACGGTGCAGATAATGAAAATGCTGAACCAAAACCTCCATCGATATTCATACCCGACGTAGATGATATTACGTCTATGGTTAGTAGTTTTTTTAAGAGTGGTCAAGACCGATGAATTCTCATATAAAAAGTTTTAAGGGATGGACAAGTTAAAGTAATGGGAAAGACGACTAACGCCTATAGGATTATCGTGAAATATCTTGATGAAAAGAAAATAAATTTCCACACTTATCAGATGATACAAGAAAGAGCTTACCGCGTAGTAGTTAAAAATTTACACTTTTCAACTCCCATCGAATTAATCAAGGCAGAAATCGAGGAATTAGGGCACAAAGTTAGAAATGTTGCTGTAAAAAGTAGACTTACAGGAATCCCCTTATCTATTTTCTTTGTTGATTTAGAGCCCGATAATAACAATAAAACTTTATATAATGAAAAATACTTGTTTAATGCAGTAGTTAAAATAGAACCACCTTTAAAACACAACGATATAATGCAATGCAATGAACCAAAACTTTCTGTAGGAAATTGTTCAAATGTGTACAATGTAGCTTGAATCCCCAAACAGCCGACTGTAAAAAAGGACTAAATACTCCTCCACGATGTTCGAACTGCTTACTTGAGCATACAGCCAGCTACAAAGGATATGAAGTATATAAGAAACTTCTGCAAAAGAGAAATTTATTAAGAATACAATATCAACGGGTAAAATTTTCCTAATATAAATAAAAATAATGATACAAGTACAAACGACAAAAGAGGTAAATACATCGTAAATCCATATTCATATTCTCAAACTTTAGGAAATAATAATTGCCAGCATGAAGCACCGCCTAGTTCCCTGCAAAGAATAAAAGTATTGTTAGAGAAGCAAATAGAAACCACAACTACACTACTTAATATGATGTCTACCCTCTTAACAAAATTATGCAAGTAAATTTGCTAATAGGAATATGGAATGTTAACGGACTTTCCAATCACATACGTGAAATTGAAGTTTTTCTCAACACAAATTATATTGATATACTTTTAGTATCAGAAACTCATTTTACAAGTAGATCCTACAGGTTCATGTATTTTAATAAAATCTGCTATTAAATATGAAATAATGCCTAAAGTTAAAAAAGCTTTTCTGCAAGCAACTAACATTAAATTAAAATCTAACGATGGTGACATAATTATATCCTCGATATACTTTCCTCCTATATTTTTATGCAATGATTACAAAGATTTCTTCAGATCATTGGGTCAAAAATTTATCTTAGGAGGGGGTTATAACGCCAAGCATCCGTGGTGGGGGTCTAGGCTCAAAAAAGTATAATATTTTTAACTTCAATCTTCAATTCAATATTAAGATTAAATCATTTTCCAGCACAATGGAAATGTGCCGAAATAATCATGATTTCAAAACCAAATAAACCTGAAAATACATTATCATCACGCAGACCAATAAGTTTGCTTTCAATATTTTCTAAAATTTTTGAAAAAAAATTTTTAAGATGATTGCTGCCAGTGTTAGAGAATGAAAACATAATTCCTGATCATCAGTTTGGCTTTCGACATAAGCATGGGACTCCAGAACATGTCACAGAATCATAAATATGGTATTGGATACTCTGGAGAATTTTAAACCTTCGCTAGAATTTTCATTCTTAGGTATTTGGGAACCCTTATGCTATAGTCCAGTCCAGTGCTTTTCACACATCGTGTGGTGTACCGCTTACATATTCAATATATTACAATAGATAAGTGATAAATCACCAAAATATATGCCGCATTTCTAAGTTCTTATCTTACAGCTTTCAATTTGAAAATTCATGTACTATACAATTTTTAAATCTCATTTTTTTGCTCCGCTAGTGAAAGACCCCCTAAACAAGGCCATAATTTAACCACTTGGTTACTTCTTAGGAGGGGGTTATAACGCCAAGCATCCGTGGTGGGGGTCTAGGCTCAAAAAAGTATAATATTTTTAACTTCAATCTTCAATTCAATATTAAGATTAAATCATTTTCCAGCACAATGGAAATGTGCCGAAATAATCATGATTTCAAAACCAAATAAACCTGAAAATATATTATCATCACGCAGACCAATAAGTTTGCTTTCAATATTTTCTAAAATTTTTGAAAAAAAATTTTTAAGATGATTGCTGCCAGTGTTAGAGAATGAAAACATAATTCCTGATCATCAGTTTGGCTTTCGACATAAGCATGGGACTCCAGAACATGTCACAGAATCATAAATATGGTATTGGATACTCTGGAGAATTTTAAACCTTCGCTAGAATTTTCATTCTTAGGTATTTGGGAACCCTTATGCTATAGTCCAGTCCAGTGCTTTTCACACATCGTGTGGTGTACCGCTTACATATTCAATATATTATAATAGATAAGTGATAAATCACCAAAATATATGCCGCTTTTCTAAGTTCTTATCTTACAGCTTTCAATTTGAAAATTCATGTACTATACAATTTTTAAATCTCATTTTTTTGCTCCGCTAGTGAAAGACCCCCTAAACAAGGCCATAATTTAACCACTTGGTTACTTCTTTCTGATATTCTCGACTTCTTCAAGAGGTTTTGTAACAAACCAACAATTTTAATTTTTTTTTGTAAGATTTGTGATTAAATCTCCGTCGATACCGCCGTACAGAATTAATAATTTGCACAAGGTATGCTTGAGTATTTAGCTTTTTAAACAAATTTTTTACATCCAAACAGCAGAAGCTGATAAGAGCAGCATCTTACCACCTTTGGGACCCTATCAGGTTTAAGCGCCTTCTTATTTTCAAACTTTGTGGAAGCCAGTTATATCTTAAATGTTTTATGACGTTTCTATCTGCTTTTTATACAATTAAAAATATCTATGAATTATTTTTATATTTTTACGAATTGTTGAGAATTTTATTGTTTTCTTTTGTGTGTAAAAATTTAAAAAATGTCTGGATTCGGAAACTACAAAATTAAGGTGTTTTTCTAATGGTTTGTTATGCCTAAAATTATGGGACACAAAAGGTTTTAGTACTTTTAAACTTACTCTTTCGGTTAGTGTATTCAGAGAAAGCAAAATTAAATTTTTCAAATTTGAATCTATTATAAGAGACCCTTACAATTTTAAGTAAAGACAGCGACTAAAAAACTGACTGAACTGTTAATTATTGTTATTGTGGTGCATCGTTTTGCAACACAATAAAGAAATAGTTGAACACAATCGTCATTTCTAATTTAAGGATTCCCACCCACTACCCATTGATTTGAAAACATCATACTTGCATGATTGCGAGGAGTGGTAGAGAGTAAAAAGCTAATTTGTCGCAGTTTTTGTAAATGCCATTATGAAAAACTATCACGTATTCAGGTTACTATCAAATATTAATTTTTTCTTTTATACTCTCATTTCTAATTAAGCTTGCAATGTTAAATCTTTAAGGCCACTCTTATGATTTTAAACAATTTAGTAAATTTAACTATAAAAAATAAGGCAAGCATCAAAAAATAGAGTAATAAAACAATAAAAAATGCACTACTAAACATCCCATACCTAAATTATAAGTAAAGCGCATCTACTGCTTTAAAAAATCACAACAACAAATAACACATGCAAATTTAAAGCAGAAAAACAATTGGACAATCAAAAAACCCAAATGAAAGTAATTATTTTATGGTAACAGTAAACATAAAAAATTTCTTCCTTAGGTATAATTGCAATAATGTTAAAGATAAGCAAATTATTACCTTAATCCTTACTTTTTAAATCAATAATTATTGCATGTTTTTATTAACGACCCTCGCTTGAATTTACAAGGAACTTAAATGACAAAACACAAAACCCAAATAAAAATAATTATTGATACCAGTAAACATAAAAAATTCCTTCCTTAGGTATAATTGCAATAATCCTTACTTTATATAACACCACTTATTGCACATTATTTTATTGAATTTGCAACGAACTCTACTACTTACCAATATTCAAAAACAATCTGCAATGGTATACTTAAATTTTAACTAAAAAAAACCTTCAATAAGAAATGTTATTATATTTGGTATATCCTAACATGTTATATTTTGCCGTCCGTACACGCATATATTTTTGCTTCTTTTTTCCAACCACGAAGTTATTTTAATTTTACCGTGTTATTTTTTTTCAACCACCAAGTTATTTTCATTTTTCAATGTACTCCTCTTTCAACCTCGAAGTTATTTTCAATGTACTATTTTTTCAACCACCAATTTATTTTCATTTTTCAATGTACTCTTCTTTCAACCTCGAAGTTACTTTCAATGTACTCTTTTTTCAACCACGAAGTTATTTTACTTTTTCATTGTACTCTTTTTTCAACCACGAAATTATTTTACTTTTTTATTGTACTCTATTTTCAACCACGAAGTTATTTTACTTTTTCAATGAATTTTTTTTTCGGAACGCGTACTAAAAGTAGAGTACGCGTACGCAAACAATAGGTTTAGTGGAACATTCGCGTACGCGTACGCAAAAAAATATTTTAATAGAACACATTCGTGGTTGTGTACGGAAAATTTAAAAATTTAGTAACACACATAATTGTTATGAAAAGAAAAAAGTGTACGGGTTAGTTTTGAACAGAACATTGTGTGTTCGATGAGTGTACTTTCTGAACTCTGCAATTTACATATTAACCCTGGAGTTAATGTCGACGTCGTTGACGGCGTTTCAACGCCGAAAAAGTTGAAACAGATTGAACTTTTACGGCGTTGCAACGCGTTGAGATTAACTGCTCTCATACAATTTCATACGATTCAACTTTTTTTTGACATTTGACGCCGTCAACGACGTGGACATTAACTCTAGGGTAAATGTTTAAATTAAAAAATTTGTCAAAACAAAATTAATGCATTCTTATTTTAACTAATCTTTTAAACGTCAGCATTTTGTCTCATTTAATACTTAGGTATGTTTATATATACTTATATATATATTCACAAATACATAACAAAGAAAGAGCATTTAGTACTAAGTAAAGTTCAACGTTATAACCATGATATGGTTATAAAAACACGGAGAAAATGAACGTCCATCAATACGAAAGTAAGGATGTTGAAGCACATATGGCGATATCCATCGACACGTATGTTCCTTTGTCTGTTTGTATACAAATGTGTTTTTCAGTTTGCTTTATTATACATTTTTATTTATTTACAATCATGAAAAAGCAATAAGGTTAAGAATTCCTTTTTAATGACGAACTAAGTAGAACATTTTTGGGTTTTTATGACTTAAGAAACAGAACAACTATATTTTGTCTCCCATTCATTAACAACGAACTTAAACATGAAATTACTTTTTAAACATCAATTACAAATAAATAGAAATTATGCAGGAAATTGGATATCGCTAATTAACCTATGACAAACATGGCAAGAACTTTAGGAATTAAAATTTTAGCGATTTCATTAAATTAGTAAGGTTAAAAAACATTTCATTTATTATTTACCTTAAATTATCATCATCACTTTTCAATAATCACAAAATTTTAAAGCAACAACTTTAGTTGGCGTTATTGTTAATTTCCGATTTATTTTTTGTGAGAGGATATAAACTTCTGCCTTTAGACAAAGATTTATTTATTTTAAGTAAAAACAAGTAAGAGCGTTATATTCGGCTATGACGAATATTATATACCCTTCACGATATGTGTAAGTCTAGTTTAGTGATCAACAAAAATTGTGCTGACAGAGAATTAAAAAATAACGAGAAAATATTAAGTACTGTATATCATTTTACATAAAAATGTCGTCGGCTCTTAACGGTTTAAGCATTTTTAAACAATATTAGTATTTCCTGAAAGATCTCTTCAAAAGCCTTTTAATGATACCCATACTGATATCTCAAAAAATATGACGCACAATCGTACTTTTCTATGAAAAGTTCAGAGGCCCACAACTAGGAAAATATAGGCGACCTCCAATTTTTTCATTTGATATTTTTTCTTATATTTTAATTGTCTATCGCCCCATATATTTGATTTCAGTTACTTAACTAAACTAGAAAAAATATGAGGCAGGCGTGGTGTTTGGCCCGCTGCCTCGAAGGACATGGACCGATCTTACTAATTTTTGATAGTAAAGTTTTCGAAACTATGTCTGATCGATTGGCATACTAAAGTTTTATTTTGCATATCCAGTGCCTTGGCAAAGTTGATTTTAACACTAACACGAACGGACAGACGGATATCGCTTAATCGACTTCTCTACGCATAATAATTCAGAATGTATATATTTTATGAAGTCGGAAATAGAAATTACAATCGTAATTATAAACTTATGGCGTTTTCTTTTCTGAAAATAAATGTTACCCAACAATCACATAAAATGTTTTGCATGTTGCCTTAACCCCGAAAATATGCTACACATTTTATACCACAATAGAACAAAAACTGTTATTGAATTTTTCTAACTTCCTTCACATGTCAGTAATGTTTAATTAGCTTTTCAAACATAAAGTAATATAAGACTGGGTTTAGCAACAAAAGCAAACATCACTTATCAAGAGTAAAAACTAATAAAAAAAAAGTGTAGCATACTACCCTTACATAAAATTGAGGGTAAAATATGTAACATATCTTACACATTTTCGTGCAACATATTTTCAAAAGAACATACTTCTAATTTACCCTATCGAACATTTTTTAGAAAAGAACACAAAGGTGTAAAAAGTGTTAAACATATGCAACATTTTTGTCAGAAAAGAAAACGCCATTAGTTATATCCTTTTTACACTTTTTGTGGTGAATGTTATAAAAAATTTAAAAGATTACTTGTTAAAAAACTGTAAAATATAATTCACTCTAATAATAAGCACACTCTTTTACAACACACTCCTTTATAAATAAATTTTAAAGATATTTTACAAAAATGGGGTAGAAATATTTTTACTTGAGTTGTTACGAGAATTAACTTTAATTTGAATGCTATAAAACTTTTATTATCAATCTTACGCAATGAAATTTTGCAATTTTATAAAAATTTTTGCAGTAAATGGATAAAATGAAAAATATAAATAAGTGGACTTTGCATAAAACGAGCTAAGGGAGAAATGTCAATTACACGGTTAGAAAGAACATATCTGATCATTCAACCCTGGTCTTAGTCACTTCATTTCGTTTATTTTATGATATTCTGGTAAAATTTTTTTTTAATAAAAAACTGTTCTTTTATACGAAATGCTATAGGTCGAGAATTAATAAACATTTGAACCGTATAAAAGAGCCGAAAAAAAGTCAGCCGTATACAGTGAAAAAAGAAAATTAGAATCATTGTTGGTTATTGTTGTTTTTGTTTAAACCTTGATTTTTGTCTTAACTTTGTTTTTTAGACAGAAATTGTTTAGTTTTTTAAAATGTTTGTGAGAAGTTTCCTGAAGACATAAGTAAGCGGTAATGAAATGGCCATTATTAATATAGGTGATTTGTTAATAAATAACTACAAAAAATAGCACAACGTTTTTTGAAAATGAATTAATTTTCAATTTATTTTTACATATTTTCTCTTTGAACAAAAATACATGCAACTTTTTCGCTAAAAAATTACAACAAATTTTTTTTAAATTATATAGGCTTTTTATTAGAGGTATGCAAAGGACAGAATTTATAACTTACAAAGTCCGAGAAAAAAGAGTTTGAAAGCGGATCAAAATTAAACTTACGCCCGAGTTATGCCTCTTTAAAGGATCGTGACGCCGACTCCCTGTGCAATATGATGTTTACGTCTAAGCGCGATTACACTTTTTCTATAGCTGTATAAGGTTTTAATAACATGGAACCTTCTTTTAGAAATTATAGATTTATTTCAGCTTTGTGCCGATATCTACATTGTGTGACATTTGTTATCAGTGTTGCCAGGAGAAGACAAAAAAAGTTACGCTTTTCTTCAAAAAAGTGAAATTTTTTTTGTTAAAAGTTTTATTTTTAAAAGTTAAGAAACTAAATTGCGGGTTAATGTATATTTCAAGAAAAATATCAAGGCAACAAATTCGTATGTTAAACTAAACTAAAATAAAAACGTAAATATAAAAGTATGCTTCTTGTCTAAAAATGCAAATAAAATTGAAACATATTCATTTAGCTTCTCAAACTAAAATGTTATTATTGAACTTAAACGATTCATTAGTAACGATTCAAATGTAGTGTTTTGCGGAATCGTAAAAACAGATGACTGTTTTGCAGTTCTCAAAGCAATAAAGCTTTCTTCTAAACCGTAGTACTGTTGCCAAAACCGAATCTTCAAATTTTTCAAGTGAAATAAGTTAAGTTGCTGACAATTTTAAGAAGTTTTCAGAGCAATTAGTTCTCCACACGTAATAAGTGCAGCTCATATTATTTAGCAATTGGAAAAAATATTTTCCAGATACAATTTGCTGTTATTAAACAGAAAGCAACAAACATTTCCTGATTTTTCACTAATTGAGCAGAGTAAAACTTCAGGAACATTACTTTTTTGTTTACTTTGACCTATGTTCTTAAGCAGAATGGTGGCATAATTTGCATTTTTTGTACGTAAACTTTGTTATGTTAAGAAAAACGGATAACAGAGACGGGTAGTTCTGTGTGAAATAATGAAACAAGTACTTTTTCAGTAATATTAATTTATTTTGTGGCTGTGTCGTCAAAAGTTACGAAAATTTGGCCAAATATGACAAACTTATAGATGTTTCGTGTGCCTTACACCATACAGCTGTTAAAGACTAGTCTTGATTACGTTGATGTTCTCAACACTGCTACCTTAACTTTAAAAGTGGAACCAGATTTGGCTTCACGGATTTCTCTGCATGTAAGTGCGAGCCATGACTGGCATTCCTGCATCCTTTAATCTTTTTACCATCATGTGAGGATGAACAGTTTGGTTACAATATGCCGGCTGCAGGAATTGGTTCTCACACCCATGAATTGCCACACTGTCAGGATCACTTTTACAGTGTGATGTTATACGCATAAAACAACTGACCGACCAAACTAAGTCAGACAGTTAGGACCATGATGATAACGTGTCATAGGTGTTTAGACATATGCTTCCCATATCCAGGACGCGTTCTATTGAACCTTAAGCGAAACACCAAACAGACTTTAGAAATACTAGAAAGTAGAAATTATTTTTCAGTTTTTTCTGGTGAAGCAATTTAAAGCTTTTTGCTATTCTCCGCTAAAGTATTTGTTATTGTATAAGTTAAGATAACGACAGTAGCAATTTGTGTCAAACTAACATACATAAAGAACAAAAATAAAATAAAAGTAACGTACAAAAAATGTAAAATGTCAAGACAACATCCTAAGATTACTAACAATAACCAAACGTATAAATACAGTAGTCAAAACTATAAGCTATATGTCCATAATTTTGTGATCTTGTGCATTTGATTCCAGCAAGCACGCTTTTAAAATACCATGTAGTTGTCATTTGCTAACTTTTGACATCAAATGGTTATAACACCATATTTCAAGCATGTGTTTTATACAATGTGGGATAAAGAATCACAAAATATAAACATTATATTTTAACTTTACCTTTTATTTGTCTTCTCGTTGTGATTAAAGTTGATGTGACGCTCTAAGCTTAAATGCTGTGAGCAAATATTTCGTAAAAAACTAACATACTCGTATACTCTCATGTTTTGAATAAAACTCAAGATGTTGATTTAAGTTAATCTTATGCACTTGTGAATAATTATATTCTAATTAAAAAATATTAAATGTTTTACATCTAAAAATGTTAACAAATAAACTGTAAATTTTAAAATTTGTTCATAATTATCGAAATATGAATATACTCGTAACAGTACAACAAAACGCTAATTTCCTTCATGTACGCTAATTTGTGTTTTATTACTCCAGGCGATGAAGCAAACAGCCAACACGGTTTGCAAAGAATGATATACAGTTGTTTTTCTATATAACGAACTTTCGATTCTGCGAACATCGCATTTAACCAACGCGTAAGATTGCTCCATTGAGAACCTTATATTATAATTTGAATCCATGAATCAAGAAAAAAAGATTGCGCATTCAGCCGTTGAAAAAATTTTTCTACTGCTCATCTACGTCACAATAGAATGAGAATGATTGCTTGTTGTAAAAAGTGTAGGAGTTTTTTGGCGCAAAACTGGAAATAATGCCATAACTTCTAAACGGGTGCATCGATTTGGAAAAAATTTTAAATGGGAAGAAAAAAGATATAGTCGAGTAAAAATTTTGTATTTGGGCTTGAAGCCCAAAAGGAGAAGAGCAATATCGGGCTACCAAAGTTTTAAATTTTGGCTTATATGAAAATTCTTAAAAAAAATTATTAATTTACGAAGTTATTTCATTAGTTATTCTAAATAAAGAAAATACATATATAATAATTATTAATGACCTTAATGCCAAATAACTAAAAGTAAAATAAATTTGTTTTCTTTTATCCCGATTAATTATTTAAATTAAGGGTATTGATTATTGAGGGTAAAAGCACGTCTCTATAGGCATTTCGTTACCGCTTACTTAACTCTTCAGGAAACTTCTGACAAACATTTTAAATAAACTAATAATTTTTGTACAAATGAAAACTGGAATTTCCTGCACACTGATGGGCCAAAAGCTCAAAACAGCATTACCTTTGCAGTTGCGAAAGGCAACAGATATATTAATTGTGGATATATCGAAACCAATGTCCAATTTTTTATTGGAAGCATTGGCATGACCCAAGTTGCGATTAGGGATGACGCAAAATATATATTTTGCATCGAAAATCTTTCTACTGTTATCCATAACCTGAACACGAAACATGATTCACCTTTAACTAACAGCATTCGTAAGTGTGTTTCCATCACACGTATATATTTTAGGAAATGAACATTCTGATGTCACCGCATATGAAGCTAATAATAGACCGTTATTAAATTTAGCCACAATGGAATTTAAATACACTACCATGCACACTTTAACATCAACACCGTTTAGACTAGAAATGGGCTCTACAATGTTCCACTTGCAACACATAGCGTAACCACTAGAAACCGAATATTTGGACCTAAAAGCCTTCTGAATTGATAAAGAAAAAAAAACAAATACATCTAACGACAACATTAATCGTATTAGCAAATTTTTGTTTGAAAATAATTCAAAAATTTAACATCGTCTAAAATCGTAGTTGAAAGCCTTTTCCTATTAAGTGACCAAAACTATGTTATTTAGTTAAATTTTTAAAGTGAACAAATTAACAAATTCCATGATTTTTTTATTTAAAGATAAGAATAATATTGCTCCAAATCATAATAGTAACTTTCAAAATCGAATGGCGTACGATATCAAAATTAAAAATAATTGAGGCTTACTAGTATCAATATAAATAATGTTATTCATAATAAAGAAACAATATAAAAAGGAAATTAACTATTGTAAATTAAAAAGGTATAAAAAATGTAAAGCGTAAAATAAAATAAATTTTTTTAATCATATAAAGATACTTGTACGACACTTTTCTCATAACAGTTTATATCCAATTTAATCCGCCCTCGTACACAATGGCACTAAGTCTAGCATAAAAGTATACAATTATTTTTTTGTTTTAAATATTGAAATGCCTGTAGTGCTTGAAGTGTTTTCTTTCTTTTTTTAAGTGTTCAGTATTATTCTGTTTTTATTTCTTTTCATTGTGTCCTTTTGGCAATAATAGATGCATAAATAGTTTGGACTATGATTTTTGGCATGCATATATTCACATACTTACAGTGTTTCTTACAAGGTTTTAGAGTTCTTAGAGTTTTATTTAAATATTATAAATTTTGAAATTATTTACTTGATCGAAAAATAAATATTTATACAGCTTATGTTCAAGTTTACTTTTTAAATTTATTACTAAAGAAAAATTATTTTAACATTTAAAAAAGTGAACAACAAAAAAAGCTTTGGGTTATGTGTGGACTTCAGCCAACCACATTAACAGTAATTGATTAAAAATTATTTTCCTTGTATTCTTACGGATGTAGAATTCTGCATTACATTCTGCTAGTATCTTATTTTTCCAATTTTTACAAAAATAGATATGAAAATTTGTTTAGCTATTCACTTTGCTCACTTTAAATTTTGTAAGATTTATATCGCCGCATTTTTTTAAAACAATTGCGAAAAATCTATTCACAGTATGATGAAAATTGAAAACCTAAGGTAGATACTGTATTAAGAAAAATTCTTAATACAAAGGCTTTTACAATCTATATGCAAATGTTTATTTAATACATCTACAAACACATTTTTTGCGTTATGATGTTGCCAACTCTTGCAATGTCATTTCAGAAAGTTTAGTTTCACTTAAATGGGTGTATTTATTTCTAAATGCTTATATTTGTTTTGTATGTGTGTGTGCAAGTTTTTGATAATACTCTTAAGCAATAAAAGTTCCTAGATTTATCGTAAAATTTTCATTTAATTAAAAAGAATTCTTAAGTTAAAACAATTAATTTTTATAGAAGTTTCTTTAATGAAAATATGTATGTGTATGCAAGAGTGATATACATATATAAATTTTAATCTGATGCTTGTTAGTTTCTGACAACATGTTTGATACTTTGATTAATTAACTTATTTTAAAAATAAAATTGTTGTAGTTTTTTATTTAAAGTATCCTACAATATTAAAAATCAAAATTTTTTTGTATTTTTATTCTTTTTAGGGTATCAAAATTCTTGTTTATTAAGTAAATCTTAAAATGGAATAGTAATTTTCAATATGAGAAAAGTCTATTTCGATATGCAAATAGTAAAATTTAAATGTTTTTCAGTAAAATGTTTTACAGCAGAATCACGATTTTGCATCTGTGTCCAATAAAATCTAAAAAGAATTTAATAAATGCAATTACTTGCCTTACCAATAGAAATTACATTTCAGGCCAGGAGTCACTGTCATACACAATCGTACGATTTAATCACACAAATATCTGACTGAATTCTGTCCTACTTTTAAAATCGTACCAAAACGGCTTTGTAGGTGTCACATTATAATACAAAAATAATGCAAATAATTCTTACGAAAAAAAACCGACTTCAAAACAGATTTCATCTGTCTGCCTATAACAGTTCAAGTGTATGGCCACATAAATTAGATTACTTTAACTATTGGAACATCCTTATATCTCCAAACTTTATACTAGTTCAACTGTTCAATAGTTTGGCAATATACATAAAATTACAGCAACTACAGGGTCACCCTTTTACTTCTAAATTCAAATTATATACTTGCTGTTGTAGTAGATTTAGCAATCAGGTTCTGTGTAAATTTCATCCATCTGTCTTTAACGGTTCAACAGTTTGCCCATATACATCAGATTATATCAACTATTTAATTTATTATATAACATTTTTATACTTCTTATTATAATCATAATCTAAAATTATGGTGTTTGTATACAACGGTTCAAAGAATATGGCCATATAGGACCAATTACATTAATTTTGGGAACACCCTTTAATTTATAAATTCAATTTATAAGCTTCTTGTTATAGCGGACCCTTGTAAATTTCATCTGTCTGTCAATAACGGTTCAAAAGTCCGGCCACATACACCATATTATATCAACTACTGGGACACTCGCTTATTTCCAAATCCAAATTTTATACTTGTGGTTATAGAGGAATTAGTAAAACAGGTTCTATGTAAATTTCAATCGTCTGTCTACAACTGTTTAAAAGTATGGCCATATACCAAATTAAATGAACTATTGGTGCACCCTTTAATTTATTATTTTAAATATTATCAGCTGTTACTATAACGGCCATAGCAATCGACATTCTGTCCAATTTACAAGCGTTTGTCTATAACGGTTCAAAAGATAGGCCTATATAAGTAAATCTGCAGTAATTATGGGACACCCTCTAATTTTTTAAATCAAATTTTAAACTCGTTGATATAGCGAATTTAGCAATACAGGTCCCTTTAAATTTTCAGCGTTCTGTTTATAACAATTCAAAATTTGGTCACATACACAAAATTATATTAACAATTGGAACACCCTTTAACTTCCTAATCCAATTTTTATACTTGTTGATTTAGCGGACTTAGCCTCTGTCTACAACTGTTCAAAAGTATGGCCATATACATCAAATTGAATGAACTATTGGCGCACCCTTTAATTTATAATTTGTAACATTAATACTTGTTACTATTACGCCCATAGCAATTGACATTCTGTCCAAATTGCAAGCGTTTGTCTATAACGGTGCAAAAGATAGGCCCATATAAGTAAATTTTCATCAATTATGGAGGCACCTTTAAATTTTTAAATTTATTTTTGTATAAGTTTTTGTTATTGGTGGCTATAGTAAGACGCAGTCATTTTAAATTTTACAGAATCGCCCTTTACAGTTTATAATACACGTAAAAAACATGTATGTTTTATGGGGACACCATTTAATTTTTAAAATTATATACTGTTTTTAAAACGCGACCAATCTGTAAGCATAATCTATCCTATTACCAAAAATTTTCAAAATCGGATCAGAAATGACTTAGTTCTGGAGGCACAAATGTACAAAAAGCAACAATCAGCCGAATTGTACAACCTCAATCTTTTTTGAAGTCAGTTAAAAACACATGGTGCTAATATTTTGCTGGTTTTTCTTTTTATCTTAAAAAAATCAGCTCGTGAAAATCTGTCAAAAAGTCTCTTACACACATACTCTTTTACTCCACACTACTATACAATTTGAGCACACATGCAATTTTTGACACATAGTTCGACTGAATTCATTGCTGTATTTTTACGTATTCGTATTTATTAAGGCTTCGTTTATCATTACCGGTATCGAATTTAATCTACTCATTAAATCACGTTGTAAAATCACCAACATGTTTGCAATTATTTAAACTAGGATATACAAATTAAAAATTCTTGATACAAATTTTCCAAACTGCGTATTAGAACAATAACTTTAAAACCTTAATGACTTAAAAATCAAAATATATGACTCCTATATTTTTCAACCCATTGCACTAACAAAATACAGTATTGCATTCTGACACGATTAAAAAATTTTAGATTTGATTTTAAAGAAAGGTATCCAAAAATTAAGTGTTAATGAAAAAGTTGAGTAAATAATGCAAAGATAAAGTATCAATATATATTAAAAACCAAAAAACTTTAAATACATTAGATCATTTTTATACCCTTTGCCATCTATGTTTGTCATTCCGTCTGTAATTTCTACAATATCTATCTATGTGTAGGAACATATTCTGACTTTTTATTGGAAATCAGCATGATCGGTCCATGGCCTTCGATGCAGCTTGCAAAACACCACGCCTACCTCTAGTTTGTTCATGTCGTTTGGAACAATAAAGTAACACCAATCAAAAAAATAAATATATGGGGCGAAAGAGAATTTAAAAATAAGAAAAAAAAACATTAGGTAAAAAAATCAGCGCTACCTACCCCATATTATCCAAGTTACGTTGCTTTGAAATTTAAAATTTTTTAAAATATCAATATGGGTATCATTTTAAAGCTTTTGAAGACATCTTTAAAAAAATACTAAAACTTTTAAAAAATTCTATGTCATTTTTATATTAAATAATATATATGCAGTACCAATTGTACCAATTTTTATTTTATTTTTTTAATCTGTGTCACCCTAATATATGCTTTTTTGATTGGAGTTACTTCACTAAACTGGATTTACATAGATGGTGAAGCCGAATTTCTTTTCATAATTACTTTTGTTGGAGTAAGACAAATTTGAAATATATTGAATATTTAAATTTTGTATTCGGCGGACGGATGAGCTTGTTTGCTTTTGTTAAATCAGAACCACTGCACTGTAGGTATTTTACGTGTTGCCTTATAATAAATGTGTTTCGATTCACATTTAGATAAAAAACAATCAAGAAGAGAAATATAACCGTGACAACGACTGTCAGTATCAGAGGCTACAGTTTGAAATATATGGCACCCAATTTATTTGTAATTTATCACTGTTGATTAGACTTGTCGATTGACATTAACTTTTCCTAAAACGAGAAACGTTGAATAATTTCCTTCATTTACCCACTGCTTTGATGAAAAACTCACACTCTGTAAATTTGTGACAAGTGATAGATTAGATACAAGTAAAGTTTAGTTTTAAATTGCAAAGCTTTTCAAGATTTTTAACGTATTTTTTTTTTTGGTAGTTGTGTAGTTGTTTCGTTTTCATTTCCACGATTTATATTTTTATAGTAAATAGCGATTTATTTTTAGAAAAATGTCTAAAGCATTTATTATCGCACTTAGCGATTGTTCTAGTTTTTGATAAGAACATTGAAAATTAATCTCAAAACATATCCTTTTTAGTAGAAGTTTAAACAGCATATATTAAGAGCTTACGGCTAAAGAAGCACTTCAAAACTTCGTATTTAAATGCAACAGCAAGTTTCATACAATTTCCTTCAATGAGAATATATTCCATCGCCTTAGATTCTACAATATGTGCTGCTTTTAACATTCACATTTAACAACAACATAACATTGCCATCGATTGCTTAAACATACTGGTATAAGAAGTAGCAGTAGCATCAATACTATAAGAGGTCTAGTGCATATTTTGAAATACTAAAACCTTTTAGACTGAACAATATGTATGCACGCTGCATGAAAGTATGATAATAAATAAAGAGTAATGATTTTTAACCTGATATATGACTTACACAACTTTTTGTTTATGTATTTCAGTTTCATAACTATTTTCTAATGTTTTTATCATTTTAAATACCTAAGACGATTAAAAATTATAGGTCTTTCATACACTAATGTTTTTTTTTTTAACTTTGAGGCGTTTCACATAACTTGAAATAATAGAAACATGTACTGTAATTATAATCTCTATTTTTTTAATTATAACATTTAAAGGTCCTTTAAATATTTTTTTTTCAGACGTTCATTGGCTGCGGGTGTCATACGTTAATGTGTTAGAATTCATATTATGGTGAGCAAATACAGTGAAAGCTCCCGTGGGCGGACACCGACCGCCAGAGCAGATTTGTCCGTTGTGGAGAGGTGTCCGTTTACGGGATAGTTGGTTAGAAATGGTCGGCAATCACTGCTATTAAATATTCTATTATGTACTGATATATAAGTGATACAAATTTGAATGCATACTCGGAAATCGAAGAGACTGAAGAAATTGTCCGCTCAGTAGAGGTGTGCGCTTGCGGAAGGTGTCCGCAAGTAGAGTTTTCACTGTATTCATTGCAAGCAAAAAAAAAACATCAGAAGCGAAGAAATAACCATAATAAAAAATTAATGGGAAAATTACAACCAATTTAATATAATTTATGTTTATATGTATTTAATTATGATTGCAATGTTTAAAATAAAAATGCAATCGAATAATAGTAGCTAATCATAAATATACTTTTTTTTATTTATAAAAGTATGAATTAAATTAACAACGTTCTGTGCGAAACTGAAAAACTTAAAAAGCTAACAAAATGTGTTAATGTGTTTATACCAGGGTTCAGATTGGCTTACTCTTTTGCTCTTTGCGCAGAAAATATTATTAGTGGTATTTCCTACGAACGCACCACAAAAAGACATAACAATATTCTTTGGTAAGTATACATGCACACATACATACATACATTTATATATGCGTACAAACATATCTATATGCATATACATACATAAATAAATAGACAATAATATAAATAAAATAAATATACATACATACATATGTTCCTTCAACCTTCATTTGAATATTAGCTATATTTAAAAAACGATAAACAATCTTCTAAACTGTCCCATACACTTTTCCAAATACAGAAATCACATAATTTATTTATTAAATCGATTTTCATATTATAATCTTGACGTTAAAAAAAATTGTTTTGTACCACAGTAAAAGAGCCATGCGCATTTTTGGATCTTTGGCATCATTTGGCATAAAAAGAGTCAAGCGTATTGCTCTTTTTAATGCACTGCTCCTTCGTGACGCAGAGTAAAAATATTGGCGCAGAGAAATGCGCAATAACAAGATGTCTTTGCTCTTTGCGCAAAAGAGCAGAGAAGAGTTGCTCTGTGCTGCGCATTTACTTACTCTGGTTTATACACCTTTTTAATTTTTACATATAAGAAAGCTTCTATAGCTTAAATATATTCCTGATATTTACAAATTCTATAAAAGTATGTCAGTATTCTCAACTTAACGAAATCTTTAAAGTCACATCCTAATAATCGAATTACCCGAGAGGTCATATGTGTATGATCTTTGTACCTAAGATGAAAAATATATCTAACAACTCTGTTAAAACACAGCTTAAGTTTCATTATGTTATGTTGCGACCAGCGTTGCCACACAAGAAATTGACTTCCTACCAATAATTTTCAAAAATCCTACCAAAATCGTTCACAGCCTACCAAAAATTTAAAAATGCATTTCTTGCACATAAACTCTGTTATACTCATTTGTTTTTTTTTCCGTAATTGTTGAGATGGAAGTTTATCTTTTTAGAATGAACTCCCATCCCTTTCCTGAAGCCAATCAAATTCGCTCAACCATTCGGTTCTAAATTTTTTTTTTTACTGTTTCTTTACAATGTTCACTAAAAGTATTATATTATTTAAAAATGTTTTAAAACAAAAATTTTAAGAGTGGTTTTACCTGGTTGATGGTATGTCGTCTTTTGAAATTTTATTTTTTCATTTAATTTTGGGGTTTTTGATAAAAATCTGAAAAAATACATGCAATATTAGCAAATATTTATGTAATTAAAAGGAAAATATTTACAATTAACAAAGTTTACTTACTTTTCCAATTTGACTGTTAATTTTTTTAATACATACACTTGTAAATAAACCTTCACTCAAAAATATTGTTAATTTCAATTTCATAATATTGTTCGGATTTCTTAAGCCATGGTTATAGCTTTAATCATCTCTATGCAAAAAGCAGAGATGTTTTTTATTTCACCTAAGGCAGTTTTTTAAAACAGTGGTAACACTATTCAAAGTTATTGTTTATTTAATTCAAAGTTACATTTTTTTTTTAATTACATGTTCTGAATTTTTAAGGTGAAAAATTTACAATTACTAAAAAGTTGCTACAGAAGGAAATCCTACCAAAAATTTAAAAAAATGCAACAAACCAACCAAACTACCAAACCGTATTTTAAAAACGAAAAACTACCAAGTTTGGTCCGATTGGACCAAAGTGGCAACGCTGGTTGCGACATGCCCGAGTTTATTTCTAACTCGTATAAGAAAATAGGGAAGCATAGTGAAAGAGCAATTACATTCCAATATTGTATAATCGCCTTAACACAAAATTAAGAGATACTGTTACAGTCAAACTTAAGACGATTGTCAATGTACACTCCTAAGGTTTTATAATACGATACAAACTGGATTGAGTTATAACCTAATCTTAGACAAGGAGTGACAATATTCTAAGAAAATCACATTGCTCTTGTTTTAGAGGATTTAAGTTAAGAAAATTCGATACCGACTAATTCATGATTCTACGTAAGTCCCTATTGACGTTATCCTCAAGGTAACTCAATCCTTGACCTCTATCATCAGCGAGTAGTTGAACATCATCGGCATATAGATACATTTTACAAAATTTAAACAGCTGGTACAAGTCGTTTAAATAAATCGTAAATAGAGTTGGACTTAAAATTGATCCCTGCGGCACTCCTAAGTAGGTTCTTAAAAAAGATGTTGTATTACTCTTGTATTGAACATATTGATATCTTTCGTTTAGAAACGAAAATATTAGTCTACACGCTGTCAACCCTAGATTAAATTGATGATATAATTTTTCGCATAATGTGTTATGATTAGGGGAGTCGAAAGCTTTGCCGAAATCTAAGAATACAATCACAGAGTTTAATTTCTCATCTAAGTTGCCTCTTAATTTATCCACTGAATCTACAACTAAGCCTGTGGTATTATAATTTTTCCTAAATCCGAACTGGTGAGAATTAATGTAACTCCCAGTATTAATATGTTCTTGTAATTGATTCCTTAATAAAATTTCAAGTATTTTAGACGTATCATTTAACACGCTGACTGATCTAAAACCTGATGCAGTACGAAGGAGCTTAATCTTTGGAACTGGAGTAACTCTTGCTATTTTCCGACAGGTTGGAAAGTTGGCAGTCGTTATAATGCTATTGATAATAAAACCGAATGGTCGAGAGATGCTTTCAAATATTACTTTTAAAAACTTAATTGGAATGCCAGCAGGCCCAATGGCATTTATAATCATCATACTATTTAACACTTCGACTTTATCTACATTGCGAAAATCCAGTGTTATCTGAATAAGTCAATGCAGTAGAATTTCTGGAAATCTGTAAAGGGGAAATAAGTGAACTACTGTTAAACTCTTCAATATCTAATTCAGTCAATGGCTCTTCCTTGCCATTGATGCCACTAGACTTTAGCTTACTCCAAATTTGCTTTTGCAAACTACCTTCGAAAATGTTAATACAATATTGTCTCCTAACACGCCTGATTATAGGCGATTATGCTCAGATCTATTTTCACAAAACGCCCGCCAAGCTAAAGTTCTATTGTTTCTTGCATCCCTAATTTCTTTCGAAACCATCCAATGTACTTGTTTCCTAGGAAGCGACATTCTGAAAGGGACATTTGATCGAATATTTCTATTATGGATTGGTTAAAATCCTTAACTGCTCGTTCACATCAGATGTACTGTAAATTCCAGAAAAATCAACATAGTCCAGTTGCGAAAGGCAACAAAACAATAGGACAAAGGGCATGTCCTGAATTTAATGAATTTTGAGACACACAATTTATATCCGTTACGAAAAAAAATCTAACAGAGAAGAAGTATTATAAATACGGCTAAAATGTTTTGAAATACTATTATGTAATAACGATATATTGGATCGCGAACATAACTCCTTTACCATTAATAAATTGGCAAATAAATCAGTATTAAAGTCACACATTATAATTGCGTTAGCATACCTACTGGTTTGATCAATTGATAGGTCCTCACAAATCCTTAAATTACCACAAGGTAAATAAACAATAATAACTAATAACTTTTCTGTACCATTAAGGGATATCTCTACAAATAGACTCTCGATTTTTCCTTCTTCCGTATAAGCACAAAGCAGTCTCGATTTAATTTTCTCTGAAATGTAGTGACATACTCCACCCGCCCTTGACCTTGTCCTATAATTTCTATAAATACGAAACCCATTTAATGCAATAGCAGTATTTGAAACATATGAATTTAACCACGTTTCCGTCACCCCTATAAGATCATAACAATTATAGGCGAAAATATTTGTAATCTGACTGACATACGTTAAAACAATTGTTTTTTAATTTAGAGTTTAGAACAGCAGTGCTTTCTTCCACTGGACCAAGGTTGCCAAACATAACTCGTTTTTAATATCATTCTCAGTACAATTGCAAAAAAGTGAGTATTCCCATTTCAACGCTATTTAACATTATATATAATATCACTACTAAAGCAATGCGTATTACTTTGAAAATAGTGAGCAGTGAAATAATTTAAACATCATTAACAATTTCATACTTACAAAATATAATTCCATCAGATGATATCAGATTTACAATTCAAGCATGTGATTTATATACTCTTAAATGTGGGTATATTCTAAGCAAAATTCAGGTGTGATAATTTTTTTTTCCACTGCAGTACAATAACAAAAAAAGTGTTATATAATCTATAATCTAGAATTGTTTTTTTTTCTCATATACGGTGATTTTCTCTATCTACATATGTATGCTGTTATATTTTACAAAATATAAATTGCTAGAAAGCAAAGTTCGATCTCTTAAATTTGCATTAGAGAACTGGTAATTTATTTTTTTATTATTATTTTTATTTTCACATAAAAAACTTCTACAAAAGTGCAATATTGTGCTAAGATTGAGAAAACACAATACTTAAAACGAGAGAAGAAATTACGTGTCTCTGACCCAAAATATATTATAGGAGTATATAATTATAATATATTTTTAGAGATACGTAAGCATATTAAACTAATTAAACATTTATCCCCGTTTTTATTTTTCTTCTTGTTTTTCGAAAAGTTTTTCCATTAAATCAAGGCTTCCTTATTTTTATTAGTCTCTTTCTCGAACAATACTACAAATTTTCGGCATTAAGTAAAAAGTTTCTAAATAATCATTATCCTAGGTACATTTACCTCAGTAATGCTCAACCCATACCACAATTGTGGAAAAATAATTTACACACATTCTTTTTTGTTTACAGTGCAGTCACACGGCCAAGTTTTTATTCAATTCTCTTTCAAGAAATTTACACATACTGCTTGTCAAAATTCACAAAAATTGAAAGATGTGACGTAGGCTGCATGCAATTTCAAAGCAAGTTTTTAAGCAAGATGTCGTAAAAAAAACAAAAAGAAATTTTTGAATGAAAAAAACTTCAATCAGCTGTTCTCTTGAATGAAATTTGAAAGACTCAATTGAACGAAAATTTTAAAGCAAGCTCTCAGCAAGTTTTTAAAGTGAGAGTGTATTAGTAAAAAAAATGAGACGAATGCACATGTGCGCGGATGTATAAATTTTTTCTTCTGACACACTAAACGAAAAAATTTTTAACTTTTTACAGCAACAAAGCGTTTGAAAAATACTTAATCAAAGACAATAAATTTATAAAGATGTTGCACTTTGAACATTTAAAAAATCAAAAATTATGAGCAGTTTCATGGTAGCGGGGGTAAGAGATAAGAGGGAAAAAATTTCTGTGAGCGCAACCAAAACTCAAGAGAGCGTTTCAAAATGTGTGTGGATGTTCATAATAAATGTTTTGTTAAAGGAAAGTATTGAGAGACCAAAACACACATTTAACATATAGAAACGTACATACATACTTTCATATCTACATATAAAGAAGAATGTGCTTCATAAAATTTTATTTCTGAATTCTATTTTTCCTACTTATTTAAAAATTGTTTGTAAAATAAGCTTAAAAACGAAGCTATATGACTGCTCTTGTTATTGTAGGGTAAATATATAATTTTATTTGTGTATTTTTAAAAATATGCATAATCGCACCGAACTAATCATACCCTAAATTACGTAGTAATTTTTTTAGCATTAATTCTTGTGGATACTTAATATGTTTTTTTAAGAAATTTCAAACAATGGTAATAAAATAAGGCACTTATTTATGTATATTTATTATTAAATTTTTTGTTAAGTTTATTTAACCTGCATATAGGTATCATATATATAAACCTCACTATATAAACCTCAATATGAATTTATAAATTAAAATTGCCAAACAAAATAAATTACTGGCGCTTTAAAATTTAGACTTTCCCAGTACTTGTTACTTTGCACTCATGTGTTTCCCATTAGCAATGCTTTCTTAGCAACATAAGTATAAGCAAATTCGGAACATTCAACCTGTTTTTGTGACAAGAGTTATTCTCGTCAAACCAGACATAATAATTTTAGTACATTATGCACATCGCTTCGTAATATATTTTTTATGTTTTTAGCTGCTGTTTTTACAAAATAGTATTTATAAGACCTTTATGCGTGTTTTTATAGTTCTTAGAACGGATATACATTTCCGATGTATATGTTAGAATTTGTCAAGGTTTAATTATACCTATTATTCTGCATTAATAGCAAGAAAATCGTTGAAATATCGCATTTTTCGCAATTTTCCATGTTTTACACCAAGAACTTTATATTTTTCATTTGGAAAGCCATTAAGAAATAATTTCACCCAAAATTTCGTACAAAAAAATTAATTTTAATCTTTAAAATATTATTATTCCGAACAAATTATTAAAATCATCGATTTTGATTATTGAAGGTAAAAGCACTTCTCGATGGCCATTTCGCTACCGTTTACATAGCTCTTCAGGAAACTTCTCACAAACATTTTAAATAAACTAAAATTTTTTGTTCAAACAATAAAGTAAATACAAAAATCAAAGTTTAAGCAAAAACAACAATTATCAACACTGGGGGTAAATTACGGCATTCGATACCGATTGAAATTTACATTTAAATTCTATTGAAATTTCGATCGATATCGAGTGTCGTAATTTGCACCTTCTCTTCTATTCATTTAAAAGATGATGAAAAAGAAAATTAAGACAACAAATGAAATATCACAACACACCACGATAATTTATTTATGCCTTTTATATGGGCACTTGCAAGTTAATAATTAAAATTAAATTACGGGAATTTTAAATTAAATTTATTATCTTTAAAAAATATTGTGCTAATTATCCCAAACAAATTATTAAAATCACCAATTTTTTGATTTTTCAAATTTTCCAACTTTTTTGGAGGGATTTTCAAAAATTTTCTTCCGTAAAAACCTTCTACTTCAAAATACGAACAACTGACAAAAAATGTTACAGAAATCGGCATTACTATACATTTTATGAATTACTATATAAAGTATATTCATATGGCCATTTCACTACTGCTATTTTAGCTCATTAGTGAATTTTACCCAAATTTTGTATAGAAAACTTAAAAGTCTTATATCAAAAGCCAAATTGATTAAATCAGAACTCTATTGAATCAATAAAATAAAAAGACAGGAACAAAAAGACAGTATAAAAAAACACAGCAAACATATAGTAACTAAAAAATAAAGTAAATTAAAATCGAAAAGGTTCCGAATAATAAATTTTCATATTGATAATAAATGAATTTAAGATTCGGTGTAAATTGATGTTATTTCTTTTATACAACAACAAAACACATATTGTTACCAAACAAATACACAATCGGTAACATTGGTTTAAGTTGGATATTTTATAATGTAAATATATACACATTCGTATGCACGTATATACAAATGAATTAATGTGAGATGAGAGTAACAAGTTTGCTGAGAATAATAATCTCTCTTTGTGATTTTACTCTTAAAGTGGCAGTAGCAGTACGTCCATCGACAAAATATGCACTGGATGTAGAATGTACGGCAGTGAAACATCTTAGTATATTTATAGTCTTTGGTACTAGTTTGTTTTATTGGTAGTGAATGTAATATTTTACGCATTCACTATTAAAGTGAATGTGTTGGTATGCCATTTAAGACATTCATTGCAGATATTTAATGTACTCGTATTTGTACATACTTACATACATACATGATTAATGCAGTGAGTGCGTTGCTAAGCATACACGAATTTTTCTTTGATGTTCAATCATAAAATAATTTTTTTCCTTCTTATCGCAAAAAACCCGCATAATGTTTTTTGTAAGTAGACATATCAAAGAAAATATGGAATTTTTTCTAACCCAAGCTTGCTCAAACCGGATTTGAATTTCTACTTCAAAGTGAAAAATCATTGTTTTTTAGTTTTTTACACCAATTTTTAACAAAATATTAAAAATATTTCTACAACAAAAATATTTAACTGAGATACACATTTAAGTTTACAAATACCTAAAGTTGAAGTTTCCATTAAAAAATATTATTTTAATGCTAAGAAAATACAAAAATTTAATTAAAAAAATTTTTTTTTCAGTTTTTATCACTGTTTTCAAAAACTTAGAAATACTTAAATTTTGACAACGCATAACTCGAAAAGAAGATAAGATAGAAAAATAAAAAAGATAACTAGGGACGCACAATTGTGTTTGCTATAACTTGAACAAGATTACTTTTTAAAAATATAAATTTTCAATTAAGAGTCATTATTAGGAATTTCAACCCGACGTGCGACGGTCGTCAGTCCGTCCGTGTTCGGGTTGAAATGAACTTTGCCAAAGCAATAGATGAGCAAAAAAAAATTTAGAACAGCAAGATCGGTTCATGCACTTCGAGGCAGTCGGCAAAACACTACGCCTGCTTCTAATTTGTCCATATCATTTCGAACAATTCAAGAATAGTGAAGCAACTCCAATAAAAAAAAAAATAAATATAAGGGGCGATAGGGATGTCAGTTTTTGTTTGAGATGTTGGTACTTTTCACAAACCTTATAAAACGCTAGGTGATTGAGATATTTCGGGACGGGTTACTTGTTCTTGTTCATTTAATTGAATGATATACTTATTTAATATTTTTCAATATATTGATGCAACCTACCGTTATATAGGTTTGAAATTCGTATTTTCTCTTTGATTTTAAACAATTTCAAAAGGAAGACGGTTATCAAACTGCCTATATAACTTAATTGAATGTCAATGTGAGTTTTATTACAATTCTTATACGATCAAAGTTTTTACATTCAGATCTGCTTGAGTCTACTTATAGAACTAAACTTAAAAATCTAACTTATAAAATGCAGTAGCCAACGACTACCGCGAAACATGACAACACTGTACCTTGTGTCAATATTGACTAACTCAAAAATATTCTACATTCACAACCACATCCGTTGTAGCAGACGCAGAGTCAGCAGAATACCTTTGTACATTTAGTGAGAAACAAATTAAAAAACTTTTTATTTTATAAATAATGAACGCAGTGTTGCCAGAAAAGCAGATTTATCTGCATTTTGCAGATTTTAACCCCACAAATTGCCAACAACCAGATTTGAAGATTTTTGGCCTAAAATTGAAGATTTTTGTAAATCTGTGTGAAACTGCTATTACGTTGTCTTTGGCTTATTTATTTATACTTTTTTTGAACTATGTCTTTAACGAATATCAACCATTCTATGTAAATCTAGTTTAGTTGAGTAACTTTAATCAAAAAAGAAAATATTGGGATGACAGAGAAATTAAAAATAAGAGAAAAATTAAGTACTACATATATGTACATAAATAATTTTACCTAAAAATGCCATCGGCTCTTAATGGGTAAAGTATTTTTAAAAAATTTAGTATTTCCTTTGAGATTTCTCCAAAAGCTTTAAAATGAGACCGATATTGATATTTAATAAAAAAAAAAGATTTTTAATTTCAGAGCCCCGTTAGTTGAAAAATATGGGCGAGCGCAAATTTTTTCACTTGATATTTTTTTTCTTATTTGTTAATTCTCTATCGCACCATATATTTATTTTTTGATTGGAGTTACTTTATTGTTCCAAATGACATTGCAAAATTAGAGGTAGGTGTGGTGCTTACTGCTGCCCCAAAGAATATGGACCGTAATGCTGATTTCCAATAGCACTTCTATCGACACTATATCTGATCGATTGACATATTCGTGTTTATTCAAATTTTCTTAATTATGAAAGCGCATATCTAGGCGCTCATGCAGTTTTTAAGCATAAGTCTTGACCAGTGCGATATAAACAAAATATTTGATGATTGTATTAAATGTTATGTTAGATTATTGGACAATGAATTATTAATTTCTATAATATAACGAAATCGCTAGGCGTATTAGCCAAAATATTAGCTAAGAAATTTCCAAAAAATTTTTAAAGAAAATAAGAAAAACAGGTGTTGGACTCGGAGTTTAGAGAGTTAAAAATATTAGATCTTAAAGATAATAAGTCGTACTGGTTCTGATTCTGCTTTTCCAACTCTTTTAGCGTTCTACAAATTTGCTAAAAATGATGGCTCCTGATATTTATGAACAAAAGTAAAAAAAAAAATAACAGATTTTTATGCAACTTTTACGTATGTATGTAAGTATGTAACTTTAACATAATTTATTCTGTAAGCAAATTCAATTAATTCTAGGTAATAAATGGAATGGTATTGTTTTTGCTTTTTTTCATTTTTTCATAAATATTCGATTTATTGTATAGAAATTAATCGTCATTTTTAAATTAAAGCAAAACTGAATTTGAAGATTAATTAAGATTTTTGAAATAAAAAACAGATTTTGCAGATTTTTTCGTGAAATATTGTTGGATTTCGCAGATTTTACACATAAAATATCTGGCAACACTGAATAAACGACATCTTCATTTACTGATTAACACGCCATGAGCGAAACGCAACATTAAAGAATTAACTTCATCGTTAACTTATACATTTTGTTTTGTTGATCATCGTTATTTCTGAACCGATTATGCATTGGCTTTTTTATTTTTTACATTATTTCTACTTATTGATTTCATTGCATACAAAGCTTTGGTCAAAAGTTCTTACACCACGGATATTTTTTACATTTATACTACACAGAAATGACTGAGTTCTGCAGGCACAAACATAAAAAGCAACATTCAGACGAATTGTATAACCTCCTTTTTTATGCCGGTTAACTGATCACGACAAAACTCTGCTGCAACATGCACCAACACGTGAAATTTTCGCACAAATAATTCGAAAAAGCACCCATAATGGTGCGAAACGCGCCAAGTTGACAACGCTGGTAATTCTTAGTCATTGTTGTTGGAAATAAAATAGAGGAATATTTTGCTTTTTTTCCTTATGCTCTAATGTACTTCTAAAAACAACAACGACTGAAAGATACTTATGTGATGTTAGTAACAAAAAAATGTCCGAAGTATAAATAAATAAGTCAACAAATTATAATGGACAGGATACTACGTTGGAAGCGTAATTAGCAGCTACAGCGCCGAGAATAATATGCCAAAAATAAATACAAAAACAACTAGCTTTAAGAATTTAAAGCTATACCCATAGGGACATATTTTTGAGTTACATGACCGTTTAATTTGAACAGTAATGACAGATACTTAAAATTTTAGCAAGTAGTCCTAACTATTGAACTGTGTTAGCAGAAAATCGATAAAAAAAAACCAAAGGGTTTTCTGTATAAACATTTAAAAATATGCTAGAAAAGTCGCGATATTTAAGTGTGTGGGCTTACCTTTGAACACAAAAAGGCAGATACTTTTAACATATTTAATTAGACTGTATGACGATATCGCTACAAGAAGTATAACAAATAATGTTTAAACTGTAACCTTTCTATTTTTGAACCGAAACCGGCAGAGTTTTGATATGATATGATTATACCGATTGATTTTCTGTATTTACTATTTTTTTAATACAGTTTTGAGAGAGTGTTGGTGTTATGAATTTGTTTCAAGAATATTTACTTCTTAAAGTTTTGTATGTTCTATTTACCCACAAAATTTTATTTTGAACCGGCAGCTTTGCCTTTGTATGCTTTTTTTTGCTAAATAAAGAAAAAGTTACCTCTTTTTTGCATTAAAAAAGTCCTACAGCTTAAATAAATAAATAATAATTTTTATTCGAAATTGAAAAATTACTAAAAAGTTTTATAGAAAAAATAAAAGAGTAAAATGGACTGACACGTTGTAATTGCTTACCAAAGGATAAGTCAGCTTAACAACGGGAAATAAAAATTTTTACAGTATAGTATATCTCTTAGTAGTGTACGTAAACAATTCGACCACTAATAAGAATATATAATGAATTGCTTGAAAAATAAATGTTTAAAAAATGGAAAATGAACTAACTCGTTGACAATTTCCTTGACAATTTCATAAATGCTAATGATTTTGTTAGCATTGTCACTATTTTCACTAGCGGTAATTTTATGAAAAAGTTTGATCGATAATTAGTTAAACAGCTTTAAAGCATATCAATATCTAGCGTTGCTCCTTTTCTTTGTACACTAAGTAAACGCCAATTACTAAACGGAAAATTCTTTCCGCTGTTGCAAAACTTTTTGATCCCGCTGGATGGCATGCACTCATAATTATAAGGCCAAAAATTTTGATGCAGCAATTGGGGCTAGAAGGACTACAGTGGGATGAAGATATTTCATTGGATTGTCGTGAAAAGTGGAAAAGTTTAGTACAGGAAACTATTTATATACCTCGTTGGTTACAATACCCCCCATCACGCTCTACTAAAATTCACGGATTTTTAGATGCTTCAAAATCAGCTTGCTGAGCCGTGGATATATAAGATGTCAAACTCTAATCCACACAACTTTCTCGAATTTATTAATAGCAAAATGTAAAGTTGCTCCCATTGAAACAGTATCCCTACCACGTTTAGAGCTCATTTGCGCTCTTTTACTGACAAAACTTATTAGCTATCTTAAATTATCCCTGAATCTTAATTCTAATGAAATATATCTATGGACAGACTCGTCCATAGTATTAGGATGGCTTTCCAAGCCTCCTTCATCATGGGAAACATACGTTGCTAATCGAATTTCTCAAATTTATCTTTTGACATCAAGTGCAAACTGGCAGCATGTTCCTACTCATGACAACCCTGCAAATCTTGGAACTCAAGGCTGTAAGCCCCAAGGTCTTGTGAAAAATTCTTTTTGGTGTAAGCCATCAACAGAATGGCCAAGAGAAATCCCCTTAAACTATCTAGCAAGTTAAAAAATGATTGCCACTCGCTACACTCAGAAGTCTATAAAGATGTTCTCAACAGGTTCTCATCTTATAGCAAAGCCCTACGTATATTAGGCTACATTTTCCGATTTTACAATAAAAGTTTGAAAAATAAATAGACCAAATAATAATCACTTTAATTTAAAAGAGTTGACTAAAGAAGAAAAACAGGTAAAAGTGAAACTCCTTGTTATAGCTCAAAAAACGTTCTATCCTGATGAATATCAAAGTCTACTTAACTCTGAAACTATTTCTAATAAAAGCGTACTTAAGTCCCTAATTCCATTTCTCGACTCAAAATTTATTATGCGCGTAAATTGAAGATTATCTCAATCTTCTCTTCCGTACAACGAACGTTATCCGATCATTTTGCCTGGCAACTCCCGCTTTTGCACGAGCTGTTGTGCCACGCAGAATGCAGTCAAATTATACGAACTCAAACCTCGTGTAAAAAACATAATACGTCATTGTAAACGTGCCTTATTTACAAGCAGCAAGCATCGTCACAGATTATGGCTCCCTTACCTCCAGAAATATGCAACTTGTCTCATCCCCTCCAGATTACAGGGATTTATTTTGCTGGGCCCTTTGAATTTAAAACATCACCTCGTAGCAAATCTCCTACAATTAAAGCATATGTTTGTGTTTTTGTATGCTTTAGTACAAAGGCTATACACCTAGAAATCTGCTCGGACTTATCCTCGGCGGCGTTCCAAGCGTCATTTCTTCGCTTCGTTGGGAGGCGGGGGCTCCCCCAAAGGGTAGTTACTGATAATGGTAGAAATTTCTTAGGTGCCAGTAAGATATTAGAACGCGAACTTTCTACGTTTGTAAAGTCTGCAGCTCAAGATACATCCCAAAAATACTTAAATCCCGACCGATATCTGCATTATCTGAAGACCCAACGGATCATTTTTTAAAAGGAGTTCCTCTAATGGCTTTTCCTGACCAGACAGTTGAAAATATATCACTTATTAATAGGTGGGAAAAATTGAAGGTCATTCATCACCAATTTTCTATTCGATGGAAGGTATAAATGGGAAAGCTCGGTTCCAAATTTGCAGTTGGCGGTTGGGTAGAATAGAAAAGACTTACCCCGGCATGGATAAAAGTGCACGTATAGCTGACATACGCATAGCTTCAGGAACAATAACTCGACCTGTCGTTAAACTTTTCCATCTGCCATTACTAAACAACTAAAATTTTTACTTACCATTTTCGTATTTATCTCAATTAGTTCTTAATTACAATATACTAACATTTACGTTCTCTGCTCCATTTAAATTTTCAGCTAGAAATTGACTTCAAACTCTATCTTACCAAATTACTTATATCTAATTTATTCCCTTTTTTCTTATAGAGCCAACAGAAGATTAGCTACCACTCGACCAATTAAAGGCCGTAACCCGTAACGTTGTTTGCAGTCTGGTGATCCTGACGTTTATAAATGTGTACTGTGTAATCGCTTCAACGACTTGCGGTTTTGCAGAAAGTTTATTCAAATGACAGCTCAAGAAAGAGAAGACGTGGTTGAGGACAACCGGTATTGCATAAACTGCCTAGCCAGAATCCATGACCTACGAGGTGGCACATCCATGGATACGTGCAGAAAATGTGATAAGTTTCACTACATACTGCTGCATCAGCGAAATTCATATTCCAATAATCAAAGAAGTAAAATATCAAAACCTAGTCGTCAAGCTAAAACAGCCAAACCAAAAAAAGGTCAGCACTCGTCAACGCCTGTACCTGCAGACACGAAAATCCTCGCAGTAGCCATTAAGTCACTCGCAAATGTACTTTGTGCTACGGATAAATCGGCATCTGTTGCCTAACGGCAAGGCCGGCGCCATGTCCACACACATGTTTGAACACAAAACTTAAGTATTAAAAAAAAAACTAAAACATTTTTATGAATTAAATCTTCCTGAATTTTATTATATGCATTAAATGTCGCTTATAACCTACCCTCTTTTTTGAATATGTATATGTATTACGAATATTACTGAATTATACTTACCTGAATTATACTTACCTGAATTATACTTACCTTATATTATACTTACCATAGATATCGTTACAAATTGTGAAGTTGCCCATCTGGTTAATAATAAAATACATAATTCCAGTGTCAATTTTGCTAACTTATTGTAACCTAAAAGAAAATAGTAAAACGCACTAAAATATTTCTCACTTTGTAATCGTTGATTCACAAGGCAACATTGTTGTTCGAACCCTAAGCTAAAATTCTTTTTTTATACATAATAATTGAAATCAACGAGTATTTAATGAGACTGGCATATTGTCAAGTTTAAAAGGTGAGAATTTTTCTGTTACCCTAATATTCTCAATAAAAGGCAGATTATTAATAAACCCCTTTTTTAATGTTACTAAAATTATAATTATCTCGAAACCAGGAATTATGATTTATAATTCTCTTTCAGAGTAAACTCCAAATCAAATATTAAACAATAATCAAATTTTTCAAGCATAATAAAGCAATATTTTAAAGTGACATTTTTATCACAAAAATCTGGTAAAATATGTACGTTTTAACATTAGGCACTATTAGAATACATTTTTGTTTTCGAGTAAGTAATAAGATTTGCTAGCTGGGGTTTAAGTTAAATTTAAATATCAGACATCAAGTCTTATTTCTATCTCATTTAAATTTAAAATTTTCAAATGTATATCCATCAACGAAAGTGTTAAGATTTATTTTTTATGCATAGTTCTTTTTAACGTTTTGCTAATAATATTTTATTTTTCATAAAAACTATTATTTTTTCCAGTTTTAATTCCATTCCATTACCATTATTAAAACAATTATAATTAAAATAAAACTATTAGCTTGATATTGCTGTTTTTTTTCCTTTTTCATTATTTCAACTAATTTTTATTTTTGCTAAAAATATTTAAATATTTATACTTCATTTTTAAACTGAATTTGTATTATTTTCGGCAGTATTGATTAAAATAATTTGGATTCAAAAGGTATTTTTAAACAAACTTAATATAAAAATATTTTTTTAATTGATTTTAAATTATCAGGCTTTTCGGCTTTTCTATTTTTTTTTCTTTTTTTCGTCTTAGAACTGTTGTAATCGCTGGTAAAAGTTATTAAAAAACATTATATTTTTATACATGGAGTTTGACATTTAGCGTTTACGACGAAATTAATGAATTCGCCATTGCGGCAACGTTGTATTATTTCGCCATGTGTACAAAAATACGCGTATATTATGTACTTTGGCAAATTTATTCTAGGTATCCACAGTAGGATTTGAACTTACAACTAAAAATCGGTAATTTTGCTGCTAAATTAACAAAAGAAGTGCTGAATTGAATCTAGCACCGAAAGTGCTAAAATGGTCACGCTGTTTATCAGAAACGCAAAAGTACTCATCTATACGCACTCATAAGAGTAGACACACAAAAACTGATATAAACAGATATATCTGTGCACGTCTTTAGTTAGTATGCAGAGTTGCAGAGCAAAATTGCTTTGAAAATTAGTTAAAATGAAAAACCAAAGCAATACAAATATAAAAGTGAAAAACGTTCGTTGAACAAAAAGTACATACTTTATGACGAAATTAAAATATAAATACTATTATTTTTGAACATGCAATTCCGATCTCATAATTTTTTCATGCCTCTTCTAAGATTTTCAATATGTTATCTCGGAAATCACTCTCTCGATTACTAAATATTGTTTCTCATATTTTCGGAATTAAGCCCCATACTAAACAAGGCTAGAAAGGCCCTTAAATTAGATCATGGCCGTGTACATTAACTAGAAAAATTAATATTAACTATTATAAATAATCAAATAAAAATAAGAAATCAGAAAAAACCGATTTTGTGATTTTCTATCAACGTATAGCGCAGTAGCAAGAGTATATTATTTGAGGTTAAAATATTTCCTTTCATTTATGGAAAGCACAATTCTGCCGTGCTGTTTTTTTGGGTACTAGGCAATCTGAAACTGCAAAGGAGGAGCGCTTGATGCAGCATGTATTTAAATATAAAAAAACGATAAAAAAAAATTCCATATGTTTTTGTAAAGTTGCACGAACTTAATCTTGTTGTAGCAATCTTATTGTTAAATAACAATAAACTGTATTAAAATTGAAATTTGTTACTAGTTAAATTAGTTTAGTATATAGCAAATGACTCATTTTTATTCAGTCTTAAATTCTTCCAATTATTTTTAATTTCGAATTAATTGGAGAAAGATGAATTGCTTTGCTTCAAAACGGTTTATTTCGGGCAAATTTTAGTATCTCATGAACCACCAAATTTTTGAGAAAATTGTGTTAAAATTTTTTGTTTTCATTTTCGGCCGACCTTAACTAAGTGTTTTTGTAGTGGTGTACTTATTAATGATAATATTATTACTTTAAGACATTTGCTATATTCACCGTAAAATTAAAAGCTATAATTTCTGAAAGTCTTTTCGTTAAAAAAAAAAAGTCTCCGAAGTGGGAAATGTAAAGATAAAGTATTCTTTTGTATGCAATTTGAATTTACTTCAAAACTAGAAAATTTTTGTAAGCGTTTTAAAGACAACCTATTGCAATTGCGAATAAAAGAAAAATTAGTTCAAGAATTATAACGGTACTTCCTCCAGTTGTATCCAAATATAGCCAGTTTATTTATAAATTATTGTAAAATTTCTCAGAGTTCAAAGTACCGACTAAAAACATAAAGGGATCATTTAATCCTTAATTGTTGGCTTAATACTACAAAAAGGATCTGACAACCCCTAATTAATAAAGTCAGGATAGGAACTGTTATAGAACAAGTAAGAGTGCTACATTTAGCTATGCCGAATTTTATATACCCTTCACCATATATGTAAATCTAGTTTAGTGAAGTAGCTCCAATCAAAAAAGCAAATATTGGTGTGACAAAGAAATTTATGGCTCTGCGCAAAAATTAATGTATTCTTAAATTGTTAAATGAAATAAAAAGTAAAAACCTTAAATGGAAAAAATAATACATATTAATAAACTACAATTTGATTTAAATATAAAAAAAGGTAAGTTGCAATAAGTCATTAGGCAACATAACCTTATATTACACAAACACGTTTACTTAAATTGAAGATTGGTCATATTTTAAAATCAAAAATGACCTTGACTTTTGTATATTGTTCGTCCAACTGTAAGAAATCAGACATTTTTTTTGTGAGATTTGTAACAGTTGCCAACACTATGAATGTGTCCTTCAACAAACACCTTCTACGACTCAGGAAATAAAAGATATCTTTACAAAACATAAGACCGGAATATCTTTTGGTTGTATTAAATGTGTAGAAAAATCCCTCATGAACCCTATCATAAATAAATTTGTTATACTAGAGAAGCAAATCCCAAATCTGGTCAAAGAAGGTTTTGCATCGCAGTTGCGTGAAATGAAAGCAGAACTCACAGAAATATTGTCGCGAAACAAGAAATTCGAAGAACTCACTGCCCAGAATCTTAAAAAATTGGAAAAAGACAACAATAATTTGTGGAAACAGTTAAGTCTTGCTTTCATTGTTACTGGCCTTAAAAATAATTTAAAAACCGATGAGTTGTATGCAGCAGCAGTCGTTATTGAAAAGGCGTGTAACGTATCGCTTTCACAATGGAACATCAATTTTTGCTAGTATATAAAACAAAAGACAGCAGTATTAAAAAAATTTAATAGTGTTCTTAAGAGGGATACAATAATAAAAAATTATAGGAAAACACATACATTTAAACTTAATCAGGTAATAGGAACTGATATAGAAAGTCGTGTATTACTGAACGACCACTACATTCCAGTCGTGGCAAAGATTCACAATAAATTTAAAGTTTAATTTATATTATTTAATATTCTCCTGTTTTTAATCTTTAATTATAAAAATTGCAAGTGGGCCTGCCTAAAAGAAAGAATAAAATAACGTAGTGTTTTGTTGTTTTTATTTTTCAACATCTTTAAACTGTATAAAAGAGCCGAAAAAAGTCGGCCGTATGCAGTGTATAAAGAAAAATAAAATCAATGTTTATTATTGTTGTTTTTGCCGAACTTCGATTTTTGTCTTTTCTTTATAGTTTAGATAAAATTTTTTAGTTCATTTAAAACAATTGTGAGAAGTTTCCTGACGAGCTAAGTAAGCGGTAGCAAATTGGCCATCGAGGCGTGCTTTCGCCTTCAATAATCAATACCGGGAAAATACCACAATAAATTTAAAGTTTAATTTATATTAATTATTTATTATTATTTCCCGTGTTTTTAATCTTTAATTCACTATTTATGTTGAAAAAAAGCGAGCAGCTGAAATTGAAAGTTTTAAAGTTACAAAATCTAATCCATTCATGATAAAACTCACATATAAAAAAATAAGGAGGTACAATTAAATGCCATGGAATTAATAAATTGGGATATGACGCAATAAGAGGAAGATGTTGTCAGAAATCAAGAAAATATGGAATCTAAGCTGTAATGCCAGAAACGTAATGTATCAAAATAAAATATAAGTTACCATATAAAAAAGCTGTTTTAGAGATGCACTTTTTTTGTTGGTTTGTTTTGATTTAAATATAATAAGGGAAAATATCACTTGTGGTTCAAGTATTATGTTAAGTTATATGTTTTAATTTCTCATAATACATACATATATTACTTTTCTTCACATCATTATTTATTTACTTATGAATTAACATTTTCTTGTATGTATATCTTTTTCATTTAAACAAATTTTTTACAACATTTCTTTTGTGTTTTATTTGTATCTTATTTGCCATAACTAATGTTTTTGTATTATATCGATCATAACATAGATACCATTACAGTAGAAGAATACTCTAGAGACATTTAACATTTACATTTAAAGTGGAAATAAAATCTCAATCAAAAAATCTCATATTTTCTCTTTATCTTTTAGAGATGATATTTCATATTATTCTTATCCGTTGCATGGATAATGAAAAGGCATATTTATTTTACCAGGTTGAGTCGTCCGCTCAGCTGATTTCCCTCTTTATTTGAATAAAAGCGAGGGCAGCATGGCTTTTTATTGTTGCTTTAAAGTTGGAAATGTCAAAAGTTGGCATTTGTTTACGATTTCAAGAAATTCTCTCTTATTTCTTGGTTTAGCTTTCGCATAATCTTAAAAAGTATATTTTTAATAAATATCCCATCAGAAAAAGGTCTACCATGCTTAATAATATCTACGAGAATAAGGGTCGATACCTACTGTTTAAGTTTTAATTTTTTAAATTATCCTCAATACGTTCCTCAGTGTGCAACCATCCTTTTTATTTATTTAAATTTTTTTCTTCAAAAAATATTTCTTTTTTTAATTTTAAATTTATTTAAGGTAGTATGAAAAGTTTCAAAATGCCTTTTTTAAGTATCCTCTCTCTTTTTTTTAATGTTTTATATCATAAAAGGCATTTTCAATCATTAAGTCAAAGACTATAAATATACTAAGATGTTTCACTGCCGTACATTCTACATCCAGTGCATATTTTGTCGATGGACGTACTGCTACTGCCACTTTAAGAGTAAAATCACAAAGAGAGATTATTATTCTCAGCAAACTTGTTACTCTCATTTCACATTAATTCATTTGTATATACGTGCATACGAATGTGTATATATTTACATTATAAAATATCCAACTTAAACCAATGTTACCGATTGTGTATTTGTTTGGTAACAATATGTGTTTTGTTGTTGTATAAAAGAAATAACATCGATTTACACCGAATCTTAAATTCATTTATTATCAATATGAAAATTTATTATTCGGAACCTTTTCGATTTTAATTTACTTTATTTTTTAGTTACTATATGTTTGCTGTGTTTTTTTATACTGTCTTTTTGTTCCTGTCTTTTTATTTTATTGATTCAATAGAGTTCTGATTTAATCAATTTGGCTTTTGATATAAGACTTTTAAGTTTTCTATACAAAATTTGGGTAAAATTCACTAATGAGCTAAAATAGCAGTAGTGAAATGGCCATATGAATATACTTTATATAGTAATTCATAAAATGTATAGTAATGCCGATTTCTGTAACATTTTTTGTCAGTTGTTCGTATTTTGAAGTAGAAGGTTTTTACGGAAGAAAATTTTTGAAAATCCCTCCAAAAAAGTTGGAAAATTTGAAAAATCAAAAAATTGGTGATTTTAATAATTTGTTTGGGATAATTAGCACAATATTTTTTAAAGATAATAAATTTAATTTAAAATTCCCGTAATTTAATTTTAATTATTAACTTGCAAGTGCCCATATAAAAGGCATAAATAAATTATCGTGGTGTGTTGTGATATTTCATTTGTTGTCTTAATTTTCTTTTTCATCATCTTTTAAATGAATAGAAGAGAAGGTGCAAATTACGACACTCGATATCGATCGAAATTTCAATAGAATTTAAATGTAAATTTCAATCGATATCGAATGCCGTAATTTACCCCCAGTGTTGATAATTGTTGTTTTTGCTTAAACTTTGATTTTTGTATTTACTTTATTGTTTGAACAAAAAATTTTAGTTTATTTAAAATGTTTGTGAGAAGTTTCCTGAAGAGCTATGTAAACGGTAGCGAAATGGCCATCGAGAAGTGCTTTTACCTTCAATAATCAAAATCGATGATTTTAATAATTTGTTCGGAATAATAATATTTTAAAGATTAAAATTAATTTTTTTGTACGAAATTTTGGGTGAAATTATTTCTTAATGGCTTTCCAAATGAAAAATATAAAGTTCTTGGTGTAAAACATGGAAAATTGCGAAAAATGCGATATTTCAACGATTTTCTTGCTATTAATGCAGAATAATAGGTATAATTAAACCTTGACAAATTCTAACATATACATCGGAAATGTATATCCGTTCTAAGAACTATAAAAACACGCATAAAGGTCTTATAAATACTATTTTGTAAAAACAGCAGCTAAAAACATAAAAAATATATTACGAAGCAATGTGCATAATGTACTAAAATTATTATGTCTGGTTTGACGAGAATAACTCTTGTCACAAAAACAGGTTGAATGTTCCGAATTTGCTTATACTTATGTTGCTAAGAAAGCATTGCTAATGGGAAACAAATGAGTGCAAAGTAACAAGTACTGGGAAAGTCTAAATTTTAAAGCGCCAGTAATTTATTTTGTTTGGCAATTTTAATTTATAAATTCATATTGAGGTTTATATAGTGAGGTTTATATATATTATACCTATATGCAGGTTAAATAAACTTAACAAAAAATTTAATAATAAATATACATAAATAAGTGCCTTATTTTATTACCATTGTTTGAAATTTCTTAAAAAAACATATTAAGTATCCACAAGAATTAATGCTAAAAAAATTACTACGTAATTTAGGGTATGATTAGTTCGGTGCGATTATGCATATTTTTAAAAATACACAAATAAAATTATATATTTACCCTACAATAACAAGAGCAGTCATATAGCTTCGTTTTTAAGCTTATTTTACAAACAATTTTTAAATAAGTAGGAAAAATATAATTCAGAAATAAAATTTTATGAAGCACATTCTTCTTTATATGTAGATATGAAAGTATGTATGTACGTTTCTATATGTTAAATGTGTGTTTTGGTCTCTCAATACTTTCCTTTAACAAAACATTTCTAATGAACATCCACACACATTTTGAAACGCTCTCTTGAGTTTTGGTTGCGCTCACAGAAAATTTTTCCCTCTTATCTCTTACCCACGCTACCATGAAACTGCTCATAATTTTTGATTTTTTAAATGTTCAAAGTGCAACATCTTTATAAATTTATTGTCTTTGATTAAGTATTTTTCAAACGCTTTGTTGCTGTAAAAAGTTAAAAATTTTTTCGTTTAGTGTGTCAGAAGAAAAAATTTATACATCCGCGCACATGTGCATTCGTCTCATTTTTTTACTAATACACTCTCACTTTAAAAACTTGCTGAGAGCTTGCTTTAAAATTTTCGTTCAATTGAGTCTTTCAAATTTCATTCAAGAGAACAGCTGATTGAAGTTTTTTTCATTCAAAAATTTCTTTTTGTTTTTTTTACGACATCTTGCTTAAAAACTTGCTTTGAAATTGCATGCAGCCTACGTCACATCTTTCAATTTTTGTGAATTTTGACAAGCAGTATGTGTAAATTTCTTGAAAGAGAATTGAATAAAAACTTGGCCATGTGACTGCACTGTAAACAAAAAAGAATGTGTGTAAATTATTTTTCCACAATTGTGGTATGGGTGAGCATTACTGAGGTAAATGTACCTAGGATAATGATTATTTAGAAACTTTTTACTTAATGCCGAAAATTTGTAGTATTGTCTTTGGTATTACCCAACTGTTCATTTTGGTTATAATTAATCGTTTTTTTATTTTAATATAATCCCTGAAACCGTTTTGGTTTGGAAATATTTAATGTTAATTGTAAAATTTATTTCTAGGCACAAACATTAAAATTTTGTAATCAAATCTTGTGTTTTCGGAAACTGTTCTATTTATTATATTGAAATCGATATTGTTTTATTAAATTAATTTATTTAAAAATGAAATTAATTTTAGATTGATTTTTTTCCGTAAATAAATCATTATGATTTTTGTTTAATTTTTTTTAATAATTGTTTGATTTAAAACTTTTGGTTTAGTGTTGCTGTGAATAGTTTTTGGGATTACTAGATAATACCTTTATCGAGTTATGGACTTAGTTTTTAGTAATCATGGTAGGGTGGGCAAAAGATTGTGTCAACAACATCTTAGACGCAATCGAAATTCCTTCGAAACTATTTAATAATTTTCTTTTTGCTATTTCTTTTGATTTGATTGCATGCAATTAGTAAAATTTTATTGTAGCCCTATAGCTAGAAGCAACAAGCAACGAACCTCCTCCCCCGACGAGCAATAAGGCCGGTGAAAACTCATGCAACCGCTTGATACAGCTTCGCAATTTATAAATAAAAAAAAAAAACAATTACAGAAACAAAAATCAGTTCGTTATATGCTACAATATAAAATTTCTGGCGCCCAACGTGGGGCCCGAATAGTAACGTCACAAAATTAATTCCACCTATTTGATCTTACCTTGTTTTGGTTAAATTTTCTTCATTCGGCTCCTCCTTTTTACATGCTTATTCCATTTCTACTTTTCTTATTATTTCTTTAAATATCTCTACCTTTCAAGTTTCTTTTATTTCTAATGGCTTGAAATTTATTGGATTTTATTTTCTGAAATAGTTTGTAGACTTTCGACTATAACCATTTATTTCAAGTTATTAGTCATCTTCCATAGTATTTTCATTTTTTTTACCTTTATATCTAGTTGGAATTTAGTTCCTGGACAGTAGAGCCGGTTCTAACCACAGGTGTATTTGAATAAATGAAGGTACCGTAATCAGCTTTTAATGGAAATAGTCTTATTTAAATAGGATTATCCTTAACAGCATCTTCTGTATTAAGTCTGCTTTTATAAATACATTTTGACTTTTACTATTATTTAGTTTCATGAAGCGAATTATTTTCACAGCAATTGTATACCATTAGTTAGACAAATCAAACAATTAGAAAAAGAAAACAACTTTATATCTATATTTGAAATTTCGAAATATTGACAAACATATCGGGTTTGTTCATGTTAATCAAACATCTACCAATTATTTAATTTTTTTTATTATTATAATATTTTTTTTTTGTTTACAATTTACATACCATATTTGTGGTACACTAAATCTGTTTCTAGTTTTGCATGATATTATTTTATATAATTCTATTTTTTTCCCATAAATATTTTTTTTTAGATTTTTATAAATTTTTAATAGATTTTCTTTAAACATTCATACACAACTTTTAAGTTCTTTTAATTTTTCATATACCCCACAATAATTTATATGTGGTAGTAGTTTAGCATTTTTTTGAGTATTGTTATGTTAACAGCAGCATTTCTAATCAATGCTTCCCTGCAAACATTTTTGAGATTTTTTGGCGATGGTTTGTTTGGCGATGATTACGCGATTCTGCTCAGGGAATACAAATCGCTAACCATCGCCTATGCCTTATAACTAAGCGATGAATACGTGAGCGTACACAAGAAGTCATTTTTTGTTCTAAAAACACTCAAATCTGAAAACAATTTTGATTACGTTTACGATATGAATCGCGTGCCATCGCCTATGCCTTACAACCAGCGATGAATACGCGAGCGTACACCGGTAACGGGAAATATTTCTAACAACGTATTTTATTCATTTGAGTTGAGTCATCTGTGTTTTTTCATAACTTTCGATGGAATTTTTTGTTGTTTTCCAGAGGTAACGAGGAAATAAATATTTTAGCAATTAGCAAAATTTTCATTTCAGTTGGACAAGTGATCTGTTAAAAAGACAATAAGAATACATCGGAACTATAAAATATCAAAAAGAAATAAATAAATAAGTAGTGATCAGTGAAAGGTGTGGTGTGTAAAATTAATATATTGATAAAAATGTTGTCAAACAAAGCACTGCGGTTGAAAAGTAAGAGAGAAGCCGCTAAATTAATAGTAAGAATTCGTAGTTTAAATGCAGTTGAAAATACTTATGCAGAAATAAGTGAAAGTCGCTATTTGTGATTCGCCTGCGAGTCGTTAATTGCGAATCGCCGGCGGATCTCTATTTGTGATTCGCCTGCGAGTCGTTAGTTGTGAATCGCCAGCGGATCTCTATTCGCGAATGGCAACAGGCACACAAGCGAGCGTTTTAGCGAATCGCTTAAGGGTAATTTTTGGCTCGCACGCGATTACTCGCCGCGATTGTACACAACTTGCCGGCGATTCGCGGGCGAAGATTCGGCGATTGAAAATGTTTGCAGGGTTAACACTGTTAACGCAGCATACATACATGTATCTAGTTAATTCTGTGTTAGTGCCGGTTGAGCTTTAATTTCCGATTTAAAGACCATTTTGTTTTTTTTTTTTTGTTTTTAGTTAGCGTACAAGGCTATAAATATAAATCGTTTTTTTTTATTTTCTATAAAAAGATAGTGTTTCCGGAATAAACTGAATACACTATTTCCGTAATTCTTTATTCGAGAAAAATTTCAGTTTTTTTGACAAAACGGTTTCCGTTTCGTTTTGTTTTAATATTTTCTTTTTTATTTAATCACATATTTTAATTCTATTTTGGTTTTTTTGTAATACCTATTTACTTTCGAAATGGATGAAGACACTATTGTCCCTGCTGAGAAAAGCACTAATTGCGAATTATGTCATAATAATATTTCGTCCAAAAGCATACAGATTCAGACATGTTGCGGTCATATTTTTCATAAGACTTGCTTAAGCAAGAATCTTAAAATTAGACCATATTGTCCCATTTGTAATACCCGAAAAGTAAGCGAACAGTCGTCCGGAAATACTTTATCCGTTACTACTCGCTCGAAAAGTTCTGAATCTAACACAACACAAACAAATAATTCCTCAGTTTTACTCGGAGAGACATCCGCTATAATTCAACCTGCAATTGTTCCTCTTACTTCAGATACGTCTTGTTGTAGTAGTATAGCATCTGGCCCTAACGCAGTTAGTATCCAGCCTGATGCTTTGAAAGATATGATAGCTTCCATGTTTTCTGCGCAACAAGCTCAACTATTTTCGGCAATAAACAATCAGATATCATCAGTAATTGAAACTAATTTGCAGGCTAGTTTAGCTAGAATAAGTCCAAACATTTTCAGTGCATCTGAGCCTTCTCAGCAGACGTCTGCTTGTCAGACTTCTCCTCGGATACAGACACTACCTGATGTTGAACATCAGACGCTAAGAGAAATTTTGGGAATTCGACCATCTTCCGGTCATGCTTCTAACTCTCGTCCTGATAACGCTAGCATCAATTATAATCCTCCAAGGTCGCTTATGGCATCCGATTTGTATCTCCGACCTGATAAAGTTCTTCAAACTATCTCTAATTGGAAGATTAAGTTTTCGGGATCAGCTAATATCTTGCGGGTAGATAGTTTTATTTATCGAGTAGAGCCGTTGACAGGGCAGACATTGTATGGTGATTTTGACTTATTATGTAGCCATGCCGGTGCTTTATTTGAAGGAAAAGCTAACGATTGGTTTTGGCGATTGCATCAAAAGGGTCGAAAAATCACATGGGCAAGGTTGCGTAAAGCCCTAAGGGAACAATATAGGGATTGTAGAACGGATATAGATTTTCTGGAGTTGATACGTGCAAAAGCCGAATGAGCATTTTGATGTTTTTTATGAGGCAGTCAACGACTTGATTGATAAACTAAATGAGCCTATTGATGATAGTACGTTAGTTGAAATTTTAAGGCGTAATTTAATGCCGGAAATTCAGCACGAAATTTTTAATACGCAGATTTATAGTGTACAGCATCTTCGTGATGTTGTACGAAGGCGGGAGTTTTTCTTAGCTGACGTTCGTAGGAAACATGGCGTTAGTTTTTCAAAAGTACCAACTATACAAGAACGCATTTCGGAAGTTGATAACAGCTCAGAAACTTATAATATCGTTGATTTTGAACATGACCCCGGTGATGTTGCAGAGTTAAATTTGGTCTGCTGGAACTGCCAGAAACCTGGTCATAGGTACCAGGATTGCTTTTCAGTACGTTCTGTTTTTTGTTATGGTTGTGGTAAGCCAGATACATATAAACCCAACTGCAAGAATTGCCAATCAAAAAACTTAAAACACAGTGCACAGAAAAAAACAACTCTGGAAATGGAGACGTGAATATAGTTCTTCAACAACCAATAAAAATTCTTTCTAATTTAACCGAAAATTACAATAATATCCCAGAATCAATAAAATCTGCCTTAGAGACATCTCGCAGTAACTCTGAAACGGGTATTTTAAATACACCCCAAATTTTCAAACCTTTTCATGTTAGATTGAAAGAGTACAATTTTATTCGAGATCAGATTTTTAGTCGCAATTTTAAACCCACTAGATCCTCTTTACGTATGCGTAAGTTTTGGCGAAACGTAAGGATGTAAGGCCATTTGCTGAGGTAATTCTCTTTGATAACACTATGTTAGGACTGCTAGACACTGGCGTATCAATAAGCTGCATTGGTTCTGAAGCAGCCAAAGTCTTTTTGTCCTCGGGAGCAAAATATAAGAAAATGACATCGTCTGGTAAAACGGCTGATGGAAAAAACCAGAAAGTGATAGGTTTCGTTGACACTGTTATTTATTTTAAGGGTGTGGAAAAACCCATAACAATATTTATAATTCCTAGCTTAGAAAGAGATTTATTCTTGGGTATAGATTTTTGGCATCTATATAAATTACTTCCTGAGGGTTTAAATAATTGTTGTCTTTTAAGTCCAAATTCATCAATAAGTGAGTTAAAGAAACAGATTCCTCTTACACCGATTCAACAGCTGGAACTTCAGCAAGTGACAAATTTGTTTCCCTCATTTTCTAAGGAAGGGCTGGGAAAAACTTCTATTCTAAGTCATGTGATTGATACCGGCGACGCAAAGCCAATTAAGCAGAGACACTTTCCTGTTTCCCCAGCCGTTGAAAAATTGATATATGAGGAGTTGGACCGCATGTTGTCCTTGGGCGTTATTGAAGAATCTAATAGTGCGTGGTCCTCACCTGTTGTTTTACATAGGAAACCAGGCAAGAACAGGTTGTGTTTAGATAGTCGCAAACTTAACGCGGTAACAATAGGCGATGCATATCCTCTTCCTCAGATTGATGGCATAATAAGTAGACTTCCTAAAGCCGAATTCATAACCAGTCTTGACCTCAAGGACGCTTTTTGGCAGATTCCGTTGGAGTTGGGATCTAGAGAGAAAACAGCATTTACTGTACCTGGTAGGCTGCTTTATCATTACACTGTTATGCCTTTCGGCCTTTGTAATGCCCCTCAAACGATGTCACGCCTTATGGATAGAGTGGTACCGCCGACTCTCAGGACAGAAGTGTTCGTTTATCTGGATGATCTTCTGATCATTTCGGATACTTTTGAAAGGCACCTTGATGTTCTAGGGGTTATGGCAGAAAGAATTCGGGAATCAGGTTTGACCATTAATGTAGAAAAAAGTAACTTTTGCGTCCCGGAAGTGAAATATTTAGGTCATGTGGTGGGTAATGGGGTCATTCAGACAGATCCGGAGAAAGTGTCCACCATAACCGATTTCCCAGTTCCGCGATCTGTTAAACAAGTCCGAAGATTTCTGGGAATGACAGGAAATTTATCAGAAATTATGCATCTATTACTACGCCTATGACTGATTTGTTAAAGGGCAAACGTAAATTTGTATGGACCGATGAAGCCCAAAAGGCCTTTGAAGTTTTGAAAATCCACCTTAGCACAGCTCCTGTTTTACATAGCCCAGACTTCACAAAACCATTTTTTATTCATTGTGATGCGAGTAAAACAGGTATAGGAGGCGTATTGGTCCAGAAGAATGCTGAGGGTGAAGAGATTCCTGTGGCATTTATGTCTAGGAAGCTAAACCAAGCCCAACGTAATTATTCAGTGACCGAACAGGAGTGCCTGGCAGCTTTGCTAAGCGTTAAAAAGTTTAGACCATATGTCGAGGGTCATGAGTTCACGATTATCACTGACCATGCGTCTTTAAAGTGGCTCATGTCCCAGACAGATCTTAGTTCGCGGCTTGCTCGGTAAGCTTTAAAACTGCAGGGATACAAATTTAACATTCAGCATAGGCGTGGTAGTTTGAACGTAGTTCCAGATACTTTATCTAGGGCCAATACAGACGACTTGTCTACCGTAGGGCTCGACAGTTTGACAGATACGTACAGGCAAGGTGGCGTTTTTGTAGATCTTGATTCTATCCATTTTCAATCAGATACGTATAAACAACTTTTGAACGAACTAAAGGAGAAGTTAGACCAGTTGCCTGACTTGAAAATAGTAGACGGTTATATTTACAGACGTACTGAACATGCAACTGGGGAGAGGATACATGATGATTTGGTTTGGAAGCTCTGGATTTCGAAAGATATGGTCCCTGAACTACTTTTCAAGGCTCAGAACGACCCTATGTCGGCACATTGTGGCATTAACAAGACGCTTGAAAAAATCAGACGATACTATTTTTGGCCGAACTTAGCTGTTGATGTTAAAAACTATATAAACAACTGTGAAATATGTAAAACGACAAAACACCGAAACCAGGTTCTAAGACCGCCTATGGGAAAAACTGGTGGTACACTGCGGTTCTTTCAAAAGATTTTCATAGATTTCTTAGGTCCTTATCCCAGGTCGAGATCAGGGAATGTTGGGATTTTTATTGTGTTAGATCATTTTTCGAAATTCCCATTCTTGAAGGCATTAAAAAAACTGAATACCTAGGTTGTCATTAAATATCTGGAGGAAGAACTGTTTCATACGTTTGGTGTCCCTGAAGTCGTGGTCTCAGACAATGGCTCACAGTTTAAGTCGAAATAGTTTAGTGATTTTCTTAAAAAGTACGGAGTTAATCAACTTTTCACTGCCGTACATGCACCTCAGGCCAATGCATCTGAACGCGTAAATCGCTCCGTATTGTCAGCAATCAAGTCATATGTGAAGCCAGACCAGAATAACTGGGATGAGTTTCTTTGCCATATAAGCTGTGCTTTGCGATCAACAGTTCATTCTGCTATCGGTACTTCACCTTACTATCTAGCATTTGGTCAACATATGATCACTAATGGTGCAACTTACCCTTTGTTACGTCAGCTTGAGTTGTTGGAGGATCGATCAGTATGTTTTAACAGAAATGATTCAATGCAAATTATGGCACGGAGAGCATCAAACTTAATTCAAAATCAATTTGAGCGTAATGAAAAGTCCTACAATCTGAGATCCAGAGAGGTTTCTTATAAAGAGGGTCAAGAGGTTTTTCGTCGAAACTTCAAGGCGAGTAATTTTGAGCAAGGGTATAATGCGAAACTTGCTCCAACGTTTGTTAAAGCTCGAGTGCGTAGGAAAATAGGTAATTGTTATTATGAGATAGAGGATCTAAGTGAAAAGTTGGTAGGGAAATACCACGCTAAGGATATTAGACAATGATTCTGGAACATTTAAACCAAAGACAATAAATTTATAAAGATGTTGCACTTTGAACATTTAAAAAATCTAAAATTATGAGCAGTTTCATGGTAGCGGGGGTAAGAGATAAGAGGGAAAAAATTTCTGTGAGCGCAACCAAAACTCAAGAGAGCGTTTCAAAATGTGTGTGGATGTTCATAAGAAATGTTTTGTTAAAGGAAAGTATTGAGAGACCAAAACACACATTTAACATATAGAAACGTACATACATACTTTCATATCTACATATAAAGAAGAATGTGCTTCATAAAATTTTATTTCTGAATTCTATTTTTCCTACTTATTTAAAAATTGTTTGTAAAATAAGCTTAAAAACGAAGCTATATGACTGCTCTTGTTATTGTAGGGTAAATATATAATTTTATTTGTGTATTTTTAAAAATATGCATAATCGCACAGAACTAATCATACCCTAAATTACGTAGTAATTTTTTTAGCATTAATTCTTGTGGATACTTAATATGTTTTTTAAGAAATTTCAAACAATGGTAATAAAATAAGGCACTTATTTATGTATATTTACCCAGCAAAAAATTTTTGAAAAGGTAATCGAGTGTGGAATTAAGCATTTTTTGCAGAAGTACTTCCTAACTAGATTGCCAACTTAATGATTTTAACAAGGCATGAGACTTTTATAATTAATTACGGAGAATCGATTACATTAATTATTGTAGGAAATAATGGGTACCATTAGTACGGTAGTCTTTTTTAACATAAAGAACTAGTTCCATTACTACTTCCTTTTTCGGAAACTAATGTAATGTGTTTTGTAAGCGAGTAACAAAATATGGTAATCACAAAAGTAAGTCATTATATGGCAAGTACTTTTCAAGGTAATGTCTAATTTTTTGCTGGGTATTATTAAATTTTTTGTTAAGTTTATTTAACCTGCATATAGGTATAATATATATAAACCTCACTATATAAACCTCAATATGAATTTATAAATTAAAATTGCCAAACAAAATAAATTACTGGCGCTTTAAAATTTAGACTTTCCCAGTACTTGTTACTTTGCACTCATGTGTTTCCCATTAGCAATGCTTTCTTAGCAACATAAGTATAAGCAAATTCGGAACATTCAACCTGTTTTTGTGACAAGAGTTATTCTCGTCAAACCAGACATAATAATTTTAGTACATTATGCACATTGCTTCGTAATATATTTTTTATGTTTTTAGCTGCTGTTTTTACAACATAGTATTTATAAGACCTTTATGCGTGTTTTTATAGTTCTTAGAACGGATATACATTTCCGATGTATATGTTAGAATTTGTCAAGGTTTAATTATACCTATTATTCTGCATTAATAGCTAGAAAATCGTTGAAATATCGCATTTTTCGCAATTTTCCATGTTTTACACCAAGAACTTTCTATTTTTCATTTGGAAAGCCATTAAGAAATAATTTCACCCAAAATTTCGTACAAAAAAATTAATTTTAATTCTTAAAATATTATTATTCCGAACAAATTATTAAAATCACCGATTTTGATTATTGAAGGTAAAAGCACTTATCTATGGCCATTTCGCTACCATTTACTTAGCTCTTCAGGAAACTTCTCACAAACATTTTAAATAAACTAAAATTTTTTGTTCAAACAATAAAGTAAATACAAAAATCAAAGTTTAAGCAAAAACATCAATTATCAACACTGGGGGCAAATTACGGCATTCGATATCGATCGAAATTTACATTTAAATTCTATTGAAATTTCGATCGATATCGAGTGTCGTAATTTGCCACCTGATTTTATTTTTCTTTATATACTCTATAAGGCTGACTTTTTTTCGGCTCTTCTATCCATTTAAAAGATGATGAAAAAGAAAATTAAGACAACAAATGAAATATCACAACACACCACTATAATTTATTTATGCTTTTTTATGGGCACTTGCAAGTTAATAATTAAAATTAAATTACGGGAATTTTAAATTAAATTTATTATCTTTAAAAAATATTGTGCTAATTATCCCGAACAAATTATTAAAATCACCAATTTTTTTATTTTTCGAATTTTCCGACTTTTCTGGAGGGATTTTCAAAAATTTTCTTCCGTAAAAACCTTCTACTTGAAAATACGAACAACTGACAAAAAATGTTACAGAAATCGGCATTACTATACATTTTATGAATTACTATATAAAGTATATTCGTATGGCCACCACTGCTATTTTAGCTCATTAGCGGATTTTACCCAAATTTTGTATAGAAAACTTAAAAGACTTATATCAAAAGCCAAATTGATTAAATAAGAACTCTATTGAATCAATAAAAGAAAAAGACAGGAACAAAAAGACAGTATACAAAAACACAGCAAACATTCAGTAACTAAAAAAGTAAAGTAATAAAATAATATATTTTCATATTGATAATAAATGAATTTAATATTCGGTGTAAATCGATGTTATTTCTTTTATACAACAACAAAACACATATTATTACCATACGAATACACAATCAGTAACATTGGTTTACGTTGGATATTTTATAATGTAAATATATACACATTCGTATGCACGTATATACAAATGAATTAATGTGAGATGAGAGTAACAAGTTTGCTGAGAATAATAATCTCTCTTTGTGATTTTACTCTTAAAGTGGCAGTAGCAGTACGTCCATCGACAAAATATGCACTGGATGTAGAATGTACGGCAGTGAAACATCTTTGTATATTTATAGTCTTTGGTCAAATTTTCCATATGTAAATCAATACACACCGTGTAAACCTCATAAAATATAACATATGTTATTTACCCATGTTGTATAACATGTGTTAGTTTTTAATTTAGAGCACGCTCTATTGTGATATGTAAAACTATATGACAACAGATATTTTCAGTGATGCTAACTTCCACTTTTGAAATTTCCGCTCAAAATATTTTTATGATAAAAGTTATATTTCTGAAAATAAAATATTTATTGAACTTTTGTAGATAATATATATATAAATTAAACGAAGGCTAAAAAATAATATTTGGGCATTTCCATAAACTTGTCAACCACAACAGAAAAAGCAGAAAGCCTTGAACCTTTTTGTTTAATATGTTTATTAAACCTAATTATTAATATTTTTGTTTCCTGAAGATGCCACGCAACGGTGCGGCGAAATATTGAAAAAGTAAAAAATAATTAAGAACATTGTTGTTTTAAAAACTGACCTCTTGCTTGAAATATTAGAAAAGAAAATGATACAAGAGAAATAATAAAATTTAGTATTTGGAGATTATTACCGCTTATTGCATTTTTACAATTAAATTCAGCACCAACTAGTTTATGGTAAAAAACGAATAGAAATTTGACTTATTGCCCTTATTACCATCTTATAATTCATATTATTTTCTTAGTGGAAATGTATCAATGCCACTTTTTTGTACGACGAGTATTTGAAAATTTTCATATACGTACATAAAAGAAAAAATGATAGTTGTGAGACAGTTCCAATGTAGAAATTTATAACAAATAGCAGAAAAAAGATTTTTTTTTGTGGAAATAATTAGTTTTTATGAGCTTGTTACAAATATGAGATTAAATTTTTCCAGTTTTTTTTACGACAAAAGCGTGTGTGCCTCTTCCAGGTAGCGAAAGTTAAAAAATATGGCATAAACGAATTTGCTTACAACAATTTATTATTCAATGTATATTTTTAAAATCTTTGTCTTTTTTACAACTTAAAATAACACTTGTATACATATTATTATTTTGCGTGTACAATAAGGTAGGCTATGTTAATTGTTTTATTAGTTTGTAACATGTACTTCATGCGAACTACGCCAAGTACCTGAATTGAACGTGCAGTGTTAACGTTGTCACATGTTCTTATAACAATACATCCTAAGTGCAATTTTATATTATGGTAAATTTAATATATAGCAATTTTGATATAAATACTAATAAGAAAAGACAGTATTGTGCTTGTCGTTGTTCTTTTTAGTTAGTTATTGCTAAAAAATTAATAGTTGACATCACTGTTTTAAGCATTTTAGTTTTCTTTTCAACCACCAGAGGTTATGTCGTATGTACGTAATATATGCAAGTTTGAACATGATAATTGTAAACTGTATGTTAAATGCAGATTTTGACATACGCAACAAATTACATATGAATAGCAATTTTGACATTCCATATGACTTGTACACGTCGTCTAAACACAGCTTTACAAATGAATTTTGGAGAACACCATTAGTTGTAGTTACCCAAGATGCACTATACAAGTACAATATTACATTGAATAAATAAATTAATTTTTATTTAAATCTATAAAACTTATACCCAGCAAAAAATTTTTGAAAAACTAGATTGCTAACCTAATGATTTTAACAACGCATGAGACTTTTATAATCAATTCCTGAGAATCGATTACATGAATTACTGTAGGAAATAATGAGAACCATTAGTACGTATTTTAGGATATTCTCTTTTAACATAAAGAACTAGTTCCATAACTACTTCCTTTTTTGGGAACTAATGTAATGTGTTTTGTAAGCGAGTAACAAAATATGTCAATCACAAATGTAAGTCATTAAATGGCAAGTACTTTTTATGGTAATGTCTTATTTTTTGCTGGGTATTTTTGTTTTGATTAGTTTAAAGTAGTTGTACTCGCATTTCAGAGAATTTATGCTAATTTTGATGTGACACTTTTGTAGTTTTCTCATAGTCTAGAGATTTATTTGCTCTGTAATAAAATAAGTAAGAAGCCAACGAGTATAATCGAACTATTGTTTAATGAAACTTTAAAATTGTATATTTTTTTACACAACTTGTTTTAAACTATGCAACGTAGCATACAATGCCGAAAAAATACATTTTTTGAGCCAATCCTATTCATCTGTTCAATAGTTCAAATAGTTGAAATAGACCTTGATTGCGCTCATAATTTATTTTTCTTTTTTTTTCAAAGTTTTTCCAAATATTATATATGTTTGTTTTCACTCATGTTTAAACTTGAAACAGGGATGGGTTATTTGAGACAATATAAATATTTTTCGTACAATTATCATCTGAAAACTACTGCCAAGTGTTTTTACCGAACTTTCAGTTCTATATTGTAGATATTTATTTTAACCTTTGTTATGCTCAAAGCTTTTGTTAATTTTTTCCCTTACCGATGTTTTTACATAAATATCGCGACTTCCAATTGTTGAAAATGCTTATTTTTCGATTAAGTTTGCATGTATGTTAGAATTACGAAGCTGGTTCGATTTGGCTGTAGTTTTGCCTATTAGGAAAATATTAAAAACATCTGGAGTGAAGATTTGGATAGCTAAGGAAAAAGACGCTATTATAAAAAGTTGGATGAAAGCTGGCTTTTAAAAATAAATAACATAAATAAATAAATTACATCTATCTCCAATGGCATCATAAATAAACCCCTAATGAGAGCTTTAACTCATCGTCATATGCTGCCAAACGCAACGGAATTTTTAAAACAACTATTAAGTTAATAAAAGCGTTGTCTGAAGACAAAGCATAATTTGTGTTCCTCAATTTTTCTTCTTGAAAGAACTTGTTTAAATTAACTTTGTTTTATTTTAATTTTGTAATAAAACTTTAGACAAAATTATCCCTTGTGTTTTCTTAACTGTGAATAACTATTTTAATTTACACCAAAAGTTTGTACTAAATTAAGCAGAAAAAAGCAAAATTTTGTACAACTGAAAAAAATCTTTCACCGTACCTGTTTTGGAGATCTATCAAATACTCCTTTATTTTTTTTACTACAAGTCGTTCTTGGCATTGAATGAGGAAATAATTTTTTATAAATGTTAATTTTTTATTTTTACTCTACGTATGGTTTTTAGTTGATTCAGTTTGGTTGTTAGTTTTTCATTTTGTTTTTGCCTCTTAACAGTTTATTAAATATTTACAAAACTTTTTACCAGTTGCATTTGCTTACATGTACCCTGGTCACGCTGAACATACGAGTAACACAAAAAAATTGCGATAGCTTTTTTGAAATGTACAACAAGCATTAAGCTACTTCACTTTTCTATAGATACTCCGAAAAATCATGAATATAGATTGGTTGTTTGTTGCTGCAATTAGTAGTTGAAAAGCAGAACACATGCATGCACGTGTCTGTACCTTTCAAGGAGATTTTTATTTTTTGTGTTTATGTGGTTGCAAGTAGGTTCTACGATATACTCGTATCCAAATGTACACACTCCCTTTACTGGCAGGTTAATGGCAGAAGTTTTTTCTGCAGAAATAGTCAGCTTCGTTCTTGCTTCAATTTCTATTAAGGTTGAATAAATATTTTCAAATGGTTTTTTATTTTTGTAGAATATGCCCAAGGACTTTGTTGAGTGTTGCTTTTATTTGATCAACATTTTATTCGAGGCAAAGTACAATCAACACATTAGTTCACATAAGACAAAATTATTTAATACATTTTTGATTTAAATCTTTTTAAAATTGTAGTTTCATCCAAAGAAAGTGGTGGAAATTCTATCTAAAATTCAGGTGTTTGCATATAACTGTTCAAAAAATACGGCCATATAGGACAAATAACATTAATTTTGGGAACACCCTTTAATTTCTAAATTCATATTATAAGCTTCAAGTAATAAAGGAAGTAGTAATACAGGTTCTTTGTAAAATTAAACCGTCTATCTACTACTGTTAAAAAGTGTGGAAATATATATCTAATTAAATGAACTATTGGTGCACCCTTTAATATATAATTATTTATATTAATACTTACATCAATTATGGGGCACTTTTAATTTATAAATTCAAGTTATAAACGCTATATCAATAGCGGTTGCTAAAGGTCCCTTTTAAGTTTCAGCGTTCTGTCTATAACGGTTCAAAGTTCGTCCACATACTTGAAATTACATTAACTATTGGGACATCCCTTAACTTCAAAATCCGAATTTTATACTTTTTCTTAAAGCGGACTTAGCAATACAAGTTCGTTGTAAATTTCTAGCGTCTGTCTACAACTATTCAAAAGTATGGCCACATACATCAAATTAGATGAATTATTGGAGTACCCTTTAATTTGTAATTTTTAATATTAATACTTATTACTATAACGGCCAGGGCAGTCGACATTCTGTTCAATTTGCAATCGTTTGTCTATAACGGTTCAAAAGATAGGCCCATATAAGTAAATTTACATCAAATATGGGGAACCCTTTAGTTTTAATATTAATATTTCTATAACATTTTATAATTGGGAGCTATAGTAATACGTAGTCATTTTAAATTTTACTGAAGTGCCCTGCACAGTTCATAATACACGTAAAAAATATGTAAGTTGTTTGGAGATACCCTTTAATTTTTAAGATTAAGAACTGCTTTTAAAACGAGTCCAATCTGTAAGCATAATCTATCATAATACCAGTTCTGCAGACACAAACATAAAAAAGCAACATTCAGTCGAATTGAAATGTTCTTTTAAATGATTTTTAAAATTTAATTTTTTGATAAAAAGGAGTAATAAAATGTAGTAGTTTTGTGCAGTGGCTGTAATTGCCTCCTTAGAAAAGCTGATTTGATCAAATTTTTTTTTACACAGTAAGTGTTTAGCTAACTACTGATTCTGCTTAATGTTTTGGCAACTAACATTTGCCAATGTAACTTTGGTCGATTGCTTTCTTAGCTTAATTAGCATAGCGAAATTATATTTTATTGAATATCTTTATTTTATACTAGCGGATCTTTGCTTGATTCGCCTATGTAATTGGGTTTTTTATAGGGGTATAATTAAATGTTGTCCTGAAAAATTATTACTCACTAACGTTTCGACCGATTTCGTGCAAACTTTAGATAAACCATCTATACGACCGTACGAACAAGCCTTAAAAATTTGACCGATCGTGAGTTATAAAGTCACAACAATCTGGCAACAATTTTTTATATATGTAATATGTATGTATATAGATTTTAATTCACAATACAGTACATGCTAGTCATGTTGCAAACTTTAGTATATTGGAATCATATCATATGAGAGTTTAAAATCTTTACACTCTACCAACAACAAGATTAAACAAAAAAAATAGATAAAAAAATGTTCACACATTAATAAAGTTTTTATTTGAGCTTTTTAATTAAATAAAATATAAATTTATTTTTAGTTTATTAAATCAGGTACTATCCAAGAGCATTTCATTATTTTATTGCACTCGTTAAAAATGAATGAAAATCTTTAATATTTTTGATTGTTAGGCATGCGCTTGCTTTATGTAGAAGGTTTGCTGTTAAACTGGTCCACATCTTCATAGAGTTTATGCAATATAAAACCATTTAGCCATTGGCCAAGAGTGGGACGACGTACATTGTTACCGCTGCTCTAGTCCGGTTTTCATTATATTTCAAGCTAAGACTAAATTTTAGCGAACCTACAGCCAAGCTATTAAAAGATTTATTCTGTTTCAAACATAATTTGAAAAACCCATTATATATTTGATTTCGCCAGCGAATAACCCTCTATTTAATTTTTATAAAGAATTAGAATAATTAAAAATTTAACGGATATTTACGTTCAATAATTATTTATTTTGTATAAACAAATGAGAAGTTATTTGCAAACAATTACGTGTTATACTCGCAATAAGCTGATTTAATTTCATAACTGCATAAATATTAATTAGTTCTTAAATTAATGTATGGATTTAAGAAAATGATTTCACATTCTGTTTGTGCATATGATTATATAAACATATATATTTTAGTTACGTACGCATGCATAAAAATTAAGTCTTATTCGACAGGTACGTGGCTGGTAGACAATGGCTGTCAATTAATGTTTCTTTATTATGTGGTACTGATATTCGCCAAACCTTAAGATGATTAAGTGGAAATTAATTAGGCACATTCGTAAATAATGCTATAGTTTATTTGCGAGTACGTGCTGTTTATTATTAACTAAACAATTTATTTATTGTTTATGATAATAATTTCATTAGAATTTTTATTTAGGTTGTAACTCTAATTATAGAATATATTGTGGAATCATTTCATTTTATTAACTTTTCTCAGCAGTTGTAAAGATACAAAAAATAAATGCATAACAACGGTTAGCTGAGCATAAACCGATAGTTACTAATGTTTCCTTCGCTTATTAGTGCACTATGCTTTTTATTACCGCAGTTCTTCACCTAAATAGGGTTTTGAATACATACATAGCTTTTTAGTTGTATTTGCTTTTAGTATCGCAATGTGCAAAGAGAGAAATCATAAGTCAAATTTACAAACAGAGGATATATATAATAAAGGTTATACATTGGATATGCATACATATTTAACAGCAAAATCTAAATTTGCTTGTAAGGTGCAATCTACATCCGTTCTGTAATTAAATTCTTCGTTTGAAGACTTGAAATGACTTTTCTATTTTTCACCTCGAATGCTTTAATATAATTTTTTTCAGATTGATTATCAAGTTGTTGCTATAGGTAAAAAATGCTTCCTAAACGAAAAATTTAGAAATTCTTATGTGAACATACTATTGATCTACGATTCACAGGACTGATTGTATATAAAATTAAAACTTTTGGCGCTACAACAACAAATAGATGACAGAACTGTTATGCAGACTGTTATTTATACAAAATAAAAACTGAAGTGTATTCTATCAGCTAATGTAGTTTAAATTATAATATATTGAAAACTAAGCGTACCTTGAAGACCGTAAGTAAAAAACTTCTGAAATTCTTTATATAATGCAGTATTTTAAAGGTAACAGTAGCGAATGCTAAAAAAACAACAAAAATTAAAGGAAATTTTACTATATTTTCTTAGCCATAATGTAACATATAAACACTTATATTTGAAATCTTCATTTAGTATATTATTATACCGACATCAATTAAAATTTTTAGGGAATTCTATCAGTTAATGTATAAAATTTTGCCAGTTTGCTGTATTTTAAAAACTGTGAAAAGCAAACTCTTAAAATGTTCTAAATTCTTAAAAATACCAAAATGCAAAACGAAAAACCGCCAAAATGGAGAAGTAATTAAAGTAATAAAAGTGCCGAAGTTACGGGTTCCAAACACAATTTTTTTTTAGAACAAATTACAGATACAATTGACTTGGCCATTATTTTGAAGCTCTCTAAAATACATTTCTACGGCCCTAAAAATGTCTGTTATTTATTAAAATGCTGCAAATAAACACGACAATTGTTTCAACCAAATTTATTTAAAACAAGTAAGAGTGGTATACGAGTCTTATATATCCTTCAATATATAAAGTAACTCCAATGAAAAAAAAAGATATTAGGGTGACTGAGAATTAAAAAATCATAAAGAAATAATAATTATAAGACATATTCTACATCACTAGCCATTGGATTTTTTATAAGTTTATGCATTTTTCATTTCTGGATGCAGAATATTTATCCATTTGTAAGGTACCTTTGATTTCTTTGGGCTTTAAGCTAGGGTATGCTCAGTGCAGTGCAAGGTCTGTTTACATAAATACATAAAATACTGTTGTTGCTGACTTCTTTATTGACTTTAGTTTCACTCTTTTGAGAGCCTTTCGATTTTGTTCCGACCAGCAATTGCCTCTCTCTTTCTACTCTTTGCTTTACTTCAAATGTAATTCGAAGGGTAACTTGATCCCTATGTTTTTGGGGGTGTGATCCTCGATGAAATCCCTGTTGCATTTAGCCCTTAGCTAGATCTCTAAACTCCTTCTCAACTTGGTTGAGATTCGGTTGGATGTTATCCAACTTGCTGCACTGATTATAAAGCAGAACCCTCTACTTCACTGTTTTGCACTGCTCGAGTTGTTTTTTTTGTGTTTCAATATTATTTACTTTTCCACTTTCTTTTTTTTTCCGGCCTTTGTCAACAAACTTAATGTTTGCGCACCAAATCAAAACCCCTTCCCAAACCTCTAATTGTTCTTCGTTTTATAGCTATTGCTAACTACAAAATAATTTTTTTGTAGCTACTACACTTAAGCTACGTTCGAACCGATAGAGGTATTGATTACTACAGCCTCACTTAGTATGATGCTATTTCTTCTATTCGCTCTGCTTGTTAATATTCTCTGCTGCATCTGTTCACTCATGTTCTCTGCTCACACATCTTTTCTGCTCACACGCTTACTTCTGTTCAGACCACCAGTCCTTCTGTTTACTATATGTGGGCCCTCTTAGCCAGTCTAGCCCTCCTCCTTAGTAATTTATGCATCACCTCCTGTACCCCCTCGTCATCATTGCTCTTTCTTTACATTTCGACCACCGGAAAGAAATATAAAAACTTGGCGAATGGTATCCGCCTCCCAGTTGTTGGATGTAATCCATCGTTCCCGAAGCAAAATTCACGCGAATTTAATTACTGTTTGATTTGTTGATAACAAGAAACACTGTTAGCGCAACTCCCAAAAGCTCCATAATTTATTTTATAAGTTGGCATCATTTTTTAGTACAAATTGACAAGTAATATAACCTGTCAATATAATTTATACATATTTTATTTAACGAAGCTTGTAATTGCTACGTTAAGTTCTGGCGGCTTCGCCATTTTCTATTTAAACTTTGCGAGGTGATGTGGCACTTCGTGAGAATAAGAACTTTTTATATTTTAATACTTTCCAGTAGTTTTCAAAACCAAAAAGTATGTAATCATTTTCATTACTTTTCACTGAATTATTCCTAATGAATTGTTGTATTTTTAAAATAATTTTAATATAAACACATTTGCATTAATCAAGTGTTTTATTTGCATTTGCGTTTTATTCAAAATCCATTTGCAAATTGCTGGCTCGGCCTCTTGCATTTTCAATAAAACACATTAAATTGAATTTCTTATTCTATGCGGCCCAAATATACTTCATATTTGGGTCTTCAGACCTTATAGTAAAACACTGCTTTTGATCTTCATATTTTGTCAGAAGTGAATAATACTTCTCTGTTAGTTCGAAAACTCTTTTAACCGCATCGTTAACAAACAGTGATCCTCCAATTACTTCCTTTGCGTTAATAAAATCAGAAATTCCACACTACTTTTAGAGTCTTATCCTAAAAATGTTTAACCCTTTGAGAGACCATAAAAAAATTCGTTTACATGTATACAATTTGTTTAATTCTACCGTTTATCACAATTGCAATTTGTTATTTTGTATACCCGGCAGTACAATATTATCGTGCAATATAAACAGTGGCCATCGATACGTGCTTTGACCCTCAATAATCAATATCGGTGACTTAAATAATTAATCGGGAAAATAGCACGAAAAAAGGATTTTTTAAAAATTAGTTAATTAAAAAAATTCCCGTTGTTTAATATAATTAAATATTTGCAAAGTGCCCGTGCATATAAATAAATTATCGTAGTGTTTTGTGATATTTTATTTTTCATCCTCTTTCAACTGTATAAAAGAGCCGAAAAAAATTCAGCCGTATACAGCGGAGAAAGAAAAATAGAATTACTGTTGGTTATTGTTGTTTTTGCTTAAACTTTGAGTTTTGTCTTTGCTTTATTGTTTGGAAAAAATCTTTAGTTTATTTAAAATGTTTGTCAGAAGTTTTCTGAAGAGTTAAGTAAGCGATAACGAAATGACCACCGAGACGTGCTTTGACCCTCAATAATCAATATCGGTGATTTAATTAATTAAACGGGAAAATAGTACGAAAAAAGGATATAATTAAAAAAATACCCGTTGTTTAATATTATTAAATATTTTTGGAACTTCGACCATTTTTGCTATGGAATATATGATATCCACATGGTAGCCATTCAATTACTCTTCTAAAATATATTGTGGTCTATATGATCCCAATCATGAATAACACCGCACATTGAAAGCAACTGAAAATACCGTTCATGGAAAGTTTAGTTCACATGCGAACTACATAACGGCAACATAACAAATTATTATTTCTGAATTTCGTTGTGAACGGTAGAAAAATGAGATCCAATGTGAGTTAATAGAGATCAACTTTTAACAAATTATAAGCTTTTTTAGAGACATATAAAGTGTTCGTTTTAAACTCATGAACCAAATGAAAGAGTTTAGTGATTTTAACAATTCTAACACGACCGCAAAAGCTGCATGCATTTAATTTATCTCCCGTAACTGAAAACTTAAATCATTTAATTTATAACAAACACAACTTGTTCGACTGCTGTGATACAAAGCGGTGAGTTATAAATCGTTTTAACGCAAATTTTCACACAGTATAAAAATCAAGTAAATCACCCAGAAGTGCACAGATGTGAATTACGTTTTTTTTTTTTGCTAACCATAAGTTCGAAGTTTTTATTTATTACATGTAGTATCCTTTTTGAATACAGCATAACATTTCCTAAATGTATTTTGTAGCATTTATATCCTTCAATGCCATACAAAAACAATACAATGGCGTGTTTAATGGAGTGTGTCTTAATAACTAATGACCTGTAGAAAATTTCTTTTATCGATGGTATTTATATTTCTTTTTTCTTTTGATTTTATTTTTAGAAAGTTTATAAATGTTTTTATTAAGAGCCTTTTTATTCATTTTAATGTAATAAATTCATTTTTAATTTTTTTTTAGAAAAAAGTAAAAAATTATTAAAGTTATTTATTTTATTAAGCTACGAGGTCTAGGAACGGCTAAGAGCAAGACGCATTTGCCTCGGGGCCAAAGAGAAAGTAACGGATCTGCCATTATGCAGCAGTGAGCAAGAGAGAGGGATCGGAATTCAGCTATGCGAAAAAAGTTTTGAACAGTTGCCTTCATGACCACGGAAATAGTTTGAAAATTATACGTCTTCATTTTCATTTGTGTTGAACAAAAGAACCCTGTTTATAGGGAACACCCATGATAGTTGCAGAAAAACGACAAACAGATAATAAGAAACAAATTTTTCTTAATGAAGTAATAATTTATTTATTTTAAAATCTCATATTATTTAAATGTCAGAAAGCGTTGTTTCGGTAACAAATTGTGTGTTATAAAATTATTTCATTCATAATTTCTTCAGCTTTCTCAAAAATTTTTCTGACATTTCAATATTTTTATTTAATAACACGCAACATTTATACTATAATTATTTTTCTATTGAAAACAGTGCCTTAATTTAGGATGATTGGTTTTAATAATTTTCTTTTTTGCCATTTTAAGTGATTTTCTTAAAAGAAAGCATTATTTATTTAATTATTCCTTTAAAAATCTATTAAATTAAACAATATATGAAGTGTCTTACAGATAACCTACAGGAAAGTTTACTTTTTTACTGATTTCCCTTGAAAAAGCTTTTAATTTTTGTCATGTGTACAATTAAGTTATCAGACTACAAGCAGAATTATGATTATGGAAATAATAGTACTATAAATGGCTTTAAAAGTGGTGCAATCAGCTTAATAAAAACAAATAACCATAACAAGTTCAGATTGTACTTCACTTCCATCTTTAGTTGTAAACACATAAAGTTTAACGTAATTACTGACGCAGAAATAGAATAAAACAAAAAAACTCTTGAGAAAAACATCAATAATCAGGTTAACTTTGTATTTATTTTTACATTGGCTATCATGAAAATCCTACTTTCATAAATTGGTAAATAAAAAAAAAATAGGGCAGGCAAAAGAACACATAATTTCTATTTTATAGAACAAGGCGATAAGAGAACTGTGTACTAGTGAGAGTGTCACACAGCATAATATAATCGAAGTATGTTCTGGATTTTAATACATTAAGTAAGTTTTTAAGTGGCCACAATTATCGGGTTGTTTATTTACATATGTTGTCAGTAAATCATTATACCATTATTGGAAAAAATAAAATAACTTCTGATTAACACGTTTTTATAATTATCTATGAGTCCCTAAAAATACGCTAGGTTTGAGAAAAATAAATAAACACGTATTTTTATTTTATATGGAAAGCATAAGGTTAGCACACTTATTCATATAGACCATACTTTCATAGTTTTAGGAATATACATATAGAGCGTTCTGTCGATATGTGTCTCAGATTCCTTGATGTGTCGTTATGTTTATTTCTTCAATGAACGTGCGATTGTGATTTTGGAAAATATCCAGGGAAAGTCTTAAACATAAGCTCATAAGCTTCATTATCATCTATTCGTGTACCATTATAATTTATTTTAATAAAAATATATTTTATCGCTAAGGGTGAATTTATTTTAAAATCAGCATAAAAAACCTTTTATTTTAGTTTTGTGCTCTTTTTAGAGAACAAATTCTTTAGTATAAAAATTGTACGTAATCAACTTTGTGTGACAGTTAGGATACTCTTCTACTATTATTAAATTTATAAAAATTATATATGGTACCCCGGTGGGATAGTTGATAGTGGGCTTCTTGGAGGTGATGTAACAGAATTTAATTTGTTATTTTATTGCGATATTTAATAAAACAACATAGCCAAACATATAGAAAAGATTTAGGGCGGTAAAAGAAATAATTATCGTTCATAATAATTTTGTTTCTGGGTTTTCCATCACAAGAAAGTTAGGTTATTAATCCATTGTGTCGATTTGTTTTAATAAAGCATTAAATTAAAAACTACACTTTCGGCATTTTGAAAATAACTAAAAAGGCCATGATTAAAAACAAAAATAAAATAAAGTTATAAAGAAGTAAATTAGCATATATGTACGTAAAGGCAACCAATCAATTTATGAGCCTTTATATTTCCTAACAGCCATACCAAAACAAGAACGAAAAGCGTTTTTGTTTTGCTGCCAAGAGTACACATGCCTGCAGATTTTGTATGTAGCATACCGAAATACACGAAGGCAACGCTTTACAATTGGAAAATCCAATTTTGACAAGGCGTCTAATAATAATAATCATTAAATAAAAATTTTAATAATTATTTTTTTATACATTTTTAATTTATCAAGGAAGTTATATTTGTTTTGAAACAAATCTAGTTTACGGACGCAGTTCAAAAATTAAAAAAGTTGTCTCTGGGATGTAAAATATAATTTTAAGTTTAAATTTTGACGGTGACGTCTATCTTATGACGGAATGAGGCAATATTGATATCATTGGAAAGGTAATAAATTTTTTGCTTAGAATTTCATTTTACACCCCGAAGAAAACTTTTTTTATTTTTGAGCTGCGTCCGTAAACTAGGTTTGAGCCTTTATTATACCATTCACCACGAAAAATGGAAAAAGGGTATAACTAAGTTTATCATAAAGTATATATATTCTGACTTCTTATGCATAGCGATTTCTGTCTGTTCGTCCGTATTAGGCAAGGGCAAACTTGAATTAAAATTTAAATATGCCAATAGATGAGGCATAGTGTAGAAATAGTAGCTATTGGAAATCACCATGATCGGTCCATATCCTTAGACCCAGCGGACAAAACACCCCGCCTACCTTTAATTTTTCCATATTATTTGAAACAATGAAGTTATTTCAAGAAAAAAACAGAGAATTAAAATATAAGAAAAACCAGCAAATAAAAAATCATTTTTTGATAAGGCCTTTAAGAAAATACTAATGATTTTTAAAAATGCCTAACCCATTAAAAGTCGATGATATTTTTATATAAAATTATGTATGTATATGTAGTACTTAATTTTTTTCTTATTTTTAAATTCCACATTCAAAGTTATCGTTACGACGTTTTCGTTTTCAAAGAAGTTAGGTCCAATGAATTCTCCTGACTAAAATGCACACCAGATTGGTTTCCATTGCCCAGAACAGACTATTCTGTTAATTCACATATACATCCAAATGAAAATGTGGTTGTCATGCGCGCGTAAATGGTCTTGTGGAAAAAGCTTTGCGTTAACTTAATCTTTAATGAAAACAGATGTAAGTAATTATTCAAAATTGTGGCCAAAGTTGTTCTTTGAAGACCAAGCTCCTCAGCACGGCGTTGAATTGAGGCTGATAGATTGCTTTCACCACTTTCAGCCGATCTTGCAGTACGTTGTGGTCCATGCTTGGGCCTATCGCCTACAGACCCTCCTTCTTCGAAATCATTCACTACACGATAAATAGTGTGTTTAGTTCGCATATTGTTTCTCCTAAAAATTTCACGTAAATTTCTAATCGTCACAGTAATCTATGATTGATTTCGGTATAATCTTTTAACAGTAAAAAACACGTTGGTTTGTCAAATATTTTTCCATAATAAAATTGGCACGTATCTACTTCACGACTGTCAAATATGAACTGTCAAGACTAATTTTTACCAAAATGGCGGCAAAAGAAAGTAGTATACCCTCCCGGAGAGAACCCCGTATAATACGGCACTTCCTCAAGGCAATTAAAATACATCTTCCTTTTAAATCGAGGTATTATTACGCTACCATTAGCTAGTTGTCAAATTTTTTTTAAGCGGAATAACGAAACTTGCTAACAATTTTCGCAAAATTGTTTTTATAATGAAATAAGTGGAGCTAACGTTATTTCACAGTTGGGAAAAATTGTTGCCAGAAACATTTTGCTGTCGTAAGACATGAAGCACGAAATATTTCATGGTTTCTCACTAATTGTTAAGAGAAACAGCTGTTAGAGAGGTTTTTACCTTAAACAGTAAAAAAGAAAGTTTTCAGTTATATTACTTTATTTCATGTCTACACCCCAAGTTACGAAAGTTTCCCTAGTAAAATTTTTACTAACACGAATTAGCGAAACAGCTACTTTTGTTTCTTAATAATTTGATAATTTGTTTAACCCTTTCGAACCGAACAAAAACTGCTGGAGGTTCAATATTGGCAATAGCTGAACCTTAAAGAATAGGATAAAGTAAAAAATTTAACCGAGCCAGAAATTCATATTTCCCCACCAGAGGCGCTGGGGAGGCTGGGACATATAATCCCAATAGGTGTTTCCGATTTTAAATTCGGGATATAATGTCCTAGCAGTGCACATTATTAAAAACATTCACTAGTAAAAGTATATCAATTTTATTGATTTATAAAAATATTTAGATATGATATGGGGTGAAACACTTAAAACATAGTGGAACTTCGCATGTCTTACATGTAAAGAAGGTGCGCTTGTCGTTTTTTCCGCCTTTTTTGTCCTTTGAGCACTTTACGCATCGGCGTCGCGTTTTTCCTGCAATAAGCATGTGATCGCCAATTACACCAAAACTGATGCCTCGAATCTTCAAGTGCCGTCCCGATTTTTTCTTCTTGTGTACCATACTTTTCTCCAACCCTGGCTTTATCATATCCTCCCCCAAAGCAATTACAAAATCTATATATGGAAGATTGGGCAAGTGATGTGTTTCTTTATAAATTATCCAGGTATTTACACAGGCAGTCGTCCGACCCTACATACTCAGAGCCGCTATCTTCATATGGCTCCGAATCATCTGAGGAGTCGCAGAGCACATTTTCGATGTCGTCGTCGGTAAGTTTAGATTTCCTGGTGGTCATTATGCCTATTAGGTGAAATAATTTAAATTTACTATTATTGAACTCAAATGCAGGTTAGTTACTCCTGGGATATATAGTCCCCAGTCAAAATACTGCTGGGACATATAATCCCATGAATACAAAACTTTAGCTTTTAACGAGAATTAGTGTATTTACTATCTTGAACTGTAAATACATACCCCAAACACACGATAAACACACGCTCAGGAAAAAAAATATAACATTTACCGGTTTGTTTGTTGTTTGTAGTTATTTTTTTTAAATTTCTTTGCACCCTTTCGCAACACGTGTTCACAGATTCACTGATAACAAGCAACTGCAGCTGTAAAATGTTTATATATTGTACTAAAGATGTACTGAAGTTTATTAATAACGGAAAAAATACATTTTCATTCGCATTCTTCAGCAAATATTACCAAGAGGTGTTTTTAATTTTTTTTGGGATATATTGTACCGACCGGGTCGAAAGGGTTAATGAATATCTGAAAAAAGAAATTCTTGTAACCTTGAAGAAAACGCAAGTATTTTCAATATAAAGAATATTAAAAAAATTATTTCGCTTCTTTGTTTTTTATGTTTTCTTGTAATTTAGCTTGGGGTGTTAAAGTAAAGATAACAGATTCTTTTAGTGTTGCAGGCGTTTTCGCTTTTAAGAATGAAAAGTAAAAAAACCAGCGATGATGTACTTTTTTCGGTAGAAGTTTAATAATAATAATAAGACATGTACAATTTTTATGTGGATTTATAAAATTTATTATTAAGCTAAAAATTTTTTCATTTGAATCAAAATAAGAATGTTTATTATAACTAATGATATTTATGGTGTGCCTAAACATGATAAACGCTTTTAAAAATTACCTAATAATGAAAAAAAATTAAAAAATTTTATGTTCATATTTTTCTATACAGTTACTGATAGTATTATTTTTAATTCTTCCTTGTGTCTGACATCAGTTTGTTGGCTTATAATCGTCTATAATAATTTCCTGTTCCTTAAAAAAACATTAGCGCATCATCAAAAAGTAGTGTTTTTCTAAGCAAATGAAAATGTGATCTTAGCCCTGATACTTGTGTTGAATCAGAGTACAAAGTTTTTTTTAGATAACTAATGACTAATCGAAAAGCTTCTCATTCATTGATATTATTGATAAAAAAAAGCATAATAATTTACACTCATAAACCAAAGTTTGTTTCTACTTATTTTTACACGATTTTGCCTTGTAGCCGAAAGTCGACCAAATATATTATTGAAAACTTTTGAATATCTTTACCTTTTGTATGTTGGGTATATACTTATGTATATTTTTCGGATTTATGTAAGAGTAAACAAAATCGTATAAAAAACGGAGGAGACGAGGGATCTCAAAACTTTGGCTTTGTGTATAAAATTATTTAATCTATTTTATGTACCTTTTCCAATTTAATATTCGCACATTCCATAACATTATTACAAAATTTATGAACAACAATGAGGTGGCACATTAATACATATTATGTTGAAAACGGACACGAGTGTACAAACAGTCATTAATATTTATAAATGTTAATATGTCTTAGGGTTTATTATATTTAACATAACAGCACACTAAAACCCCAAATTTTTGGTAATAAATCTTTATGTGTATATAAGAGCATATGCTTGGTTTGCTACATCTACACAAACTCATTAAAAAAAGCTTGAAGCCAAAACGTTTGTATTAAAGCTGCAGCCAACAATTATACGTGTTTATTAATGAAAATATTTAAGAAGAAAGCTAACTAACTAATGTTTAGTCGAATATGTATAACCAAACACAAAATTAAAAACTTATCATCAAAAAACCACACACACATGCTCGAATATAGATATGTGCAAGTGAATATATATAAAAGATATATAAAAAGCAAAGGATATATAAAAAGCAAAACAGTGAAATATTTAAAAATAAATTTTTACTACATTGGGAAGTTAATGCGTTTAAGTCGCTGCGATCAGATAAAAGTCGGTTTAACACGAATTAATTTGTTTTTTTGACAGACACTAGTTATTTTAAATATTTGTGGCTTTATAATCATGTAGAAACATATCTACATATGTTTAGTTAGAAAAGCTGCAAAGCTTGTACACAATGCACATGGGGGTATTTGCAATATATAAGCGGCAAAAAATATGTTCTTCTTTTTACTAAATGAGAATTTTTATAACGAGGTGAAATCCATCTTAATTTGACTAATTTTTCAAAATTAACATATATGCACAACTTACATTTTGAATTGATGTATAGAAGTTTTTTTGACATAAATTTATCAGTAACTTTCCTTGCATAAGTTGTGTTTGAACAATTTTTTACTTGCAATACTGTCAGTTGTAAAATTTCCAGTTATTTTTTTTTTGCGGTTTTTATACAATTTGAAAATTTGATACAAGCTGCCGTATTCATAGAAAATAAAATTACTTTAAAATATGTTTTATGACAAAATTTTCATAAAAATTTGTCCTAAAATATATTTTAAATCTATTTTGATTTTTTATGAATACTGCAGTATATATTTAATTAAACAACAATAAGGGTTTTATTGAAATATATATGGACCTCGAGCCCAAATAAAAATAAATAGCTTTATGTAATAAAAGGTAGAATAAAACAATCAATAAATTTATTTGACAACCTGATAGCAGTTACCTTGCCAAACATTAAGGAATAACAAATATTTATATTAATAAATAATACATGTAAACAGTCTTGTAAAATGTGTCCCTTTTGAAATAGTGAAATCACACTTTTCAAACAGTGAAACAACACTTTAAAAATTCATTTTTTACATCCTGTTTATAGAACACAATTTAACGTTAAAACGCACAAAAACGTTAACGTTTTCCATTTTTGCATTTTTGAAAAGCGAATGACACATTCGAAACGAAAATACGTAACAATTGACGCTTTTTTCTGGTTTATGTATCAGGTTTATTAATATATTAGGTGTCAAAATTAGGCGATTGAAAAAAACATTTCGTGTTTCTTTTTTTTCATATATGTACATATGTATTTAGAAACAAAGTAATTTTAACATATAACATTATCAAAATAAAGCTTCAAAAAATGGAATTGTCATCAAAAAAAAAAAAAGGTTAATATTTTAATATTTATGTACATACATATATGCATTATAAAAATATTTTATTAAAAAAACCATACCTATTTTCCAGCATAAAGTTGACAACAGATGCGCAATTCAACAAACTGGTGAAGTGCCTGGGTCATCAATTGTGTGACAACTTACGTAGCGGTAACTGGATGATGGGTAAGTCTATTTTCAATGTGGAATTCAAGTACAATATAATTATTCCTTTTAAGATATCATTTCAGATCGTTTATTCCAAATCGAAAGTACCAAACATTTAGCATCGTAGATAAAATAGGCATTTGAATCTATGAAAAATAATCCACGATACTTGATTCCTGGCTATTTTTTAGTGTGTAAATAGTGGTCTTGGCCACTCTTTAATTCTTGGCTGTTTGTAAGTTAGCCAATTTACCACAGTTAAGTCCTGCCTTGGCACCACCGAAGCCACCAAAACAGTGTGTAACGTTATACGTAATGCGTAGATAAGGCCCCTCACTGCAAAGATATTTTACAAGACAGAGTTTCACGTATATTTCTCTATGATGACTCCAAACCCAATGCTTCTGATCAATTCAAGCATTACAAGTACATTTCCAAGGGTTACAATATTGTAAAAGAAATACTGGATATGAAATTGATGCTCATATGACAGACTATGGCTTTAACAAGTAAATTGGAATTCGCCCTGTAACAGGTTCCGTGTTTGGTAGCAATCAATGGAATTGTGGAACTTAGATGGATAAAATGGGATCTTCAGAGAAGGGTGTCAAAAGGTCCGACGAAGATGGCTCAACAGTTAAATAAGTCGGTTTAGAAATGGCACTAATCCGCTTACACCGGATTGTAGTGTTATTGGATATACTAGAGTAACAAAAAAGCGACTAAATGGTAATTTGTATTCGAAAATTTATGTCAGAATTTAATTAAATTAATTTCCCAATCTAAAAGGTCAATAAACTTAGTGGACATACAAGCAGTGGACAAACCGTTACCAATACGAAAAAGGCACCACTTGTAAATTGAAAAATATTTACAAAGATTGTTATGGTGCCTCTCAAAGATGGACGGACTATCAATTGGGATGTAACATTCCTATTAGCATGGTAGTGGCACCGGAAATTTTCAACCCAAAACATGTTTTGATTTTACTACTCGTAGAAAAAGCTTAAGTACACTTACTAGGACCATTGGGATGAATACTTTGGTTACTACCGATTAGAATTATTGCAGCAACTACGACAATTTGAATGATTCCACCGATTGCACTGTGGCTAAAAGTGAAAACTTTCATCAAGGTACAGAAGAGGTGTAGCCCATCGGATACTATTTAAGAACACGTTAAATATTTGCCAAGAAATGTAGATTCTTAAATGAAACAATTTGAAATTTTAATGAAACCTTTTAAATTTATTTTTATTAAAAAAATTAATAAATAAACTTTATGTTTTAATTGTTGCGTATTTCTTTAGATAGCCATTCAAAAGAGATACAAACTTCTCAGTACTAACTGTTTTATAATTATTTTATCTTATATTTACATTATATGTTATAAATACTTAATAATATTTTTTCTTTTTATTTTTATATATATTTTTGTTTTTGAAGCTCCGAACCAGAGTGATCGTCGTTTATAGCAAAAAAATATAATTTTATGTATAAAAAAGTAACGAAGATATAATAACACTGTACAACAAAATCAAATTTTTTCAAAAATTACAAGGTCCGGGCTATAAATTCTGATAGAGGAGACAAAAGAAAGATATACGCGTATCGGCGTTTTGAAAGTTTACATCTGGATTTCATTTGAGAGGGGGTTAAAGTTTCCCAGTTCTGGCACATTCTTATTGTTAAACGGCATAAGAAACCATGTGACCCTTACATGTTAGGTAAAAAATGTGTTCAGCAAATTTATGTAAAATGTTACGGAGAACATTTTTGTAGAAATGTTAACCCTCTAACTCCTCAAGATATGGGTCTTTTTGTCCTTCTTTAAAAAAAAAACACCATTAAAACAGGGTTTTAGAGGGTTAAAATGTTCCAGAAAAATGTTACCCGTTAAATTTTACTATAAGTCCCTGAGTACACCAAAAAGGAAAATTCAACCATAAAGTCAGAAATAAGACGCAACAAAAGAGAGCTTAGGGTTAATTTCGCATTTGTTAAGAATTTTGTTTTAAAGCAAATTTGGATAGCATTAATTACATTTTTTTAGCTCTAGGCAATTCCACTTCATTATCATACAATGTCCAGCATATTTCGGCGATAAGCGAATGAATGCTTTTACCTTTATAGCGTTCTTCAATGGGTGCGCATGTCTGATGAAATTTTTCACCATGCTCATCAGATTCTGTTGACAACTAGTTCTCAAAGTAATCCATATGGGAATTTAAAAAATGAATTTTTGTTGACATATGAACGCAATAAAAGGTTCCTGTTTCAGCGATGGTTCCATCAACATAATGACTAAGACTTCGAAGTTGTAGCATAGGTACTGGGAGTTCGTCAGAATGCGGAAATGGCAGCATGGCTAATGGCACAGTTTTGTATACAAAACTCTTTCGCCTATATCTATTCAATTTTAATATGGAAATATTTTGGCACACATAGCACGTAGCGTCATTATGTTCACCTGGATCTAACCACCGCAAAGGAATACCAAACTGCATTTTTAAAAAATAAGAAAAAAAACATCAAGTGAAAAAATTGGAGCTCGCCCATATCTTCCGATGTACGGAGCTTAGAAATTTTCCAATTTTTTGAAATATCAATATGGATATCATTTTAAAGCTTTTGAAAAGATCTTTAAGGAAATAGCTTTAAGAGCTGATGAAATTTTTATGTAAAATAATATATATGCAGTACCATTTTTTTTTTAAATCTCTGTCACCCCAATTTTTGCTTTTTTATTGGAATTGCTTCACTGAACTAGATTTACATATACTATATAGTGAAGGATATATAAAATTCGGCATAGCCGAATATAGCGCTCTTACTTGTTATTTACAATCTTTAAGGGGTGAAATAATTTTGCGAAGTAATTGAAAATGTATTTATGACCTCAATAAGGTGTTGTTTTATCATTATTCTTTCTAAAAACAATTATTTTACGATTATAAAAAATACAGATTCAAGGGGAATACTCATATAATAAATTCCTAGGACCACTACTTCATAGAATTAAGTATTCTTCACATAATTTATATCCAAAACGGGAACTGAAAACAAATTTTTTTGGTTTTTGTTTTAAATGTAAATTGTATGTAGAAATTATCGTTACTAGTCTGTTAGTAAAATAAGCCTTTGCATAATATGGTTAACACCATCGTTAATCGTTCTAGTTGCCAATCATAGAAGGAATGGCCCCGTTGATGGAACACTAAAATAATTTATAGAAAGTATTTTAAAGCTTTTTCAAGTATTTAAAATATGACTTCTAAAAATGGTTTAACAGTATGTTATTCTAGTACCTGGTTTTATTTAGGGACATTCCCAAATTTGTGGAATTTTAACAACCACAATTACTAATTACATTATTTTGTACATCCAAATTGACCTGGGGTGGAATCGTTACATCCGTGAACGTACAACACGTATCGTAAAAATACGTTTTTCGGATTATGACATACGTTAACGGATGGTAATTAACAATAACGCAGATTATAGCATACGTTATCGTATACATGAACGTACATTTTTTACGAACTGTCATACGTTAACAAACTTAGTTCAAATAAGATGAAAAATGCAACAAATTCGCTAAAAAAAAGTGCGAATTAAACAAATTTAATTTTAGTTTATGATAAAGTTATTATTACAATAAGTTAAATCTAAGATTCATGAATGAACACAAAAATTTGGCAAAAAACATGCTTCCTAATTGGGCATATTAAAATCTAATGCTAACAGACTATGGGATGAGCTTTCCAAATGTATGGACGCACTAGTACCACCAGTTAATGATGTTATAAAATTCGCAATTTATATTTTTGCAAGAAAATATTTATATTTATAATTTTGGCTGATCAAAAATAGGTATCAAGCAAAGGAAAAAGCTTTTTTTTAATTGAAAAACCAGAATGAAGGAAGCCTTTATGAAGAAAAGCTGCTGGTGCCAAGTGAAGAAGTGTTAATTGATCCAGCAATCCTTGAATCGAGCGCTATAGGCAAAAAATCGGTTTTGACCTTTGGAAACAACAAAATTTGATAAACTGACCAGCCTGATTACTCTTTCTTTAGCTGTAGAATATTTCAATTTCAAAACTATTGTGACTCATTTAAAAAATTACGATCCGTTTACAATCGTATGTCTTAATGCCATTTAGTTCATACGATTAACGTATCACGTAATTTTTTTTCGTACGATTGTCGATACGAACACGGATGAAACGATTCCACCCCTGATTTATCATAAAATTTAATTGCTTTTTCAAATTTGTTATTCTAAATGAAACATTTTCCTTTTAATTTTCAATTGAAATTTTTTTTTATATTTACCTGTTTTTTTTTTTTGGTCTATGGACATTCTCGAATTGGTTTTTTCACTCGTAATAAAAGGTATATAAAAGGGCAGTAAGTAATAACAATTTTCGTAAGATAAAGGTAAAAGCATTCATTCGCTTATCGCTGAAATATGCTGGACATTGTATGATAATGAAGTGGAATTGCCTAGAGCTAAAAAAATGTAATTAATGCTATCCAAATTTGCTTTAAAACAAAATTCTTAATAAATGCGAAATTAACCCTAAGCTTTCTTTTGTTGCGTCTTATTTCAGACTTTATGGTTGAATTTTCCTTTTTGGTGTATTCAGGGACTTATAGTAAAATTTAACGGGTAACATTTTTGTGGAACATTTTAACCCTCTAAAACCCTATTTTAATGGTGTTTTTTGCTATTTTTTAAAAGAAGGACAAAAAAGACCCATATCTTGAGGAGTTAGAGGGTTAACATTTCTACAAAAATGTCCTACGTAACATTTTACATAAATTTGCTGAACACATTTTTTACCTAAAATGTAAGGGTCACATGGTTTCTTAAGCCGTTTAACAATAAGAATGTGCCAGAGCTGGGAAACTTTAACCCTCTCTCAAATGAAATCCAGATGTAAACTTTCAAAACGCCGATACACGTATATCTTTTTTTTTGTCTCCTCTATCAGAATTTATAGCCCGGACCTTGTAATTTTTTGGTGTGTTGTACAGTGTAATAAACATGTTGGCAGTATTGTGATTTGACTCGACGTAGATTTATACGACACACAACGTAAGTCAAATGAAAAAACTGGAATGTGTTACGTATTCGCCCATGTGCCATCCGGTTTCGTTTCGCTTTTAACGTGTTCTATAAACAGGCTGTTAAGGAACCAAGTACAACAAAATTACTTGCAACTCTACAAGTCATATGGACTGTCAGATTTTCCATATGTAAACCAATACACACCGTGTACCTCATAAAATTTAACATATCGCAAACCTAATTCAAAAGTGACTCAACGCAAGATTTTAACTTTTCAGTGTCTATAATGTTGTGAGCAAACAAGTATGAATAATTAAAAATAAAAAGTTGCATTTGTGGCTGTCAAATTGCTAGCACAAAAAGCAACAACAAATGTACAAGACGAGTTACAAAGAGAACGACAAAAGAAAAAAACTTTAAGTTGTGTGTGATCTTCGTCTCACCAAATTAACATTAAGATTAGTTGGTTAAATAGATGATGTTTACGATGTACATAACATAAGGTAGATAGATGCAAAGAATGCTGATGAAGGATGTGGCGGTCCAGAAAATGCTGCATTTCATTCTGCTAGCGTCTAATTTTTCTTGTTTTCTTTGGAAAACGTCCGCATACATTTGTAAATAATTTTTCTTTCTAAAATTGTTTAGAAAATTAATTAAAAAGAACCAAAAAGCCGAAAATAAAGTAAAATTTCATTAATTTAAAAAAACTGGTTTTGACCTGAATAAAAATGGTTAAAAACAAAAACTTTGGACTATTTAGTAGAAAATCTATATCGGTTATGATGTAAAAAGTTATTTTTATTTGTTTAATATTAATACACTAGATAATGAACAATTTAATTAAATTTTGAGTTCAGTCACTTTTGAACTATGTGTGCGATATAATATTTTCCTAACCTCCCCTTTTAAAATTTCCGCTCAAAATATTTTTTCGATAAAATTTAGATTTCTGAAAATAAATTAAAATATATTTTAAACTTTGGTAAATAGAAAATCTGGCATTACACCTAAGCAGTTGTTTTTACTGCACTTCAGTGCAACTCTTTATATTGTAATCTTTACATACTTTCTTTCACTTCCGTTTTTTACATTGTCTTTGAGATAACCTTGTGCTTAAATAAAAGTCCCTTTTTAATTATTATATCTATCGTCTTTAATTTACACAATCACAACAGGTTATGGGCCCAGGTATTGTGATAAATAAAAAGTTGAAGATCCGTTTCGAGTGTAATTAATATTATTTCGATATAATGTCAATGTCAACAAATTTTAATGTTGAAAAATTGATGGGTAGAGAGAACTATGCATCATGGTCGTTTGCAATGAAGAATCTTCTCCAACATGAAGAACTATGGGAAACTGTTCAAGGTGATCATCCTAATACTGGAATCAACGTGAAGGCTGATACAAAAGCAAAAGCCAAAATTATCTTGATGGTAGATAAAATTAATTATGTCCATGTCGAAGATGCCCAGACATCAAAAGAAGTTTGGGACAATCTGAAAAATGCATTCCAGGACTCCGGATTAACGCGAAGAGTTGGATTATTACGTCAACTAATTACCACACGTCTTTCAACATCGGAAAATATCGAAGAATATGTGAGCCAAATAGTTTCAACTGCACACAAGCTCAAAGAGGTTGACATGCCAGTAAGTGATGAGTGGATTGGAACACTTCTGTTGGCCGGTCTACCCGAAGAGTACGCTCCTATGATGATGGGAATAGAAAGTTCCGGTGTTAAAATCACTTGTGATTCAATAAAAACTAAATTACTACAAGACGTTAAAAAATCCTCATCAAGTGACACCACTGCCTTTTTTTCTAAAACGAAGAAGAAAAATGAGGTTAAAAAAGGTTTTAGGTGCTACAATTGCAATCGCTACGGCCATAAATCAGTCGATTGTCGAGCAAATAAGCAAACGCAAAATAAAAACAACAAACAGGTCGGTTTTTGTACCGTATATGCAGCAGGTGCCATTGATATTGATGAGTGGTTTGTGGATTCCGGAGCTAGCATGCACATGTCAATGAGAATTGATTGGTTCGTGAACGTTAAAGAATCTCAAATAAAAGAGATTTTCGTTGCAAATAAGGAAAAATTGGTCGTAAAAGGTATTGGTGACATACAAATACGTATAAAAGACAACAATGGTTGTGTGGTAGATGTTACCATTCACAATGTACTTTATATACCCAAGTTGACTGTAAACCTGCTATCCGTAAGTCAAATAATAGACAGAGGGTATACCGTAAATTTTGAAAATGAGAAATGTACAATTGCCGATAATGGTAATGTCGTTGCTACAGCCCATCTACATAATAATATGTTTAAATTGGATCGTGATGTTAATCAAATGTGTATGGCGGCAACACATATTGATGCTCAAATGTGGCACGCCCGAATGGGTCATTTAAATTTTGCAGACTTGACTAAAACAAAAGAGTTAGTCACCGGTATGGAATTTCAACCGAAATCAAAGGAAAGTTGTATTCCATGCATTAAAGGTAAAATGACAAGAAAGCCATTTAAATCATCAACATCTCGTTCATCAAAATTACTTCAGCTTATACATTCGGACCTTTGCGGCCCGATGGAGGAAATTTCAATTGGCAAAGCTAAGTATTTTTTAACATTTATTGATGACTTTTCGCGTAAAGTCTTTATATATATTCTACAGGCAAAAACGGAGGTACCAACATTTTTTAAAAAATTTATGGCCCATGTCGAAAATGAAACTGGCCATAAAATAAAATGTTTGCGTACGGACAATGGCACCGAATTTTGCAATCAGCATATGTCAAAATTAATGTTAGAAAAAGGCATACAGCATCAAACTACTGTGCCGTACAGTCCCCAGCAAAACGGCGTTGCGGAGCGCATGAATCGCTCCATTGTCGAACGTGCCCGATGTATGCTAATACACGCTGGGCTGCCAAAGAAATTTTGGGCTGAAGCTGTCACAACTGCCGTGTATGTCCTAAATCGTTCCGTTTGCTCTGCTATTCAAAAAGGTACACCACAGGAAATCTGGACTGGTGTTAAACCTGACTTGAGTCATCTTCGAGTGTTTGGTTGTCGTGCAATATCTTATGTCTCCAAAGAAAAACGAAAGAAGTGGGATCCAAAGGCTGAAGATTTGGTTTTTGTTGGCTACTGTGAAAATAGCAAAGGGTATCGGTTGTTACACCCAGCTGGTTGGCTTGTAATTAAAAGTCGTGAGGTCGTATTTTTTGAAAATGAATTTCTACAAAATTCACAAAAACAGAATCGTTCAGATGAACATGTATATTATTTTCTAAAACCGGATGTCGATGCAGTGGAGGCTACCAATGTAAATCTAGACAACGATGATGATGATGATAAAACAAGCTTAACAGAATTTTTCACCGATCAAGAAAGCGATGAATCATCCGATTACTACGAACCTGACGATACTCTTACATCAAATAATGATACAACAATACTGCCTACAGAAAACAACAATAACGTTCGTCGTTCTCAACGAATTCCAAAACCAGTAAATATGCAGGATTACCATTTGTATTCAGTAGAGGCAAATGACACAGGTGATCCTATGACCGTTCAGGATGCCATGAGTAGTCGTGATGCAGCGCAGTGGAAAAGTGCAATGGATGATGAACACAAAGCTTTATTAGACAATAGCACTTGGACCATGGTCAAACTGCCCAAAGATGCAAAACCAATTAAATGCAAATGGATTTTTAAAAGAAAACGTGATGAAAACGGTAATGTACAGAGGCACAAGGCGCGTTTAGTAATAAAAGGCTGTTCTCAAAGGCCAGGTATTGACTACCAGGAAACGTATTCTCCTGTGGTGAGATACACTTCAATTCGTTATTTAATATCAACTGCAGCACAATTTGATCTTGATATTGAACAAATGGATGCAGTCACCGCATTTCTTCAAGGTGATCTTTGCGAAGAGATCTTTATGGAACCGCCGGAAGGTGTTGGTGAAAATCCGAAAGGCAAAGTTTGCAAACTTAATAAAGCCATATATGGCCTAAAACAGGCAAGCCGTCAGTGGAACAAAAAGCTGGATCAGGCCCTAAAGAAAATGGGTTTGCAACAATCAAAGGTTGATACATGCATATACTTTAATGTACATGACTCCCAAATGCTTTTTATCGCCGTATACGTTGATGACTTATTGATATTTTCTAACAATACACAATTGAAAATTAAAGTTAAAAATGGTCTACAAAAAATGTTTTTAATGAAGGATCTGGGAGAGGCCCGAAGCTGTGTTGGATTACGTGTAACCCGAAATCGAAAACAAGGTGAGATACATATAGATCAATCAGTTTATGTGGAGGAAATTTTGAATCGATTTAAAATGATTGATTCTAATCCGGTATCGACGCCTTTCGATGTAAATACAAAACTTACAAATCCAAAATCAAATTCACAATCTTTTAATAATATTCCATACCAAGAAGCTATTGGCAGTTTGCTTTATTTGGTACAAGGAACTCGTCCAGACATTGCCTTTGCTGTTAATTTTTTAAGTAAATTCAACAATAATTTTGATAACTCTCATTGGACAGCTGTAAAACGCGTTTTTAGATACCTAAAAGGTACAATGAATGTAAAATTAACGTATTCTAAAAAGGAAAACCCTAAAGTGATTGGGTACTGTGATGCTGATTACGCCAGTGACGTAACAGATAGGCGTTCATGTACGGGGTACATATTCATACAACAAGGTGCTATAAGTTGGAATAGTAAACGTCAAACAACTGTGGCCCTTTCAACAACAGAAGCCGAATATATGGCTTTGTCTACAGCAGTTCAAGAAGCTGAATGGTTACGTCAATTAAAAAACGACTTGTGGAATAATTCACAAGAAAAAATAACAATATTTTGCGACAACAAAAGTGCTTTGAATTTAGCAAAAAATGATGCATACCATGCTAGATCCAAACATATAGATGTCCGCCACCATTTCTTGCGCGACAAAGTTAATGATGGGAACGTAATGCTGCTGTATAAAAGTTCCGAAGACATGGCTGCAGACTTCCTCACAAAACCAGTAACTAAAGAAAAACACTTCAAATGCGCCAAGATGTTGGGACTCAGAAATTTCGAGCCAGCTTTTAGTGGAGGTGTTGGTAAATAGAAAATCTGGCATTACACCTAAGCAGCTGTTTTTACTGCACTTCAGTGCAACTCTTTATATTGTAATCTTTACATACTTTCTTTCACTTCCGTTTTTTACATTGTCTTTGAGATAACCTTGTGCTTAAATAAAAGTCCCTTTTTAATTATTATATTACACTATCTATCGTCTTTAATTTACACAATCACAACAAAATATATATAAATTGATCGTAGGCTATAAAATAATTTGTGGGCATTTCCTTAAACTTGTTAACAACGACAAAAAAAAAACAAAAAGCTTTGAAACTTTTTTTACTTGTTTGTATAAACTAATTATTTATATTTTTGTTTTCTGTTTCCTAAAGATGCCACCCAACGGTATAGCGAAATTTTGAAAAAAAATAAAAGATAATTATTATTATTTTTATTTTAAAAACTGACCAAGTGCTTGAAATATTAGATATTGATACAAAATAAATAATAAAATTTAGTATTTGAAGATTATTACCGCTTATTGTATTTTTAAAATTAAATTCAGCACCAATTATTTTATGCTAAAAAATAAATAGAAATTTTACTTATTTCCCTTATTACCGTCTTCATGTTTTTTCTTAGTGGAAATGCAGGTCCACTTTTTTTTGTACGAGTATTTGAAAATTATTTTAAATTTTCTTATGTATATACATACGTAAAAGAAAAATTAATAATAGAAAATAGTAGGAGGAAGATGTTTTTATTAAAATAAGTAGTTTTTATGAGTTTGTAACAAATATGAGTTTAAATTTTTCCAGCTTTCTAGGGATTTTTTTTAAGATAAAATAAAAATACGGCAAATACAAATTTGCTTACAACAATTTTTTATTCAATGTACATTTTTAAAATCTTTGTCTCTTTTACAACTTATAAATAACACTTGCATACATATTATTATTTTGCGTGTACAATAAGCAAGACTTGTATGTTGTTTTATTAGGGCAACTAGCAGCCTCAAATGTTAAAATAAACAAGAAAATATGTGCCGAGTACATTATTTTTCAGTTTGTAACATGTACTTCATGCGACCTACGCCAAGTACCTGAATTGAACGTGCAATTTTGAGCTTGTGACGTGTTCTTATAACGACCACAGCCTTAGTGCAATTTTATATTATAGCAAATTTATTATATTTTTATTTATTCATCGGTTTCATGCACAACAAGACAAGTCTTATAGTTATAGTGCATGAATATGTATGTTTATATAATAACAAAAATATAAGTTAAGAAATAATAAGGTACAGAGTTTTAAAAACACAAAATAAAGAAAATAAAAAATACAAAAATGCAAATAAAAGATACATAAAAAAATAATGAGAATAAAAATGAAATATAAAATTAACGTATTTTTAGCCGCTGTTATATATCGATTTTGATATAATTAATATTAAGAAAAGGCAGTGTTGTGCTTGTCGTTGTTCTTTTTAAATAGTTGCTACTAAAAAATGAATAGTTGATATCACTGCATTTTAGTTTTCTCTTCAACAGTTAGAGGTTATGTCGTATGTACGTAACATATGGAAGTTTGAACATGACAATTATAAACCGTATGTTAAACACAGAATTGACATACACAACAAATTACATATGGATAGCAATTCTGACATTCAATATGACTTGTTTTGTTTCATATCTCTTAATGCAGGATCACACGTTTGTTATAAAGCACCAATCTTACGCACAGATTGCCTCATTTTACATAAATTTGATTGTAGCGAATTGGCACAATACAATTAGGTGGTAATAATTGTCACAATTGTCAATAATTATTCAACTGTCAAACAGCTGTTGTAACAGGTGCCAAATTTATTTTGCTTACATTAGCGTAAATGACAAAGCATTTTGCATTTAATCTACATATTTTTTACGTAAGATGATTTGTTCTCTTAAGAAAAAGAATTATTTTCAGCTTTCATTATTATGCGTGAACTTGAAGATATAAAAACTTAAAAATAGAAAATTTATAAAAAGTACTTGGGTTAGAGAGTGGCTCACAAAACGAAGCACTGATGGCGCTTCAATATTTTATTGAAAGGTTTTTTTCGGATAATGATGATACACTTAAGAAATTGCTGCAACTAGTGTTGCACTTCATCTGGTTTTGCTGAACATATAATAAAATTACATATAGTTTTTAAATTCAAACTTGAAAAGAAACAAAACTTCTTTAAGAATGCAAATTTTTAATACTAGTTTACAGCTGCAACGAAAATTGCTTGAAAAACCTTTCCTCAAACATAATTCTTTAAGTTCCTGGCTTATAAGCAACAAATGAAAATAATATTCGTCGTTTGAATCGATGGGTATTACCCCATGTATGAGTAAACACTAAGTATTAGCGGGTCATATTCCTTTTTTTATAATCAGCTATCTCTTATTGACGATGAAAACAAAATATCAGATGTAGATATTAAATTGAAATTATACCGTATAATACCCTGTTCAGACATACGTTTTAATTTTTACAATTAAAATTTTAATTGAGTAATTAATTTTGGTGTTCACACATATCAAATTTAATTTACTTAATTAAAATTTGACAATAGAATATAGTTCTGTTCAATAACAAGAAGTTGTTACTAATTGTTATTGGAAAGTGTTTACTTCAGTACTTAAAAAGAAGCAGCGAAAGAGTAAAAAAGAGTAGAAGATGTGAATGTTAATAAATTTGTTACTACTTTTGTTACTGTCAAGAACAAAACAGCTGATTCTTGTTCTGTTTTACAAAATAAGTTAATGAACATTAAATACTTTGAACTGAAAGTGTTTATTAGCACTCTCCACGAAAATATTTACATCACATCGTTGTGGCTTTTTTGCCATAATTTATATGGCGATTTTAAAACCGAATATCTACGCTGAAATTTTTTACAACCACACAGCAAAAAATACACATAACATTTATAGTTTTCGGTTTTAAATACAAAATATTTGAATTGAAGCTAATGTTTGTATAATAGTTAGAAGAAAGCTAAGGAAACTATGTACAAGTAAACGCCAGGTTAATAAAACAATAAACAAAAGAAATAGAACAAAATAAACTAAAAGTTTCACAAAAAAGACAGAAAATTTTTGGCAATTTGCACACAATCGATGACAAAGCTCTTGCAAATGCTAACTGTTGCAATACAAAATGATTTAAGCACCGAACACCGCTTTTTTGCTGTTTTACAGTGCAGTCACACGGCCAAGTTTTTGTTCAATTCTCTTTCAAGAAATTTACACATACTGCTTGTCAAAATTCACAAAAATTTAAAACTGTGACGTAGGCTGCACGCAATTTCAAAAAAAAAAAATTATTTGAAGGAGAAAACTTCAATCAGCTGTTCCCTTGAATGAAATTTGAAAGACTCAATTGAACGAAAATTTGAAAGCACATTCTCAGCAAGTTTTTAAAGTGAGAGTGTTTGGTAAAAAAAATGAGAGAAATTTTAAAAATTGAATGAAAACTTGATCGTCTGACACCCTAGTTAGATACAATTTTTTTTTATGGTTTTTTGTTATTATGGTAAGTTCGGCTTTACTTTGTTATTTTTTTTCAAAAATGCGTTTATTCCGTTTTTTTTATTTGGAATAGTAATGTTGTAAATTTTTATTTTATTCTATCGTTGCTAGTTTCTGCCGGAAATTTATTGAACAGACCTAATTTTTACATTAGAAATTTGTGTTGGTAAATTTGGAAGAATGAAGAGAAGTTCGGCTTTCAAAGAAAGTTTGCTTGTTTTTATTTGAAATATCTAACACTTCCAGTTTGTACGATCAAGTTTTGACTGCACGCTAGCTTTAAATTTCCATAAAATTTTCAAAAACTTTTCATTTCATATAATTTGAAAATATTTTATTTTTCATTTTTATGGCATTTACTTTTGTCATTGTATAAAATTATCTCTAACTGAACACACTTCACAAGGGTTGTTGGAGTAAACCTAATCAATTATCGACTTAATTAAGTGCTAATTGAAAAATTTTTTAATCAATTTCTTATATGGTAAATTAAATTCAATTAGGGACTTAATTGCGTAAATTCCTTTATTGCGCAATTAAAACGTATGTCTGAACAGAGTATAAGGCTGGAATAAAATGGAGCTAAATTGTGTGTGCGTTTAATTGTGATGTTAATATTGAAGAACTTCTAGAGGAATATTGCACTAATTATTTTGAATGGAGGAAAATAGAAAGAGTATTCTTCTGACTTTAGAATTGAGCAGGATAGCGGTTCGTATATTAACTGCTATGTTTTGCAACTGAAAAGAATGGAAAGGCATTTTTATTATGCTTATTCATTTAATAAAGTACCTGCTAAGTCCACTGGTATCCCTTATTCACAATTCATTATCCCATATTTATTTTTATACCCTTCAACACAAAAAGTTGAAAACAGGTATAACTAAGTTTGTCATTATAATTTAAAAATTTTAATTTTTAAAAGCCGACAACATTCTTATGTAAAACTATGTATATGTAGTACTTATTTTTTTATGTTTTAATTCTCTGTCACCCCAAAATTTGCTTTTTTGATTGGACTTACTTCGCTAAACTAGATTTACATAGTTGGTGAAGGGTATATAAGATTCGGCATAACCTAAAATAGTACTCTTGCTCGACACTATTGTCTTAAATGTTCTAACTTGTTTAATACGTTCTTGCAGATGTTTTTTTTTTTGCCTGTTTTTTAAGGGGTTGTAATAATAACACATGTATACAGTTTTGTTGTAATTAAAAAAAGCTTTATTGGTAAGTTGGCTTTTTGTAAATGTGTTTTTTTTTTTTGTGTTAATTTGGTAAAATGAAAGTAAACAGTAATAAATCTAATTAATTAAAAAAAAATATCGTGCTATTTTTTATCCTGATTAAATTATAAAATCACCGTTATTGATAATTGAGGGTGAAAGCACGTCTCGATGGGCATTTCGCTACCGCTTATTTAACTCTTCAGGAAACTTCTCACAAATATATTAAGGAAATTAAAGAGTTTTATCCAAACAATAAAGTAAAGACAAAAATCAAAGTTTAAGCAAACAACAACAATAATCAAAGCCTTTTTTCGGCTCTTTTATACATTTAAACATTTAAACAAAAATGCCCAAAATTAAAGGAACACTAAACTATAATATGTTTTCAGTTTTTTGTAGTAAGAATAAAAACCACAAGTATTTTGTATGTTGTTAAAATGAATTGAGGTTTAACTAGTTAATTTTTTGCGGTAGAATTTTTAAATATTACATTTTTGGAACTTTTGCTTTTGTGTACTTGGAGATAAGCTGATTGGTTTACAGTTTACTTAATCTACCCAAAGAAAAAGTCTGAATACTTTTGTGCAAGAACAAGGCAAAGTTACGTTATTAAATATCAATTTTTGTAAGGGAAACAATAAAAATGAGTCTCCAGCCAAATGCAAGGCATATTCTAAATCGCTACATTTTGTATTATTGGAACGAGGAAGTTCTCATGAGAAACGAGATGGTTTCTAAAACTAATTATAAGAACTTATCAAAAGTAAAATAAAATTCCCGAATTTTAATTTTTTCCCAATCAGGATTTGAATCATAGATCTTATAAATGAATGAAAATTGACTTATTTTCGGCTTTTTGGTTCATTTTTAATTTAATTTCTAAACATTTTTAGATAGAAAAATTATTTACAAATGTATGCGGATGTTTTCTAAAGAAAACAAGAAAAATTAGACGCTTGGCAGAATGAAATGCAGCATTTTCTGGACCGCTACATCTTTCATCAGCATTCTTCGCCTTAGGTTATGTATGTCGTAAACATCATCTATCTAACCAACTAAAGTTAATATTAATTTGGTGGCTATACCGAAGGTTTGTCCAAAAAGCACAAAAACAAATGTACAAGACGAGTTATAAAGTGAACGACAATAAAATGCTTCTGTCTTCTAAAAAATAAAAAATAAATACATATGTCAATCGATCAGATATAGTGCCGAAAAGGTGCTATTGGAAATCAGCATGATCGGTTCATGTCCGAGGCAGCAGGAAAAACACCACACCTACCTCTAATTTTTTCATGTCAACTGAAACAATGATGAGTAACTCCAATCAAAAACAAAAAAAAAAAAAAAAAAAATTATAATAAATGGAGCGATGAGAAGTAAAAAATAAAAAAAAAGATCATCAAGTGAAAAAATTTACTTTCGCCCTTATTTTCCAAGTTACTGGGCTCTGAAATTTTAAAATATTTTAAAATATCAATATAGGTATTAGTTTATATCTTTTGAAGAGCTTTTTAAAGAAATAATACAATTTTTAAAAAATGCTTAACCCTTTAAGATCTCATTCTTATGTAAAATAATATATATGCAGTGTCAAAAAAATTTTTTATTTTTTAATAATCTGTCACCCCAATATTTACTTTTTTTTATTGGAGTAACTTCACTAAACTAGATTAAAATAGATGGTAAAGGGTGTATAAAATTCGGCATAGCCGAATATAGCACCCTGACTTGTTTCACTTTGTTCTGTTGTTTTATTTTTTTTTACTTCTCCACCACCCCATATATTTGTATTTTTTTTTTCTTGATTGGAGCTACTTCACTAAACTAGAGTTTTTCAAATGCTATGGAAAAATTAGAGGTGGCGTGGTTTTTTTCCGCTGCCTCAAAAATCATGGACCGATTTTGCTGATTTTTCAATAGCAGCATTTTCGAAACTGTATCTGATCGATTAGAGTATTTAAATTTTTTCTAGCCCATTTACTGCCTTGGCAAAGTTGATTTCAACACTATCACGGTAGGACATCTCTCAATCGACTTCGCTATGCATAAGCACGTAGAATATATATACGTATTTTATGAGAAACTGCGATAAACCCTTTTTCCACATGTGATGAAGGGTATAAATAGTGTATTATATTAATATATACAAAATTGAAATTTATCTCAATTAATTAGTCTTTTTAATATTTATTCTTAAAGAATTGAAATAATCTAATTATATTTACATATATCTACATTAACCGACGCCGTAACAGTATCTTTGAAGCCCTAAATTGAGACAACTGAAACATAAGCCGATTATGCATTAGGTTGGTCGGTACAACATATAAAAGAGTTATTTTCAAAATTTTCTTTAACTGAAAATGCCATTTTTAGGTTTATCCTAACAGAATAATCGGTTATAGCAAATAAGCATAATTTTATGGTTATTATTGTTATATTTATATATCTGTTTCTGTACAAGATATGTTAGACTAGTTCCATTTAAAATTTTATATTAGTGTATCCTTTTCAAAGTTATTTTTAAAAAATATTTGATACATTTTTTCCTTAAAACAAATTCAGTAGCTTTTTAAAATATTTTAGCAACTTAACTTCTTTCATAGAAATCAGGTGTCTATTAAAGTTATGTTGTAATAAAAGACATTCAGCTCGATTTAAAAGTTGTTTTTAAATTTTCTTTTCTATTGTGTTTTTCAACTTATCTTTTTTCTCTGTTCGTTAACTTTTATATTATATTTGTTTAAATATTGTTCAGCCCTCGCATGTGTTAACAATGACATGACAAATTTTTATTCCTAATTTTTTTTTAATATTATACAATTATTATGATCTCTTTTTTATAGTTCTAATATAAAACAACAAAAAGATTTTTATAACAAAAAATAAGCATTTTAAAAGAATTTAAAATGAATAAAATCTTAAAATAAGAAGAAGAATTTGGCAAACAGAATAATATCCCTTTTTCAAGGAACTCACTCACAATAACCTTTTATGAAAAGAACTGTATGTTAAGGATGATAACAAAGTATCCTTTTGTGTATGTGTTTAGATACACACCATGAATAATACATGTATTACAAATGTTGCATAAAATTTCATTGAGTAGAATGAATATTTTCAAAAGCGCTTTTTTCGTTTGACTGAATGGTTAATTTTGCTTCGTGCATACAAGCTTTAGAAAAATAGCTCGCTTGTATTTAATTTTAGGACCTTCCTAGTTCATGTTCTAAAATAGTATCATATTTTCTTAATTTATATTTAAGTTTTATCATTAAATTTATATTTTTCTTTATAAAAAGTTTTTCGCCTTAACATTTGTATTGCTGGGGTCTTTCTTTTTAACTAATTTTTAAAGAAATTTTATTTTGAGACTCTGCATTTCAACATGAGTTTATTTTATTTACTGTCACCAACTTAAGTCATATTTGAAGAATGAATTTTACTTCATGTATCAGGTATTGAATAGATATAGGTCATGAATAGCTGTTGCATTTGTTGACCAATTGTAAATGTTGATCGCAGCTATAAACTCTATATTCTTAAAAAAGTACGGAGTGTTTTATTATGTGAAGCATTTACCTTGTACATAAATATCTAGCTAAGGAACTATATATTTATGTGTCGAATTTCACTTACATTTATTAGACATGATTTTGTTAAAATCTTCAGACCGATAAAAACGCCCGCTTTCCTTTTTCCCCTACTGATCACCTATTTAAAAATATTATCAGCCTACTGCACCTTCGTGATGAATATCTGAATGTGTTTGAGATTTCAATAAAATCAGTTATCGTTATTGACACACCAACAAAAAACTGACAAAGGGATTTAGTAACACATATATGTATCTGTATAAAAAAATTAAAATGAAAACTATTGGCATATCTTCTTATAGAAAAAAATTATAACAGTAACATACGATAAAGTAGTAGCATAAAAGAAATAAAAGTGTGCGCACATATATAATTAAAAATGTCAGCGCCAGGCTACAGTGAACGTAATATACAGAAATGTTCATGGTTAACTCGGTAGCATGTCAAGGATTTTGTGTCGCACTTAAAATCGACATAATGTCAATGGTCATTGTTTCGTTTTTAAACACTTAAAACAACAACGGCTTAGCTTGTCAAAGATTTACTACATAGCCAGCCTTCGGTCGGACGCAAGAACTTTTTATCTGTGGTATAACCAACACCGACTTCGCTTACGAAGGATTTTCTGCGTAGCCGGCCTTCTTCCATGGACATTCTATTACTTTCTGGTGCGAAATAATGTCAATCAACGTATAGTCATGAATATTATAGGTATATTTTATAATATTCTGTATATTTGGAGATATGACATGCCACCGTTAATTAAACGTATTTATTGAAAGAAAACAAAACTTTTAATAAAATTATATTTGCTATAAAGTAATGTTTGGACAAAAATCTCTAGTTTATTTAAAATGTTTGTCAGAAGTTTTCTGAAGAGTTATGTAAGCGGTAACGAAATGGCCATCGAGACGTGCTTTGACCCTCAATAAACAATATCGGTAATTAATATAATCGGGATAATTAAATAAAAAATAGCACGAAGTTTTTTGTGAAAATTAAATTTAAAAAAATATTCCCGTGTCTTTAATAAAATAATGTTGTATATAAGAAATAAGATCAAACGGCTAGCAGCTTGTAAAATATATTTGTTGGTATTTTAGAGAAGTTGTAACATTGTTACCATAAATGAATAATTATTTTACCGAATGTTAAATATTAATATTTAATGATATTCTTATGAAATATTTATAATTTAAAATTACAAAATAAAATGTATCACTACGCGGAAATCATATTCATAGGGCCATTTCGCTTCTGCTCATTTAGTTCATCAGAGGTTTCTACCCGAATTTTGTATAGAAAACCTAACAGTCTTATATCAAAAGCCAAATGATTAAACTACTACATTGAGTGATTCAATTTGAATTAACAAAGCAAAAAAAAAAAAAAAAACAATAAAAACTCAAACAATGTTTTATCAAAAACACACAAACATTCAGTTACTATTTTATTTTTTAGCTCATACAAATTTATTGTTACCGACAGTTCTAAAACCCAAGGCTCAATATCGTTTAGCATCACCACTGAGACTAAAGTTATGACAAGATTGTTACTCCCTCCATATAGCTCTATTTATACAGCTGAATTAATTGCTATATGTAAAGCTATACAATTCATTAAATCTTTTACCTGAAAATTTGTTATTTGCACCGATTCTTTATCGGCAATTAAATCCATAATTAATATCAACAACAACAATATATATACAACACAAATAAGAAATAATTTATTACACAAATACCCAAATATTTTACTTCTCTGGGTACCAGGGCCCAAATCGTCGCATTCGTGATCGAATGACTTTGATCGAAATTTTACATTTTGGGATCGCCGTACTCGATATCGAATAGCTTGCATCGAAATTTGAGATCATGCCATTCGATAACGAGTAGTCGATCGAATACCTTCACTCGAAATGTTATTCGATAGGCTAAAAGCTATCGTAAACATAATCATATGTTTTTTATAAACAAAATAAAAATAGCATTGTAATTAATAAATAGTTTTACTTTAAATAAATAACAAGAAATGTAAGTATTTACATATTTAACTTTATTTTCAAGAATAATAATATCGAAATCATTACCTTTTTGTTAAGGACAAATGTAAATAAAATAAATGGCAACCAAAAAGAGCTCATGGAACAATTTATGGTGGACCACCCGAGATTGGCAAAAAATTTAATACCAAATTGTGGACAAGGTAAAACAGTCGCTAAAAGGCTATGGGACGAACTTACAAACAAATTGAATACGTACGGCCCACCTGTGAAAACTGTGTCGGTTTGGCGAAAAGTGTGTTTATTTTTATTACACTTTGTAATCTTATTATAAACTTCAACCAATTTTTTAATTTAGAGGTGTTCGCAGATCAAAAACACAATGCTAAAAAGAAACTTTCTTTTAACAAGGAATCTAAAAAAAAAACCGGTGGTGGACCGTACGAAGAAATGCTTTTATCACCAGCAGAGGAGCAAATTATTCAAGCTGTAGGAATTGAAGCTGCTGTTGAAGGCGTCTCTGGCATTAAGACATTTGGTAAACCAAAAAGCCCAAATGAAAACATATGTAATGAGTCCCAAGGTTAAAAGCCTTATTATGTGATGATAGTACAGAATCAGAAGACATGGTGGAAGAAACGCCAAGAATAAAAAAAAAACTAAATTCTAAGGCTGAAACAAAATTAAGCCTTTTAACGTCAAATCTCTCTATAAGTGAGAAATATCATTCCGATTTGATTGCAAGACTAGGTCGTTTAATAGAAATTAAAGAGAAATCGCTCAAACTTAAAGAGGAAGAGCAATCTGCCAATATGGCAATTAAAAATATTGATCTCCAATTAAAAATATTGATTGCCGAACAGTTCATATGTGGAATAAACTCCCCGCAGACGTCTTTCCTGCCACTTTCAATGTGCAAAGATTCAAATCAAATGTCCACAAGCACTACTCCCTTTATCCCCCTTCCCACAACCTAATTTCCTAGTTCTGGTACAATGCATTGCATAAGTAGGGGTCATCCCCTGTGTGCTGGTCCTAATTAAAAAAAAAAAAAAAAACAATCGAGTTTGAAATAATTAAAAAAAGCAAGGATAATATGTAACTGAATAATTTTTCCAAAAAGTACAAATAATTTAAATAGCTTTTAGTATCCGTTTTACAATAGTTTATTAATTAAAATTTACTTTTTTTTAATATGTATATATGAACATACTTAAATATAATAAATTTAATGATTTTTAGTTTTCCCTTAAAGTTAATTTTATGTGCTCCTTAATTTTATTTCCAATTTTGGTCAGGTTACTTTCATTTTGAAAGTCAAAAGATTGTTGAAGAGGTTCAGCAACTGTCACATTTGTATATCTTGATACTTTATAACGTATGCATACGTTGTGAAGCGCTGCGCACACATTGAAAAAAGACGCCATTCTTTCTGGGCTATAACGACTTCTTTTGTCATTTATAAGAATTTTGCATCTTCATTTAAGGATGCCAATTCTTTCTATAATGCATCGTTAAAATAGGCTTCAGCCAAACCTTCTGTTGGGTTTCTATATGGTGTAATACACCACGGCTCTAGTGGATACCCGGAGTCGCCTGCAATTTAAAATCATAGTTTTTAATTAAGAGAGGACGTATTAGCTATAAACCTTACCTAAAACCCAAACGTTCTTGGCTGTATTGTTGTCGTATAGCTCTTTTAAAAAATTTCTTTCAGCGGAATGTTTCCACACAAACGAATCATGAGCTGCTCCGCCGTATTGGGAATTGATTACCAAAATCTTGTATTCATAGTCACAAATCTAATAATACGAGTTTATATATGTTTTAACTATAAACTAAAAATTTTCTACAATATAATGGAAACTTACCAGCATAGAATTAAGACTGTGGAATCCTTTTCGATTAAAAAACGTATGTTCATTATTGGATGGCCTCTGCAAACCAAAATGTGTGCCGTCTACACATCCTATAACTATAGGTAACAAGAATATGTAACACTATTTTAATATTTTATCATTTTTACTAACCTCCCGGGATCTTATACTTTTCCATGAATGTATTCATACATTCATATAAGTTCTCCACTTCAAACTTTATGAAAGCGGGGAATAATTTTGCCTCCAATTCCTTTACACATTCGTTAACGTACTTACATACAGTACTTTGGCACATGCCCACTAAATCATCATTTCCAACGATGTACTAGAAACTTCCACTGGCTAAAAGTGACAGTGTAGCTGCTAACTGAAATTTTGGTGGTACTGCTGTTGACATTCCGCTTGTTAAGTCTAGTTGAGACAATACAAAGCGAAAAGCTTCCTTTGTCAACCTAAATCGTTTTTTAAACCTAAAAGCATTCACGTAGATTTATATACATTAGTAATTTATTTACTCAATAGGTATAATTTAAACATTCCATACGCTGTGTCGGACAATGATAGGAGATCGCTTTTGTTCCGTATTTGTCTTCGGTTGCGCATGACACTTTCATCTTCTTCATCAGATGAAGACAAATAAAATAAAAACAGGGAATCCATTTCTGCAAAATATAAATAATTAAAAATAAAAAAAAATATTTTTATTAAGATTTACGTTTACTTACCTTTATTTTTTTATTTCTTTGTTTACATTTTATAAGAATCATATGTTTTTATTCTATTACAAAGCAAAAAAATCTTTTACATTTTTAAACAAATTTCGTCACGAAATTTTACTCGATAGGTATTCTCACTTGATCACGAATGCGGCGATTTGGGCCCAGGTCACAATAATATAGTTGGAAATGAATTTGCCGACCAAGCAGCCAAGAGCGCAATAAGTTCCCCTCTGCACTCTTGTGCAAGCGTTGACCACAAGGATTTAAACAAATGCATTTACACGCACTACTATAATATAGACAGAGACCAAATTTTCGAAAGGACTTCTTCATGGAATAAAAGTATCAACAACAATAAACTATCTAACGTCATTTGATATAAATAGACTAGATACAATAAAGTTTACCCGTCTCAGACTAAGGCATACAAGATTGACACACGAACATTTACTTAAAATGAATAACCCGATCACTTGTAATATACTTCAACCAAACCTCCTTCATTTCTTTGTAGAATGTCCAGAACTTAATAACATACGAATTCAACATTTTCTAAACATTGATCCAAAACTGTGCCTATCCAATCCTACCACAAACAACATAATATTAATGTCCCAATTTTTAAAGAAAGCCAATCTCTTTGATAAAATTTAAGAAATATTGTTAACAAAATATATGCTTACAAATATATAAATGCAGAACTGTAGGCCTATGTTGCCAGTGGTCCCTATATATTAACATATAGTTTGTAATTATATTGTTGAAACAAATTGATTTGTTTTATAATAATCTCCTTTAATGGTTGGCGGGATTTGCCAATCTCATAGAGATTAAAACTTACAATTGCTTAATAAAAGCAATTATAGGTTTCGGGTTAAGGGGATGAAAAAAACAGTTAATTAATAACTTTGTCTAAGGTATTAAACTTGGGTTACATATAACTCACCGTACTTATTGCTTGTATGTTTAATGAAATAGACCCAATTAACGCAGAATTTGATTTAATCCAATTGACCTTTATTTCCTTTCAGGTTCTTATATGGTAAGTAGGTGCACAATGTTGCGGGATTCTTAACTTAAATGTAGGTAGGTATTCAAGAATTTCAAATTATAGTAAAGAGTAAGTAAGGTAAGTATTTTTAATTTTGGTAAGTATAAAATTTGGTAAGTATTTAGTTTCATAAGTATTTATAGGATTTTATTTATAGATGTTGACTGTCTTCCAGCTGTTGGTAGAATAATGATAATTTAGTTGATGCATTTTTCGTTACCAGCAAACAAAAACAGCTATTAGGGTGGTAACTTTTATTGTAAACAGTTTTTTATGATATTGTCTAAACCAAGTTTAGACATGGCGCCGGCCTTGCCGTTAGACAATGGAAGATTTGTCACCAGCAACAAGAACATTCGCAAGAGATCTTATGGCTTCGACTATTACTTTCATGTCCGGTGTTGTAGAAACCGCTACTTGGGGTTTAGGCTTTTCAGCTATGGCCTTTTGGCGTTGTATTTTACGTTTACGTAATTGTTTTGTTTCAATGCCTCGGCTTCGTTGAGGACTTGGGTGCAGCAGCGTATGATGGTATTTATCACATACTCTACATGTGTCCATCGACGAACATGATCGGAGGTTATGGGTTTTTGCACGGCAATTAATGCAGTAGTTATGGTTGTCAACCACCTCTTCCCGGTCTACCACTGACATCTTTAAAAACTTACGGCAAAACCGTAATGCGTGGTAGCTCTTGCGGAGTACGCACTTATAAATTTCTGGATCACGGTATAATCGACGCTTGCCGTGTTTGCTGTGGTTGTTAGCTTTGGGTTTAATTTCTGTTAGTCTTCGGTTACTCCTAGTATAAAGAAAAAAAAAAAACATGAATTAGATAGGATAAGGCTAGAAGAAAGAATTTCTGTATATCCTTTCAAGCTGTAAAAGAAAATACGAGTATTGGACTATGAATGTTATAAAATTTGAAATATAATAATGTAGGGTGATATAATAATATAGAGTTAATAGAATAAAGCTACTTAGTTTTTAGTTGTAGGTGCTAGAGGTTCATTAGAATTTTCATTGTTCAAGAAAGGGAGCGGCACAGTATGACAATGGGTCTTGTTATTAATCCGGAGGCTGTACGTACATCAGCAGTACGAACCTTGTTGTCTAAACCGGAATACGTGTTCTCAATTCTACCTAGTAGCCACTCATGCGGTGGTTGAAGAACATCTATCACCGCAACGAGATCGCCGACTTGCAGATTCGGGACTGAATCTTTCCATTTATGCCGTTTGTGTAGTGACTTAAGGTAGTCCTCTTTCCATTGGATTGAGAATTGATTGTGAATATCTTTTAACTTTTCCCATCTATTAATTAGAGACATATCCTTATAGTGTTGTTCGGGGAAAGAAATTAAGGGAGCACCTCTTAAAAAGTGACCTGGTGTTAAAGCCGCAAAGTCAGCTGGATCTTCAGATAGTGCAGAAATCGGGCGAGAGTTGGGAACCGCTTCAATTCGAGCTAATATTGTTGAGAATTTTTCAAAGCTAAACTTTTGAGACTCTGCTATACGTTTTAAATGAAATTTAAAACTTTTAACTGCTGCTTCCCATAAGCCGCCCATGTGAGGTGCATATGGTGGAATAAATCTCCACTCAAACCCATGAGTTAGATATTTTGAGATACCTCTGTAGCAGCAGTTTTTACAAATTTGTCAAACTCGTTCTGAAGTACTTTACTGGCTCCAAGGAAATTTCTTCCATTGTCAGTTACTACCCTTTGGGGGAGCCCCCGCCTCCCAACGAAGCGAGCTAATGCGGCTTGTAATGCAGCTGAGGATAAGTCTGAGCAAAGCTCCAAATGAATAGCCTTCGTACTGAAGCATACGAACACGCTGACATATCCTTTAACAACGGTAGAGTTTCTTAGCGCAGAAGCTTTTATTTTATTTCAAAGTCAATACCTGTAATTTGAAAGGGAAGAGAAAGACTGCATCTTTCAGGTGGTAATAGAGCCATTATTTGTGAGCATGCTTGCTGTTTGTAAATAATGCAAGTTTTACATTGACGTATTATCTTTTTTATCCTGGGTTTTAACCTGAATATAAAAAACTCTGTTTGTACTAAGCGGCACATTTGACTACACTCAGCGTGACAAAGAAGTTGGTGCAAATGACTAAGATACAATTGGCAAAACCGAGAGTTGCCAGGCAATATAATTGAGTAACGTTCGTTATAAGGAAGCGACGAGTGAGCTAATCTGCCGTTTACTCGCAGAACTGAGTTTGAGTCCAGGAATGGATTAAGAGTTTTAAAGGAAATTTTATTTGAAATAGTTTGTAACTCGAATAAGGCCTTATATTCTTCATTATAGAATGTTTGTTGAGTTACCACTATAAGTCTTATCTTGACAGTTGGAATTTCCTCCTGAGTTATATTGTGCGATTCTGCAATCCGCACATCTAGTCTTAACTTGCTGATCAAATTTTTGAAAAATCGGAAAACGTAACATATAACACGAAGGCATCTGCTATACGACGAGAACCTATCGAGAATGTCGTTTTCTTTCACTTCAGCGTGTAGGGTTTGAGTATGTAAGGGTTTTTCTACAATTTTTATGGGATTTTTCTTCGGCCATTCAGATAATGGTTTTTTCATCCACGACGGTCCATGCCACCATAGCGAGTTATTTTCCAGATCTTGTGGCTTACAGCCTCGAGTACCAAGATCTGCTGGATTGTCGTGAGTCGGAACATGACGCCATGTTGCGTTCGCAGTTAAACATTGAATTTGAGCAATTCTGTTTGCAAGATACGTTTCCCACGACGAGTCTGTCCATAAATATATTCCATCATGAGTAAAATTAAAAACTTTGTGACATAATTTACCAGCTTTGTTAACAAGACTGCACCATTAAGTTCTAGTCGAGGTAGGCAAACAGTTTGTATGGGTGCCACTTTACACTTCGCTAATAGTAAGCTTGAGAAAGAGTTATAATTTTTATTTTGGCAGCGAATGTAAACTGTGGCGCAATAAGCTGATTTGGAAGCATAGCAAAACCCAACAATTTGCACCGAATCACTTGGGGTATACTGTAGCCAACGGTTTATAGAAATTCTTTCGAGCTGCTCTAAATCTTGAACAAGATTATTCCACTCTGGAGAGATTCTGGTGCTACATTGTCATCTCATTGAATTGGCGTAGATATCAGGGATTTTTTCCTGCTCCCAAAACTTTTTCAATAAATCAGTTAGCTCAGAATTATCTGATATTTGAACAGACGTTGTTGTCTGTTTTACATTTTATTGGCCCGCTTAGTACCCATCCAAAGATTGTATTATATGCTGAAGCATGTCCGCAAATATTTCTTTTTATGCCATCAGTGTTAATGTATTGCTCATAGTCGTTACCTAGGATCAGATCTATTTGAGAGGATTTATTGAACAATGGGTCAGCAAGATCTAACTCTTCCAGCTCTTTCTAGTGGGAAACCTCGAAGCTACAAGCTGGGAGTCTTTTTGAAAGTTTGGGCAGGACTATGGCTTTAACGGGTATTCGTGTATTTGTTTTTTTTTTTTTCATACAATAGCAACGCACATTCTTTAGTGGCCACTTGTTTTTGACCACCTATTCCTACAATCTCGAAATGGGATTTATTGTAAGTAAGCTGAAGACGGGATCTAATCTTTTCAGCTAAGAACGTTCGTTGCGAACCAGGGTCTATTAGAGCTCTTAGAGTAAAATGCTCTCCGTTGAGCTCTATTTGCATTAATGCTGTTCGCAATAAAATATTTTAATTGCTTGAGGAGCAGTTTGCTTGAACTTGGCTAGATGTACAAGGTGATTCATTTTTATAATCATCTGCCGAATTTTGAGATGAATTGGTTTGGCTAACAGTATTTTTCTGCTGAGAACTTTCTGTTTTCTGGGGGTTGATATTTTCAAATCTTTGTATCATATGCAACAAAGTGTGGTGGGTTTTTTTACAGTACAGACATGTATGCTTACTTTTGCAATTCGCTTTGATACGGGAGGATCCTGAGCAATTATTGCAAAATTTGTTTTGGTAAACGTAATCGACCCTTTGCCGTAAAGGCTCGGAATTTAAGGCATGTTCTTAAGGGATGATCTTCATTGCATAGTTTGTACATTGGGCTCAAATTTTCCTGCGATACATATGATTGCACTTTGGATAGTGATGGTTTTGTGAGACTGAATCCATCTTTAGAATTCTTAATACTTGTCACGCGTTCTACTGTTTCGTATCTGTCTAAAAGGGACTGAGACATCTGGGACCATTTTGGTAAATCGCGGGGAGAGGTAAGAGATTGTTCCCACAATGCTAAAGTTATATCTGGAAGTTTTGTTGAGATTAGACGAATAAGAATAGGATCCCAACTTTCTACTTCTATACCAAGAGTTCTTAGGGTTGCAAGCGAATAATTCACAGAAGATTGTATTCTTCTTATGGATTCACTATCCTCGTTTTTTGCTGCAGGGATATCAAACAGAATTCTTAGTTGGTTATCAACCAACACACGTTTATTTTCGTACCGAGATGTGAGAGCATTCCACGCAAGTTCAAAATTATCATGTGACAGAGGATATCGATTAACTATAGAACCTGCTTCACCTCTCGTCTTATTTCGGAGGTGATACAACTTTGTGACGGGTGACAGTTTGGGGTGATTTATATATACAGCCGTAAACATGTAACGGAATGAGGGCCATTGTTCATAGCTTCCTTTAAATACTTCTGTATCGCAAGGCGGTAGCTTTATACATCTCCTCGAATCTTCTTGCAAAAAACCATGAGCATGAGCTTAGGCGTTTGTTGAATAACGAGAAGAGGATTGAAATTTAGGACAATTTGGGTTATCGAATCGCATTATTTTTATTAAATCAGATATTTGTGAGCTACAGTTGTAATAAGCCTCTATACAGGCTTCGAATTTTTCTGTAGCTTGTTCTCTAAATTCGGATGTTATATCGCAATGTTTCGCCAATATAACCCCTTCGTAGGAAGCCTCCAGCCTAGCGCATCTTTGATTTTTTTTTTCTTTAATTTGACTTCAAGAATTGTATCACTTTGACCCTCTTGGGGGTTTGCACTGAAACTTTCACAAAATCTCGTCAACCGTTCATAATCAAACTGGAAGTGATCCCTAGGAGACGGGTCATATTCAGCGCGAGACGTATTGGGCATTTTGACGGCTAAGGAGTTTTAAAAAAGAAGTTTTCCAGAAAAAACAAATTTCAGAGGTTTTTTGGGAGTTAAAATTTGAAATAGGGGTTTAGTTAAAATTTCTAGAGTAGATAATATAAAATCCTAAGATTAGGCTTCTACACTTTGTGTAATAGGGGGCTAATGGGATATAGCACTAGATGTAAGTTCTAGTTTAAAGGCAAGTGTGTAGAAGAGATATCCCGAGAACTAGGATTTTAAATTTTGTTGCTACACTTAAAGTTTAGGGATTTAGAGGATAATGTAAATAACAGATTCGTTTATTCAATTTTAGTGTACTTAATTCAAAAAAAAATTAAATTTGGTTTTATATTTTAAGTATAGGAACTACCGCAAGGAGATTTACACACTATTTATGAAAAAAGAGCGTTTAATATTATAACTTTTAATGATACTCTATAAGCAAGATTAATATAACAATTTTTAGGATCAACTAATATGGTTTAGTGTAGATTTTGTTTTTTCTCTTCTCCCATAAATCACAAAATGTGGTGATAAATTTTTTTTTTTATTTTTAAATATATTTTAGGGTTCTTTTATTTTTAAATATATTTTAGGGTTCTTTTATTGTTAAATATATTTTAGAGTTCTTTTACTTTGGCAAAAAGAAAATCCATTATAAATTACACTTATAATTTTAATTTTTGTTTAATTTTGAAAAAAATATTTTTTGTACGAAAAAGATTAAAGTTTTTGTTTTATTCTATGCAAACATATTCAGTGTTTTAATTATTTTGATTTTTACTGTATTTAGTGACCTTACTTTTTTGTAGTCGACTGTTTATAATATAAAGAGACACTGCTATAGCATAATCAAGAATGCCGTATTTGTCGATTTTTTTTATTACCTTTTTTTTTTTTACACGGTAACTTGCTTGTTTTAGTTTACAATATTCAGCCATATTGCGCAAGTCAAGAGCGACATAAGTGACGTCGACGGCTCACTCAAGGCATTGCCGCCGTCAATACTGTCAGAAATCGATTACTATTGGCACAGACTTGGTATTTATGAAGGCGGTTTAGCGCCGACATTGACTAAAATTGACTTTGTTTTTGTCAATAAAATTTTTGTAGTTGAGAGTGAAGTTGTGATTTTTTTAAACAGAAATAAAATTTTGAAATGGAAAAAAAATTAAAAGTGACGACTCTGAAACGGTTTGAGACTCTTATTGCTGAACTGGAAAATAAACCCAGTTTAGCAAAAGGGTTTGAAAGAAGCTCAGCACCTAACAATTTCAATCAGGAGTGGAAGAATATAGCAACAAAGTTAAATTCAATTGGACCGCCAATTACGGACAGCGATGGTTGGCAAAAAGTAAGGCTAAACAATTTAAATATACAAGTTTTCAAATTAAATTTTTCGTTGTAGGTATGGAGAGATTTTAAATGCAAATTAAAGAAAAAACTTACGCACAACAAAGCAGAAATAAATGCAACTAGTGGTGGCACATTTAAACAATTACCGCTTTCGTCTCTGGAAGAAGTTGCAGCAAATTTTTTGCAATTCAACAAACAACTGAACCCTGAAGGCAAAATACAGGGAATAACTTTAATGGAAGATACGAATATGGATATTCAAAATGTAGATAGCATAGATTTATCAATTTTAGATACTAATGAAAACGTGCCTTCAACTTCGACAAAAGTAATAAAAGGTAAACGAACGACGGATAAAAGAAAGGAACTTTTCGAAAAATACAACGCAATTCAAGAAGAGCTCTGTGAATCTCAAGAAAAGTCCTTAATAGAAATAAAAACTTTTTTTGAAAGAAACTAACCGCTATCAACGAAAACTTTTTGAAGTTGAAGAAAAAAAATTAAGGCTGATGGAAAGGCAATCGCAAAGAAAACAAAAACTTTTTGAAACTGAAATTCAACTAAAGAAAATAAAAATTGAAATAAAAAATAAGGAATTAGAAGTTCTGCGGAACCAACATTTGTAGCTTAAAAAAAAAAATTTTTTGGCATCAAATACTTTTAACCTGATTTTTACTTTTTTTCGTGGAACTTCTGTTTCACCAATTTTTTAACATTTAATTTGAATATTTTTTACGTTTTTTAATCTAGTCGTTTCTTTGCATTTTCTGTTATGAGCATTAATAAACTGAATTGTTTTACCTAGATGTAAAGAATACTTACATAAGTACGTATATTATTAGTTTAATAAAAAAGACTGAATATGAATTACAAAAAGCTGTTTTTTATTTGTTCTCTTATTTGTTGAGCTTCATTATTTGTCGGATTGTCAGAAAGAGTTTCAAAACTGTTAGTTATACTTTCGCTGTTTGCTGGCGTATCATAATCTTCAGTGTAGCAGCGATACTCAATACAGATGTTATGTAAAGCAGCACAAACGTTAACAATTTTGTTGTTATAATTTTCGGTAATAACCGTCGTCACTGGCTGTGTACTTTGGATGTTCGGCGAGCGCTTTCGATATGATAACATCATTTTCAAGCCGCGTTTTTATTTTATTTTATGACGGTTATTACCGAAAATTATAACAACAGTTTATTATATACTGGCGGAATCAACCCAATTAATTTAATACCGTTAACAATTTTGTTTGCTTTATCAGGCTTATAATGGAGCTGACGAGCACCAAGTAAACAACGGAATCGATTTTTTAGTACACCAATCGTTCTTTCAATTATGTTTCTTGCTGATGCATGTTTACTATTGAAAACTGCCTCAGGACTTCTTTCTTGAGCAGACCGGTATGGTGTCATTAAATAAGGTTCGAGGGGATAACCAGCGTCACCTGTATAAAAACACATACATAAGTATCAACAAATATGTGGACAGAAACATAAAGTTGAAATCTTACCTAAAAGCCAACAGTTTCTCTCACCAGCTTCGTAACGCTCACGCAAAACTTGTCTTACCGGGCTTACCTTCCAAATAAGTGAATCATGAGAGGAGCCTGCATATCGGGCATCTACATATCTGATTCTCATCTTATCTTATCTTATCGCATATCTAAGAAGTAACGCATGAAATAAACTTTTTAAGTGCTATAAATAATTTTCGCCTTTATGTATATTACGAGCATTGCATTCAAACTAAAAAATCCTTTTCTGTTATAGTACATATTTTGGTCCTCCTTTTTAGGGGCCAGAATCTTTATATGCGAACATTCTACACAGCCAATTATGCCAGGAAAGCCCGTCTTCTCAAAAAAATTTAAGTTGCATTCTAACTCTTCTTCCTCTGTCATTTCCAATTTGATATAAAGAGGGCAAATAGCTCTTTCTAAAACATCAAGAGTTTCGTCCAAAATTAATGATACCGTTGGTTGTGACAACCCAAGATTAAAATCATTCCCAACACTTGATTGGTATGAACCTTGAGCCAAGAACCGCAGAGTTGTTGCTAGCTTAAGCGTGTTGGAGATTGATGTTGAGCGAATTACTATCTTCATTAATGGCTCGATTTTATTTAAAACTAAGTTAAATGCCAGTTTGTTCAACCGAAAATATTCTATAAATCTGCATAAACAAATAGAACTAAATTTTTTTGTATATAATTTTTATAAAAATGTATGTACGTTTGTAAGCTACTTAATTACTTACGTGCTGTCCGGTAAATTGAATATCGATGATCTTTGTCTAAGAACTTTCCTTTGAATCTTGAGCAATTCTTTATTTTCTTCGTCACTACTTGCACTGGAGTCAAACAAATATAACATTTTTTGGTTCAAATTAGAAATAAATAGTTTTTCCCACAAATTTCAAACACAAATTAAATTACTGTCAAAATACGGCTTAAATCTAGTTTACGGGCACCGCTCCAAAATAAAAAAAAGTTGACTACGGGGTGCAAAATCCAATTTTAAGCAAAAAATGTAAAGTGAAAAATTTGGCGGCAACCCTTAGTTTCGGAGTTACGGCCCTCCAAAGTTTTTATATATAATATGTTATTTATCGAGTAGTTGATGGCGGAATGGGACGATATGAGTATCATTGGAAAGGGAATATAAGAGGCTATTTATTGAAGCAGGAAAAATTGAAAAAATAATTAAATAAAAAAATCTTTAGGAAGCGAAGCCGCTATTGGTTATACCATAGAGGAGAAAATCCTGTGGTCCGGCCGAAGGCCGGCTACGCAGGAAACCTTTAGAAAGCAAAGCCGCTGTTGGTTATACCATAGAGGAGAAAGTCCTGTGGTCCGGCCGAAGGCCGGCTACGCAGGAAGCCTTAAGAAAGCGAAGCCGGTGTTGGTTATACCACAGAGGAGAAAATCTTTGAGCCCGGCCGAAGGCCGGCTACGCAAGAAACCTTTAGAAAGCGAAGCCGCTGTTGGTTATACCATAGAGGAGAAAATCTTTGCGCCCGGCCAAAGGCCGGCTACGCAAGAAACCTTTAGAAAGCGACGCCGCTGTTGGTTATACCATAGAGGAGAAAATCCTGTGGTCCGGTCGAAGGCCGGCTACGCAGGAAACCTTTAGAAAGCAAAGCCGCGGTTGGTTATACCATAGAGGAGAAAATCCTGTGGTCCGGCCGAAGGCCGGCTACGCAGGAAACCTTTAGAAAGCAAAGCCGCTGTTGCTTATACCATAGAGGAGAAAATTCTTTCGTTTTTGAGTAAAGTTATGTTTATATGGAAAAAATAGTTTTTTTGGAGCCTTACCTGATTTTTTTATTTTATTTTTACTTTTTTTCTATTTAATTGAATAGGCCCTTAAATTCCCTTTCCAATGATACCCATATTGTCCCATCCTACCATCGAATACTCGATATGTGCCTTATTAGATACAAAAACTTCGGAGGTCCGTAACTCCGAAACTAACGGTTGCCGCCAATTTTTTCACTTTATATTTTTTGCTTAAAATTGCATTTTGCACCCCGTAGTCAACTTTTTTTTAATTTTGGTGCGGTGCCCGTAAACTAGATTTGTTCCCAAAGTACTTAGGGGAGACAAATAAGTTTTTAAAAATATCGATAACGCGTCGACGTCAACACATCCTCCCAAATTAATACCGATTTTTTGTCGTGTTGGCGTCGCCGTTGACTAAATTTGACTGCATATAAAAATTGATGACGGCGTCGACGCACAGAGGAGTATTTGACCCAAAAAGCTGGCCAAAATTATTAAGCGTAGTTTTTGTTATAAAAGTTTAACTTTTTGATAGTTTTAGCTTCAGTTTGATAAAAAAAAGGTAGTGGCAGATTATTATTGGGTTAGAGTTATTTTTGACACCCCCCACCCAACCAGCATTTAGAACTTTGTTTATTTTTTTTCATTTTGAAGAGAATTTATTTTTATATATATGTTATGTATTTTTAGAAAAATTATTTATTATTACGTATGCCGGTCTCCTTTTCGCATTCCGCCAAAATTTCATTTGCAACTGTACTTTATTCTAAGAGCAAGTCAAATTAAGTTTAGATAGTCGAACTATTGTAGTTGTGTACATACAGGGAAATAAAACATAGCTTTTTATGGATTTTACAATGTTTCCTTTCTCAAAATTATAATTTATCCAATATTAAATATTTAAAAAAATTGGTCTCGTAGCTTGGCTTTCTATAAGGAACAAACAACTAAATAAGCAAAAACATGTTTACTTCTAATACTCGTATTTCTTTTATATTATTAAATACGCATCACATGAAAGAATTAAACTAATTTAAAAATTCAAAATTATGATAATCTCATACGTATTTCATCATGCATGGGCATCATCATCTGTATCAGGAAATAATAGTAGAATAGTATCTGATAAAAAAGGTTTTTCATTTTTCGTGTTTTTTGAGTGTTGCAGCTTAAAAAAGGATCACTGCTTAAAAACTTTTCCAGAAACTGAAGTTCTTTATAATCCAAGTGCTGTAATACATCATCAAGGTATGTACATAAGCGTGTTGCTGTGTGGTCGAGGAGAGATTGGAGCTTCACTTCCGCTAAAGTCATTTTTTAGCAATGAGTAGCATGGATATACATTTTTGTTGGCATTGTATAATATTCATATTGGTTTTTCGTAAGATCAGCAAGAAAGTTGACCGCAGGAGTTGTTAACAATCGCTTGAAAATTTTTGCTATTCTTGGAGATCGTGTTATATCCATTATTAATTTAGCCGCATCACTATGCCCCGCTGCTCTCTGGCTCGTTGATGTAGCAAATTTGATCTCCTCTCTTGTTAATTGCTGACGAATTTCTTGCGTTTTTCTTCGTTTTGTTCTTTCACTTTCTTCACTAAATTCTTTTTTTGGTCGCCCTGAAGATGAACTGCCAAATACTGGCATTGTCAAAGTTCCTTCCAGCCATTTAGCATACGTGCTTAAAAATCGGTCCTCTTTTCTTTGTGCTAAACCCCAATATCTTTTGAGACAATTTTTGAAATTTACAACACACTGCTTGTATATCGCCACCTCCTTGGCATTCTGAAATCGCACACAATTTACTAGCTAAAAACTGCAACTTCTCGTCAATGATTCTAGCATTAGATTCCTGTACTATTTGGAATAACTCAAATCTTATGTAAATGTTTTCCATGTTATCCCTTAAAGTTGCAAAACTCTTATAATAAGAATTTTGCGCAATAAGCCATATATGTGCATTTTTCCGTTACTTAGTTAATAACCTTATACTTGGGTGCATTTTTAATATACCTGCACCATTTTTAAATGTAATTTTGATTTGTTACCCTTTTAAATTATGTATGTTTATATCTAACCATATTTTCAGAAGAAATAAAGTATCCTGAAGACGAAGAAGTGTTATATAGACCGCAGGTAAACAAAAACAGTTTAATAGGTGTGTATGCGTGGGTTAACTTACAGTTAGTAAATTTGAATTTATAAAGTAAAAACTGAATTCAAAGAAATTCCTTTTTTAAGCCCAGGTAATCCATCATGTTGGTAGTTGCTAAAAGTGATTAAATAATATTTTACAGCAATAATTTGAAAAACACCAAAGTTTATGACGACAATAAAGTATAAGAAAAAGTGCCTTATGAGCAAAAATAGAAAAAAGGTAAAATTTTCAAAAAATCACCAAAAATAATGGCGAAAACTTGCGCAAACTTTTTATCTTTTTTCTTAAATTAAAGATCTCATATTTTATTGTGGTATATAACATTATTTGTACAACAGCTACCTTCACTTTCAAAAAGCTTTTCCTTTTTTGTTTTTGATAAGAATTTATATATTTAAATACATAGTTTTTTTATAATTAAAATTTTAAAAATAAATATTCGAGATAATTTTTTCTTTTTAAATATTGAAAATAGCTTCTGATGAAATCTTTCAGACAAAACAAAATCAATGTAATACTTCTATTCGTTTAGCCACAAAAAAATATCATATAAATATCTTGAAATCGAAAAAATTCAATAAAAACGCATACAATTTTCTTCACTTTCCTGACTTTAACAGTGTCCCACAACTACAAATCTTAACTTACAACCTTTAAAATGCACGATATGATGTAGAATTTTGTGCTCTATCGATCTACGTAATTTATTCTTAGGATTTCATAAAAATAATTTTTGCCTTTTTGGCCAGCTTTTTGGGTCAAATATTCCTCTGTGCGACGTCTAGTTTGGCAATATGGCTGATTACTTCCTTAACAGCATATTTCTTTACACAAAATTAGTTTAATTTGAATTCTATGATATTATCAACAATGAGCTGTATGTTGTTGTAGCAGACTTTTATTCAATAGAAGAAAATTCAGAAAATAAATTCCACGAGAGGTCTTATGAACCGGCTTTAAGTGACTCTAACGGCCCTAACGTACGACAAATAGTCCAATGATGGAAGCAGTTAAAACTGATTATTATTATTATTTCCTCTTTTTAGTTCTTTTTTTGAGTCATTTTGTATGTTGTTGTTAAAAATAATTTTAATTGTATTTAAAATGGGTATTTTCTATTTGCCGTTAAAGGAGAGAGCTCTCTTACTTTAGTTTTGTTACACTTTCCATACAAATAGTCTATTTCTACGTCACACAAAAGAGACAACAAACTAACGGACCTGCGCAATGCGCAATCTTGTTTTCTTAATTCATGCGTTATAATTCTATTGTGACGTAGTGCGCAGTAGAAGTATTTTTTGAACGGCTGAATGCGCAATCTTGTTTTCTTGATTCATGATTTTTTGTATTTACCTCATACTGTGGTTTAATAGATGACTTTTTCTTCTGTTCTCTTTAATTTCTTTTGTGAGATATGTACGCAAGTATTGTTGCCACTGGGCTGTTTCTTCTTTGCGGGGAAAGGACCATGAAACAAATTGATTTGTTTTATAATATCTCCTTTAGTGGTTGGCGGGATTTGCCAATCTCATAGAGATTAAAACTTACAATTGCTTAATAAAAGCAATTATAGGTTTGGGGTTAAGGGGATGAAAAAAAGAGTTAATTAATAACTTCGTCTAAGTTATTAAACTTGGGTTACATATAACTCACCGTACTTATTGCTTGTATGTTTAATGAAATAGGCCCAATTAACGCAGAATTTGATTTAATCCAATTGAGTTTTATTTCCTTCCAGGTTCTTATATGGTAAGTAGGTGCACAATGTTCCGGGATTCTTAACTTAAATGTAGGTAGGTATTCAAGAATTTTAAATTATAGTAAAGAGTAAGTAAGGTAAGTATTTTTAATTTTGGTAAGTATAAAATTTGGTAAGTATTTAGTTTCATAAGTATTTATAGGATTTTATTTATAGATGTTGACTGTCTTCCAGCTGTTGGTAGAATAATGATAATTTAGTTGATGCATTTTTCGTTACCAGCAAACAAAAACTACTTTGTAGCTTTATTGTCGCTTTCGTTAAATCCTTGTTTGCTATTAGGGTGGTAACTTTTATTGTGAACAGTTTTTTTATGATATTGTCTAAACCAAGCTTAGACAATTGTTAATAAATATAAATAAATAAAAATAATAAATTAATATTTTATTTTTTCTTCCATTTTAATATAGATATTTTAAGAATATTAATATAGTTTGATATTTGACCTTTTTAATTATTTATTTTTTATTTTATTATTTAAGCACAAGGTCTTTTAATATTTATTTTTTATTTTTTCAATATTTCGCTACTCCCTTGTGTAGCATCATCAGGACAAAGAAATATTTATTCGAACAGAAAATAGTAAACAACAACAAAGTTATAAAAAATTATTTCAAACTAACATAAAACAAAAAATTATTTTGTCATATAAAAAATTTTTGTAACAAAAAATAAAGTACAATATTATTTCTTATTTATCAAGTGCCTATTAATTTGAGCTATATTATCTGTGTCTGCCTTAAAACTAATTCTGTGTGCTATTGGTGTATTAATTATATGTAACATTTCTAACATATACCGCCGTTTATAATTGTTTTCTGTGTTTATTACTGAAACATTTTCAAAATTAGGATAGTGATTTAATCAAGCACAATGAGATGATAATGCAGTTTTTTGTAAATTAATATTTCTATATCTTTGACCAGCAATTCTAGTTTTTAGTTTATTTTTCGTTGTTCCTATATATACTTTGTTACAAATCTCGTTGTCTTTTCCACTACAAGGAATTTTATAGACTAAATTTGATAATTCTAGATTCGGTATTTTATCTTTAGTTTTACTAAATAGTCTTTTATATGTATAGTGTGTTTTGTATGCCATTCTATACTTATTGCAGTCAAACAATTTTTGATTTCTCTAACCGCTCTGATATTTCAGGTACATAAATGAAAGACTTATAAATTTTTGGCTCAATCATATTTTCTGTTGTTAAATTATTCTTATTTATATATTGCCTAATTAATCTATTTGTAAGATGAATTGGAAAATTATTATTATTCAGTATATTTCTAATACTTTCCTTATTCTTTTTATGAAACACAATATCACTTATTATAAGTATCCTTTCTGTAAAATTTTTAGCTGCATTTATTATAATTCTTTTACTGTGTTTAGAATAGTAATTAATGATTCTGCGAGAAGCCGTTGGTTTCTGATACCAATCTATTAATAAATTATTTCCACTCCTAATAAGTAAAGTATCTAAATATGGAAGTCTTGAATTACATTCTATTTCTATTGTAAACTTAATACTGGGATAAAATTCATTAAAAGTTTTAAGTAAAGTATCAATGGCATTTTCAGATATTATACAAAACAAATCATCAACATATTTGGTCAATATCACTGGTTTAATACCAAGCTTTTCAATACATGTATCTAGTAACTTCTCCATAACAATATCAGATACAATTGGAGAGGCAGAAGATCCCATCGGTAATCCTTTCTGTTGTTTATAAAATTTACTATTATATTGAAAATAACTATTATCTTCTATACAAAATTTTACAATACGGAGAAATAAGCTCTTTTCTATATTAGTATGTCGGTCTATAATATTCCATTTTTCTTCTATTGTGTTTATTGCCAAATCAACAGGTACGCTTGGAAACAAAGAAACTACATCTAAGGAAATCAATTTTTCATTATCTTTTACTTTTTGGTTCCTAATTTTATTTTTAAATTCTACAGAATTTTTTATATTATACTTAGAATGTTCAGTTATCTTTTTTAATGGAAGACTATCTTTATGAATTTTAGGTAGACCATACAATCTAGGTGCATTAGAGATATTCGTTTTTAGGGTATTTTTTTCTAAAAAAGTTATAATCTTTGATCTAAAAAGTTCTTAAACTATATCATTATTAATTTTTTGTAATTTATTTGTAGGATCTTTATTAGTATATAGGAACTGTGCGTTCTAATTCACTTCCGGCCAAAAAGTGTATAAAATATATGGAAATCATGCAAAAGCCATAAATCATTCATGCAGAAGCCATTAATGCAATTAAAATGTCACTTAATGGCTTTTTATGCTAATGAGGCACGTGCTAGACCTTTTTTTACTCTCCCGCTAATTTATTACCCATTAATGTAGAGTACGAGGGTCATTAAAGAATGACAAGGGTCGCATGACTGTAGTTGTGAAATGCAGGTGTGCATTGATCTTGTGTATAGGGATTTAGGGAGAAAAAGAAAGTATGTTAATTTCTGTTTAACGTTTTATTGAAATGATCGTGATTTGACTAATTAAAAATGCAGGTGTGCATTGAAAATATGTTAACTTCTGTTTTAGGTTTTATTGAAATGATCGTGGTTTGAATAATTAAAAAGTGTAAATAGTAATATTGGGGAGTAGAAAATCTTTAGTGAATAATTAAAGGTTTTCTTGTTTTCAAATGTATTATTTTTGTTTGTGCGTGGATATAATAGTATTGTGGTGTGTACTGATCTTGTGTATAGGGATTTGGTGAGAAGAAAGAAAATGTGTTGATTTCTGTTTAATAAGAATAATCTTTGGGAGTAGAAAATTTGTATTAAAATAATAAATGTGTTTAAAAAGTTTAATACATAGGCCATTGAAGAATGATGAGGGTTGGAAATGTAAGATGAATGCAGGTGTTAAGATTATTGAATTTTGTATTTGGTTTTTAATAGGCAGAAGCGATATGAAAGAAAAAAAAGGATTAAGAAACTTTTGTTTTTTAAAAATTAAAAAACTAAAAATTTCTATACAATAAGGATTGTATTTTTTTTTCAAAGGGTAATAAATTCTTCAAACTAATTGCTTAAATGTGAAGTGCTAGATGACGTGGGTTGGTATATTAATAAGTGTGACAATGTGATCACAAGTATATGGAAGGAATAGAGAAGCCAAACACAGCAGGTGTGTTTAGACACAGTTATGTTGAAAAATGTAAAACATGTTAACAATTGTAGTTAGAGATAGCTAAGATAGCTAAGTATTTTACACATTAGGAAAAATAAGCAATCTAGGTAAAGGTCACTAAATTTTAATTTTTTTTCATAGGAAAAAAATTAAATAAACAAGGTAAAGATCACTATATTTTGATTTTTTCATGACGAGGGTTGAAAATGTAAGATGAATGCAAGTGTTAAGGTCATTAAACTTTGATTTTTTGTTTTCAAGATGCAGAAGTAAGAATTTGGGTGTATTGAATTTTCTAATAAAACACTACAGAGATAGATACTGAGTATAGGTAATGATTTGTCTGTGTGTGTGTGTGTGTGTGTTTGGTCAATTTACGTTTTTTTTTCAAGAATAAGAAAAAACAAGTATTTTATATATTAGGAAATATAAGCAATCTAGGTAAAGGTCATTGAACTTTGATTTTTTTGCAGCAGAAGTAAGAATTTGGCTGTATTCAATTTTCTAATGAAACTGAAGAGATAGATACTGAGTAAAGGTAATGATCTTGTGTGTGCGTACGTGCATGTGTTTGTATATGTTTGTGTGTGTGTGTGTGTGTTTATGTTCAATATAAGTTTTAAGATTGATTGAAATGATCGTGATTAAAATATTTAAGAAAGGTTTAATAGTAATATTAGGGAATAGAAAATCTTTATTGAATAATTATTAATTAAAGGTGTTCTTTTTTAAATATATTTTTAGTTTTTTGTTCTATACTCTTTATTTAAAGTATTGTTTGTTATTTATTACCCATGTTTAGTTTAATATTCATTATCATTTAAGTATATGAAAAGCATTAAACGGATATAGAGACAGACAGATAAATTTTTAATATATTCTAGTTGTGCTTCAATATGAACAAGCCTATTTTTATCCTCTTCACTCATGATATTACTAAATGGTTTTAAAAATTTATAGATTTCTTTGATCATTTTGAAAGGATTACTATATACTCATGTGAAGTTTTTGTGTTTAGTCTTTAACATTGTTATTATTAATTTCTTTTTCGAATAACTCTTTTCGAAATACTTCAAACTATCATCTATAGTAAAATGTTGTTTATTGTTGGTAAATCGTTGTTGTTGCTGTTGGTAAATCGTTTTCTGATAGATTAACTGTATTCCTCCCACAGTCAGAGTTTGGTTTGGAAGTTTATATAAAATTAATATATATGTTTGTTTTACCATCTAATAAAATAGTTTCGTTTTAAATTTCTCCTTGATATTATTGTTCTTGTTGATATGTTGAATCATAACGGGCTTGTATACTACTTCTTTAATTATTAAATTGGATAAATATATATTAAATCACAACAGTAACAATATAAATATCAGGGCAAACAACAACTATGAAAATATAATAAAATATTTAAACGTTCTTAACATCAAAAGTATATACTACGCAATCAAAGCTATGGAGTTTTACAACGATACACGTTTTTTGAAAGAAATTGACCAAGAATACCAAACAAGAAGATAGATAGGAGGCTGTTTTAAAGTCGGAAGCCTTATAAATAAATAGGGAAAGAACACCCTAGAAGTATCTTTACCTACAATTTTTAACATGTTGCCAAAAAAAATATGCTACATATTTCAAAGAAAAACACGAGTAAAAAATTAATTAGAATTTACAGCTGAAGCAAATGTTGGCGTTCTACTTAAAAAACGAAAAAAAAAACGACAGTGTGGCATTACCGTTGTCGTTATCGACATCAGTCATAAATATAACGGTATTCACCATTTTGAAATGAAGATAGTAACAACAATAAAACATTATTTCTCTGTCGACTTTATTACCCAGCAAAAAATTAGAAATTACTTTAAAAAGTACTTACCATAATGACTTACTTACTTACAAAAGACATCACATAAGTTCGCAAAAAAGAAAGTTGTAATTGAAATAGTTCTTTAAATATAAGCTGAGCTTATGATCATCATTATTTTCAACAATAATTAATGTAATCAATTCTCAGTAATTGATTATAAAAGTCTCATGCCTTGCTAAATCATTAGGTTGGTAGTCTAGTTGGAAAGTCCTTCCACCAAAAATGCTTAATTCTACACTTGATTACCTTTTCTAAAGTTGTTTGCTGGGTATTAGCGACGAAGATCAAACGAACACAATAAATAAATTCAAAATGAAAACAAGCTTATCACGGCAGTTCGAAAATTTAGTTTCTGAAATGTAACAAAAAATCCCACTTACACTTAGGGTATTAATATTATTACTAACGCTTAGTTATAGGATACTTGTGCAAAAAATCGCAAAATACTTGCTAGTTTACTGTTCACGTTATTGCAGACTTTCGCATGTTGCATTTCAGTTAAGGAGTAATATTCCAACACGTATTGGAAGGTATTTTTATTAAGTCTCAATATTCTTACAAATATTAAGAAATAAAAATTTTGATATATACATACATATAAAACTTGTTTTATAAATAATCCGTTTCTAACAAAGAATAACGAATTGCAAAATATGCATCTTCACTTGAACTTGAAGAAAAACCATTAAATGGAATCTTTATTCATATTTATAAAAACTTCTGCCTGTTGAAGATCGTGTAGCTAATCATTGTCATTTAACGGGTGAATGTAGCGAGCCCGCGCATAACATACTTATGTAATTTAGAGTATCAAACTGCAAACTTCATTCCTATATTTTTTCATAACTTTTCGGCATATGATTGTCATTTCTTAATTAGAGAATTTTCATCTATTGAAGGTGATATAAATATAATTACTTCAACTGAAGAATTATATATATTTACATATATAAAAAATTTTTAGTTATTGATGATGGTGATGAAAAACTAAGTTAATAGAACTACCACGAATACTACTACTACTAAAAAATCGTAAAGAATTCAGTTAATTGAAGCGTAAATATGTCTTTCCGTATGACTAACTAGATTCAGTAAATTGTCTCGAGGAAACACAGCTACCACCTCAATCATATATCTTCAATAGCATTACTAATGAGTAGTGTAGTGAAGATGATTATAAACACGCTTAAAAGCATTGAAAAACATTCAAATGTAACACATTTTTGGCTATATTTTATTATATTTAAAAGTAGATATTTTATTGCCTTTTCATGTATTTTAAAGTTTTCGTAATGTTTGTAAAGACATTTACAATTTAGATCCATATCAATATTATTATAATATCCCGAGGCTATCTTGGGATTCAATGTTAAAACCAACTGAAATAGAGTTGCAATTATTGACTGATATTGACATACACAGTTTTACTGTGCGGGGGATACGGGGAGGTATTTTACAAAGTTAGAGATTATGATTTTACGAAAGATTCGAATTATCTAATGTATTTTTATGTAAATAATTTATATGGATATGCATTATCGCAATACCTACCCTATAGAAATTTTAAGCGGCTTGAAAACTGTAAGGACTTTAATATGGATAAATATAGATGAAGATCCTGAAATTGGAGATATACTTGTATATTAGAGGTTGATTTAGAATATCCAATCGCACTGCACGATTATAATAAGGACTTGCCATTTTGTGCACAAAACAAGACAAAGAAATAAATGTAGTGCATGAAACAGCGAAAGTTAATTACAAATTTAAATAATAAGACCAATTATTTAATACATTAAGCAACCTTCTACAATGTCTTAAACACGGATTGATTTTGAAGAAAATTCATAAAAAAATTTATTTTATTTTAATCTATACATATACGATAATAAAACAGCAACGAGGTCATTTCTATACATAATATTTTTTTTTGAAATTATGTTGTTGGTAATCGATATAGAATACAAAACACCTACTCTTTGAATTTTTATCTGTCTGTCTGTGTGCCTGTCTATATGTCTGTCTATCTGTCTGTCTATCTGTCTTTCTGTCCGTTTGTCTGTCTGCTGTGTTCGCATCATGTAAAAACCATTGGATGGATTTGAACAAAATTTTGTAAGGACGCCCTTAGAACCTTGGTTTCAATATAGAATACTTTTTCTTCTTAGGTCATTTCATAGACAAAATAGAGAAACAAATGTGGAAGCATCCAATTTTACGGGTAAATTGATACTAACAGAGTTGTCAGAACTATTTATTGTTGTAAACGGAAAATTTTTAACACTATCTATAGAACTCTGGAATATATGTATAGTTAAATTTGAATTTTTAATAAAGTTAAAAATTACGCGCAGACGAAGTGAGCATGCTAGTAATCATAATAAAACATTGGCTAAAAATTCATTTGAACAAAAATTTCTTTAAATTATTGAACAACGCTGTGTATAGTAAGACTATGGAAAATTTTAACAAAAGAAAGGATATTAAAATAGTATGTGAGTGGGAGAGTAAAAGTAAGCGATTAAAAGCTAGAACTCTTGTTGCAAGACCTAACTTTCATAGTTGTGTCAAAATTCAAAACGAAATGATAGTCATTGAAATGAGTAAAGTGTGGACTGAATATAATACTGCCATTTATTTTATTTATTTCATCATCTTGTAATACAGAAAGCCTGCAAGGCCAAAGTCGTATTACTGAATTACGGCTGTGTTATTAAATAAAGTACAATATAAAAAATACATGAGTTTTGAATGTATATGTTCAAATTGATCAGAATAAAAAACAAAGAAAAATACGTGGATAAGATAATGTCGGTATATTCTTGAGAGAGGGAGGTTGATTAAAGTGATAATAAGGTATAAAGCCCTAATCGGTGAAAATACAAGTTAACAAATTTGTTTTTTTTTATATTATTAATTTACAGCTGAAATATGACTAAAAATTCGTACTTTAAATGTGTGCCAAGAGCAGTCAAAAGACCGCAGAGAGCGTGGCAAAGAGTTCCAAAGTCTTGCAGCTCTGACCATAAAAGATCTTTCAAACATGGAATTCATAATTACCGATACAATGATTTGGGGTGATCTCCGTGACCGAGAGAACGAAAATTTGCTAAAAAGATAATTTGGAATTCCATATTTGATTACTTTGAAGAAATATATCAGAGTCTTAGCTTGAAGGTATTGTCTGAAACTGCAGCCTAAGAAATCTTTAACAAAATCAGTTACATCATCACGATATGAAACATTGTAAAAGAATCTTACAATGCGTTTTACATTACGTTCGATAGCGCGAATGTTATACCCAAGAGTACCAGAGTAAACCTCGATGCAGTAGTTCAGATGTGACATTAGTAAAGTACTTGCAAGTATACGCCTAACCCTGGTTGGAAGATACAAGCCGCAATGATAGAGTTTCCTGAGCCCGAAAGTAATACGAGAGGAGAGAGTGTCAATATGTTCGCCAAAATTTAAATGCTGATCAATTACAACTCCAAGACATTTGATGGAACGGACATAGGAAACGTTAGTATTATTAATTCTTATGCTGGGGTAAAAAGGTTGTCGATGCATAGTACGAAACATTATAGCCTTTGTCTTGTTAGCATTAAGTAAAAAAGAATTAGTGATCATCCAGTTATGGAGGTTATGAAGGGTAAAGTTTATTACTGCTTCCAAGACATCGGGAAAATCTCTTTGATTGCTGAACAATAACTGAATATCGTCGGCAAAATCAAATGGTTTTACTAAAGTCGAGTCTAAAATCTCGACGCAATCATTTAAATACAGCAGAAATAAAATAGGGCCCAAAGAAGATCCTTGAGGCACCACGTAATGAACCGGAATAGCTTCAGAGTTAACTCCATTCATGTTAACGAACTGCCGTCTGCCCAGCAGGTAGGAGTATATTAACCTACATGCCATTATTGAGAAGTTAAACTTGTCTCTCAACTTGGAAATAAGTGTGTTATGATCCAAATGATAGATCAAGAGTTAACATAACGCAGTCTCTACCTTCGTTCAGGTTTTCCCTTATAGTGTCTGTTATGCCAAGAAGCATGCCAGAAGTATTAAGTTTATCTCTATATGCATACTGAAAAGAAGAAATAAGATTTTCTCTAGAAATGTAGTTAGTAATTTGGAACTTTAAAATATTTTCCATGATTTTGGAGATGGCGGGTAAAATGCTTATAGGACGGAAGCCCCCATCAGAACCTTTTTTTGGTACAGGCACAACCCGTGCCAGTTTCCAATTGTCAGGGTATTTAGACGTCATAATAATTGCGTTAAAAATATCCAGTAGAGGAGTTTTGATGTAAGGGAAAACCATTTTAATAAATTTTATTGGAAATCCATCCGTCCCTACAGAATTCGTGTTTATTTTCGTCAAAGCCCCTACCAAGTCATCCTCGAAAATTGTCTGAAAACAGAAACCGTCATAACGCCCACCTATGTGTTGGAAGTCAAATAAAGGAGGGATGTTACTGTTCGCAATGAACGATTTATTCAGTTCATTCACATTCACATTGGACTTGTTAGCGGTATTGTTATTTGATCTATTAAGAATTCTCCAAATTTGCTGGTTGCTTGCTCCATCAAACATAGTCATGTAGTGTTGTCGTCTAAATTTACGAATTAATGATTTAAGTTTATATTTCTGTCTTCTGCATCCAAGGATCTTTGCGGAGTCTGATTTTGAACCGAACTATTGGAACAAGTTCAAATAGCTCAGATAACAAAGTGTTAATAGTGTCAAGCTTAACGTCGACTGAACTGCAACTATAAAAACTAGAGAAATCAAAACGATCTACAATTGACTGTGCAGCATTAGGGTCTAAGTAGTCAAAATTCCTGTACTGAATAAATTTGTCGTTACGTTGATTAATAGAAGGGTTTATTGCGACATAAATAATCGCATGATAAGATTGAAGAAAGGGGACGGACCCTTGACCAGACATAATAACATTGGAATTATCATTCACTAAAAAGAAGTCAATTAAAGTTGTAATGTTTTGACTAACGTTCCAGTGCGTCGGTAGAGAATTGTGTACGTAAGATAAACCCAGTCTGCTGCACAATGATCTTAGCTCCGACGATTTCGTGTAATCAAATAAATTGCAGTTCCAGTCGCCCATTAAAACTATATTGCGATACTTAGTGAAGAAGTCACCAAGGCAATCTTCCATAGAAATTAAATCTCCATTGGGAAGATACACAACACCTACCAGAATAGGACCATTACTGGAAAAAACTTCGACGAAAAGGGCTTCACACACTCTATAAGACGTTGAAGAAAAAATAGTTCTGAATTTAATATCATTTGCGATCAAAATTCCAACACCTCCTCCTCTCATAGGGTAGGGCCTATCATTGCGGCAAAGGGTGTACCCGGGTATGTGGACTGTCATGTCCGATTTAAGCCAGGTTTCAGAAAGACCGATAACGTTGACATTATAGTTAATTACTAGATTTTTAAGTTCATCAAGTTTGGCTTGTTGTGACTGCGGATTAATGCTCTGGCAATTCATATGAGCGATGTTCAAATACTGGCTGTAATTAGCAAAAACAGTTCTTAAGTCAGAATTATCACCGATGATAGGGCCAATATTTTGGTTATGTACCGACAAAATTGAAATTTATTACAGATCTAACCCTTCTCTCAAAAATGTACCGACTTACAATTATATTATTCATTTTTAATATGTTAAGAAAAAGTATATGTATATATGTACATGTGATAAACGAAGCTATTCAATGAAGAACAAAAATTTAAAGTTGTTACTAAGTTGTTTATTAAGATGTGCATATCGATTAGCGTGTCCAAGAGTTGACATAAAAACGGAAGTCACTTGAAAAACATATCTCACAGGTTAATCAGAATCAAGGAAAAAAAAAACAACCGATCAATAACATTGCAATTTTTTTAAAAAATTTATAATGAGAAAACAAAAATATATATTTCTGTGATATTGTAGGTAGATAAGTAAATTTCCATACAAAATTCGAAGGGAAAAAAAGATTTTTTTTTTTAAGGCTATAAAAATTGTTTATTGCAAGTTTAAAAGCTGATAAACATTATTTCACTGTTTTGATGACAACTCTTGAGTAGCTACATATTTTAATAATTGACTAATAACACGTATAAGAAAGAGTAAACAGTATAATGAACCTTATTAGAATATGTATACTAAAGGCATAATTATGAAAATAAAAATAAAATGTACAGATCGCGAAGCTCATAACCACATTTATTATAATTATGACTTGCATGTTGTATATTTGTTTAATTAGAGTTATCACACAAGAACATATTTTATATTTTGTATAAATGAGATCATTATAATGAGACATTACCAATGTAGCGACTAATAATTATAGATCCATTAAACCCTTTTAGTAAAGGAGTTGCCCACTTCGCCAGGGTCCGTGTCAGGAAATATTTCCGAAGCCATGGATGTAGGCGCGGGACAAAAATGTTGGAAGCATTTCTCATATTCAAATATTTGTTCGGTGTTGTCATTGAAATGTATTTTCACTCTAGGTACGTCAGAGTTAGGCAGTCTAAACCTAGCAACAGCACCTTCACTTCTGAGATTTCTACAAAGCCGATTTAATTTAGCAGATTTTTCTGTGAGGTGTTCATTCAAATAAATGCGATTATTGCTGTTGTTCCTTAGAATGTCATTCTCTGTAATCTTGCCTATGTTGTAATAGTTGCGCATGACTTCATCTCTCTTTGATAGGCTGTTGAACTTTACTAGGACACTTTTTCTGTTGTTGATATAGCTGCAAATATTTAAATCTTGAAGCCCAACTTTGATTCCAACAAACTCAAAAGCAGATAAAACGACATCTGTAAGCTTAATATGTTTATGTGGAAGCCCATTTAAAATAACATTATGTCTGTTTGATCGTTTTTGCATAACTTAAATTTTATCTTCAAGATCCTTCACCTTTTTGTGGACATTTACATGGACCTGTTTTATCAGCATGTGACAATTCGCCACTTCATTCTTCAGAGTTTTTATATCTTCATCATAAATACCCACTTTAGACAATAGAGCGTCCAACTTGGCTTGAGTGCTTTCATTTGACTTCCTAACTTCAGCTCTTAGCTCTAACATATCGGAAGTGGAATTAGCGCAGGTGTCACATTCGAAAAAGAATTTCCCTTTCGCTTTCTGTAAGAAGTTCAACTGCTCAGCAGATATGTGAACGCAGGCAATGTGAAACCATTTGAGACAACGAGCACAAGACGCACCACCAGTAGTTTTTACCACATAGAGCCCCACAAGCTGTTGAATCATTAGGCGACATTTTAGGTATATGTAGTTGTTCGTGTGAAGAGCAGTAAAAATGAAGCGGTTTAAGAAAACGGTATTTAAAGTAGAGATACTGATCATGTATGTATGTATATATCTGAGTGCACGTGTATAATGATTTAATTATAAGCAGCCCAAATTAGTTATCTTTTGTTTAACTTTATTAATATCGTTTTTATGTAACACTTAGCACATTTGCATATATTTTATTGTAATGTATTTAACTATATTTAGTTTAAATCATAATTTTTCCTGAATAACTTCGCAACGCGGGCAAAAATCAAACAGACATCACGATGTTGCCAGATTTAATTCAAAACATACCAATTAACCAAAACAAACCAATTAACCAATAAAATAAACTGACCGACTGTAGCGTAGGCATGAGCAGCTTTTTGTATGGAAATGTCTGATATAGACGTTTTCATTTAAAAACTTTTTGTTTTTTTTGTTTGATGCAGAATGTAACGTGTTACATATTATAATATGCGACCATGACCGATGGTAGGGTGTTGCCATAAACCATAACCCGTTAAAAGCCGCTCCCCATTTTTAATTTCCTTCATGTTTGTGTATAAGACTCTTAATTATTAAAAAAATGTATGATATCTATAAACAGCATCTAAAAACAGCTAAACAACTTCTTTGAACAGCTAAACAGCTTTTTTTGAACAGCTAAACAGCTTCTTTGAACAGCTAAACAGCTTTTTTTGAACAGCTAAACAGCTTCTTTGAACAGCTAAACAGCTTTTTTGAACAGCTAAACTGCTTCTTTAAACAGCTAAACAGATTATATTAACAGTAAAATAATCCTTAATTTGCGTTAAACAAATAGCATGCGGATTTCTTCCACTTGTTTCTATTCTTACAGTATTATCAGAACTTGAAGGTTTAGCAACCGTGGATCTGCAATGATATTAAAAATGACTACATCTCCAACCATATAAAACTGCATATGGCCTCTTTTATAGTACACCTCCAAACAATTCTTTTTAAGATTTACATAATCGTCGGCTATAAGACCTGGAACTTGAACATTTTAGAGGTGTTTTAATGCGGAGCAATTTAGCTAAGAAACCTCTAGCACAAGAATGTAATATTGTTTATTTTAATAATTCAAATGGTCTTGCAAGAGATTAGGTAGCATATATACACACTATAACTATAAGGAATAGTTTAATAGCTTTGGAGATTAACAACCACCATTAGAAGTCACCAACTATTTCAAATCGCCTATAAAGTATAATTATAAACGAAAACAAAAATTCAATATATTTAAATGCGGTCACTTGTGCTTAGAATTTCTATACAATAAATATAATTTGAAATAAAAAAACAAGTTTTTTAATCTTATTACAAGTTTTAATTATAATTTATTTTCTTTGATAAATTTCTTATCATATAAATAACTTAATGATAGCTTATTGGTATGTTGTGTATAGATTTGATGTACCTTAGATCTAAATATATACATTGTATTAGACTAAAGCTTTTTTTTCAACAAACATTTCTTAAAATCATTTATTATTGTTAGTTCGTTGGTTATACTTTGTTTTACTCCTTTTATTTTCTTCATTTCCTTATTAACTTTGTCTATTTTAACAGAATACATTTAAGATTGTAAACCAATAAATTCCTTAGTAATTCGACCATTACACTCATCTTTCATCACCCCAAAAACTTTTTTTATTCATGAGTGGGAAATTATATGGGATTTCTTTCTGATATGTGGATGTGTCAAAATGATGTATAATATCATAACGAATGTCAACATATAGATCATCTGTTCTTATATCATATATGAAGGAATCAGTACCCATATAATTGAGCTGAATATTTTATTTGTATTAAGGTACACGTAATCGTAATTAAAATTATACATTTTCCATTTCGATAGCTCAAAAACAGAAAACCAAATATAAATGGCAGTATTATATTCAGTCCACACTTTACTCATTTCAATGACTATCATTTCGTTTTGAATTTTGACACAACTATGAAAGTTAGGTCTTGCAACAAGAGTTCTAGCTTCTAATCGCTTACTTTTACTCTCCCACTCACATACTATTTTAATATCCTTTCTTTTGTTAAAATTTTCCTTAATCTTACTATACACAGCATTGTTCAATAATTTAAAGAAATTTTTGTTCAAATGAATTTTTAGCCAATGTTTTATTATGATTACTAGCAGTGCTCACTTCGTCTGCGCGTAATTTTTAATTTTATTAAAAATTCAAATTTAACTATACGTATATTCCAGAGTTCTATAGATAGTGTTAAAAATTTTCCGTTTACAACAATAAATAGTTCTGACAACTGTGTTAGTATCAATTTACCCGTAAAATTGGATGCTTCCACATTTGTTTCTCTATTTTGTCTATGAAATGACCTAAGAAGAAAAAGTATTCTATATTGAAACCAAGGTTCTAAGGGCGTCCTTACAAAATTTTGTTCAAATCCATCCAATGGTTTTTACATGATGCAAACACAGCAGACAGACAAACGGACAGAAAGACAGATAGACAGACAGATAGACAGACATATAGACAGGCACACAGACAGACAGATAAAAATTCAAAGAGTAGGTGTTTTGTATTCTATATCGATTACCAACAACATAATTTAAAAAAAAAATATTATGTATAGAAATGACCTCGTTACTGTTTTATTATCGTATATGTATAGATTAAAATAAAATAAATTTTTTTATGAATTTTCTTCAAAATCAATCCGTGTTTAAGACATTGTAGAAGGTTGCTTAATGTATTAAATAATTGGTCTTATTATTTAAATTTGTAATTAACTTTCGCTGTTTCATGCACTACATTTATTTCTTTGTCTTGTTTTGTGCACAAAATGGCAAGTCCTTATTATAATCGTGCAGTGCGATTGGATATTCTAAATCAACCTCTAATATACAAGTATATCTCCAATTTCAGGATCTTCATCTATATTTATCCATATTAAAGTCCTTACAGCTTTCAAGCCGCTTAAAATTTCTATAGGGTAGGTATTGCGATAATGCATATCCATATAAATTATTTACATAAAAATACATTAGATAATTCGAATCTTTCGTAAAATCATAATCTCTAACTTTGGAAAATACCTCCCCGTATCCCCCCCACAGTAAAACTGTGTATGTCAATATCAGTCAATAATTGCAACTCTATTTCAGTTGGTTTTAACATTGCATTCCAAGATAGCCTCGGGATATTATAATAATATTGATATGGATCTAAATTGTAAATGTCTTTACAAACATTACGAAAACTTTAAAATACATGAAAAGGCAATAAAATATCTATTTTTAAATATAATAAAAGATAGCCAAAAATGTGTTACATTTGAATGTTTTTCAATGCTTTTAAGCGTGTTCATAATCATCTTCACTACACTACTCATTAGTAATGCTATTGAAGATATATGATTGAGGTGGTAGCTGTGTTTCCTCGAGACAATTTACTGAATCTAGTTAGTCATACGGAAAGACACATTTACGCTTCAATTAACTGAATTCTTTACGATTTTTTAGTAGTAGTAGTATTCGTGGTAGTTCTATTAACTTAGTTTTTCATCACCATCATCAATAACTAAAATTTTTTTATATATGTAAATATATATAATTCTTCAGTTGAAGTAATTATATTTATATCACCTTCAATAGATGAAAATTCTCTAATTAAGAAATGACAATCATATGCCGAAAAGTTATGAAAAAATATAGGAATGAAGTTTGCAGTTTGATACTCTAAATTACATAAGTATGTTATGCGCGGGCTCGCTAAATTCTCCCGTTAAATGACAATGATTAGCTACACGATCATCAACAGGCAGAAGTTTTTATAAATATGAATAAAGATTCCATTTAATGGTTTTTCTTCAAGTTCAAGTGAAGATGCATATTTTGCAATTCGTTATTCTTTGTTAGAAACGGATTATTTATAAAACAAGTTTTATATGTATGTATATATCAAAATTTTTATTTCTTAATATTTGTAAGAATATTGAGACTTAATAAAAATACCTTCCAATACGTGTTGGAATATTACACCTTAACTGAAATGCAACATGCGAAAGTCTGCGATAACGTTAACAGTAAACTAGCAAGTATTTTGCGATTTTTTGCACAAGTATCCTATAACTAAGCGTTAGTAATAATATTAATACCCTAAGTGTAAGTGGGATTTTTTGTTACATTTCAGAAACTAAATTTTCGAACTGCCGTGATAAGCTTGTTTTCATTTTGAATTTATTTATTGTGTTCGTTTGATCTTCGTCGCTAATACCCAGCAAACAACTTTAGAAAAGGTAATCAAGTGTAGAATTAAGCATTTTTGGTGGAAGGACTTTCCAACTAGACTACCAACCTAATGATTTAGCAAGGCATGAGACTTTTATAATCAATTACTGAGAATTGATTACATTAATTATTGTTGGAAATAATGATGATCATAAGCTTAGCTTGTATTTAAAGAACTATTTCAATTACAACTTTCTTTTTTGCGAACTTATGTGATGTCTTTTGTAAGTAAGTAAGTCATTATGGTAAGTACTTTTTAAAGTAATTTCTAATTTTTTGCTGGGTAATAAAGTCGACAGAGAAATAATGTTTTATTGTTGTTACTATCTTCATTTCAAAATGGTGAATACCGTTATATTTATGACTGATGTCGATAACGACAACGGTAATGCCACACTGTCGTTTTTTTTCGTTTTTTAAGTAGAACGCCAACATTTGCTTCAGCTGTAAATTCTAACTAATTTTTACTCGTGTTTTTCTTTGAAATATGTAGCATATTTTTTTTTTGGCAACATGTTAAAAATTGTCGGTAAAGATACTTCTAGGGTGTTCTTTCCCTATTTATTTATAAGGCTTCCGACTTTAAAACAGCCTCCTATCTATCTTCTTGTCTGGTATTCTTGGTCAATTTCTTTCAAAAAACGTGTATCGTTGTAAAACTCCATAGCTTTGGTTGCGTAGTATATACTTTTGATGTTAAGAACGTTTAAATATTTTATTATATTTTCATAGTTGTTGTTTGCCCTGATATTTATATTGTTACTGTTGTGATTTAATATATATTTATCCAATTTAATAATTAAAGAAGTAGTATACAAGCCCGTTATGATTCAACATATCAACAAGAACAATAATATCAAGGAGAAATTTAAAACGAAACCATTTTATTAGATGGTAAAACAAACATATATATTAATTTTATATAAACTTCCAAACCAAACTCTGACTGTGGGAGGAATATAGTTAATCTATCAGAAAACGATTTACCAACAACAACAACAACGATTTACCAACAATAAACAACATTTTACTATAGATGATAGTTTGAAGTATTTCGTAAAGAGTTATTCGAAAAAGAAATTAATAATAACAATATTAAAGACTAATCACAAAAACTTCACATGAGTATATAGTAATCCTTGCAAAATGATCAAAGAAATCTATAAATTTTTAAAACCATTTAGTAATATCATGAGTGAAGAGGATAAAAATAGGCTTGTTCATATTGAAGCACAACTAGAATATATTAAAAATTTATCTGCCTGTCTCTATATCCGTTTAATGCTTTTCATATACTTAAATGATAATGAATATTAAACTAAACATGGGTAATAAATAACAAACAATACTTTAAATAAAGAGTATAGAACAAAAAACTAAAAATATATTTAAAAAAGAACACCTTTAATTAATAATTATTCAATAAAGATTTTCTATGCCCTAATATTACTATTAACCCTTTATTAAATATTTTAATCACGATCATTTTAATCAATCTTAAAACTTATATTGAACATAAACACACACACACACACAAACATATACAAACACATGCACGTACGCACACACAAGATCATTACCTTTACTCAGTATCTATCTCTGCAGTTTCATTAGAAAATTGAATACAGCCAAATTCTTACTTCTGCTGCAAAAAAATCAAAGTTCAATGACCTTTACATAGATTGCTTATATTTCCTAATGTGTAAAATACTTGTATTTTCTTATTCTTGAAAACAAAAAAAAAAGTTCAATGACCTTTACATAGATTGCTTACTTTTCCTAATGTGAACAAACCTAAAACGTAAATTGACCAAACACACACACACACACAGACAAATCATTACCTATACTCAGTATCTATCTCTGTAGTTTTTTATTAGAAAATTCAATACACCCAAATTCTTACTTCTGCATCTTGAAAACAAAAAATCAAAGTTTAAGGACCTTAACACCTGCATTCATCTTACATTTTCAACCCTCGTCATGAAAAAATCAAAACATAGTGATCTTTACCTTGTTTATTTAATTTTTTTCCTATGAAAAAAAATTAAAATTTAGTGACCTTTACCTAGATTGCTTATTTTTCCTAATGTGTAAAATACTTAGCTATCTTAGCTATCTCTAACTACAATTGTTAACATGTTTTACATTTTTCAACATAACTGTGTCTAAACACACCTGCTGTGTTTGGCTTCTCTATTCCTTCCATATACTTGTGATCACATTGTCACACTTATTAATATACCAACCCACGTCATCTAGCACTTCACATTTAAGCAATTAGTTTGAAGAATTTATTACCCTTTGAAAAAAAAATACAATCCTTATTGTATAGAAATTTTTAGTTTTTAAATTTTTAAAAAACAAAAGTTTCTTATACCTTTTTTTTCTTTCATATCGCTTCTGCCTATTAAAAACCAAATACAAAATTCAATAATCTTAACACCTGCATTCATCTTACATTTCCAACCCTCATCATTCTTCAATGGCCTACGTGATTAAACTTTTTAAACACATTTATTATATTATATTATTATATTTTCAATACAAATTTTCTACTCCCAAATATTATTCTTATTAAACAGAAATCAACACATTTTCTTTCTTCTCACCAAATCCCTATACACAAGATCAGTACACACCACAATACTATTATATCCACGCACAAACAAAAATAATACATTTGAAAACAAGAAAACCTTTAATTATTCACTAAAGATTTTCTACTCCCCAATATTACTATTTACACTTTTTAATTATTCAAACCACGATCATTTCAATAAAACCTAAAACAGAAGTTAACATATTTTCCTTTCATCACCAAATATCCATACATAATATCAGTACATATCATCATACTATTCCAACCACTTACAGAAGATCAATGCACATCTGCATTTTTAATTATTCAAATCACGATCATTTCAATAAAACCTTAAACAGAAATTAACATACTTTCTTTTTCTTCCTAAATCCCTATACACAAGATCAATGCACACCTGCATTTCACAACTACAGTCATGCGACCCTTGTCATTCTTTAATGGCCCTCGTACTTGACATTAATGAGTAATAAATAAGCGGGAGAGTAAAAAAAGTCTAGCACGTGCCTCATTAGCATAAAAAACCCATTAAGTGACATTTTAATTGCATTAGTGGCTTCTGCATGAATGACTTATGGCTTTTGCATGATTTCCATACATTTTATACACTTTTTGGCCGGAAGTGAATTAGAACGCACAGTTCCTATATACTTTTATTCAATAATTTATAATTTATACTATCTTCAACAATATGGTTAATACGTGTATCATAATCCTGCCTAGTTATAGCTACAGTTGCATTACCTTTATCTGCCTTTAGTATGAGTATATCCTTATTTCCTTTTAAAAATTTTTTAGCTTCTTCCACTTTGTCCAATACAAACTTATCTCTATTTGTTAGCCTCATTTTATTCAAATGATTATCAATTATTGTTGTTAATTTTATTCTTGCTACTTCCTGTTCTTCTTTTCCTTGTAATGTCTCTATAAAGTTTTCACCATCCGCTATTATTTTTAAAACAGGAAACTCCTCTCTCCTAACTGGAGGTGCATGTTTTTCTCCTAGGGAAAGAATCCATTCTACATCTTCCGGAATATCTAGTTAGTCTTATTAACAAACCATTTTTTGTTAAATTTAAAACCTAATTCTTTCTTTTGTATATTACTAAGGCAATCAAACTTTTTCTTATGAGTCTTATTTACCTTCACTTTTAAAGAAGCTGACATTCTATCTTCATACCTTAAAAATTTATCCATTTCTTCTAGTGTTAATAATTCACCCAAATTTCTTTTTATTATTTCTATCTCATTTTGAAATTGTTTCAGCAAATTGTGTTTATTTTTTAATGTTAATTTAAAAATTCTTTTGTGTAAATGTTGTGTATACTTAGAAATACTTAGTTGGACTGCCTGTGACTGCTTATCTTCAAAAATTCTTGAAACGTTTTTAGTTGAATTACTGATGAATTTGTGTACAACCCCCGTATTTCTGCAACGCATCAGGAAAGTTATGCTTGCTTTTGCTTTGATGATTTTATCCCTTATTGTCTTAAAACGATTTATATATCTTCTAATATCACTGTTTTTCTTTAAATACTTATATTCCATATTAGTAGAAATGTCACGTGCTCACATTAATATATTAATATAGTTTGTTATTTGACCTTTTTAATTATTTAATTTTTAATTTATTATTTAAGCACAAGGTCTTTTAATTTTTATGTTTCCAATATTTCGCTACTCCTTTGTGTAGCATCATCAGGACAAAGAAATATTTATTTGAACACAAAATAGTAACAACAAAAAAGTTATAAAAAATTATTTCAAACTAACAAAAAACAAAAAATTATTTTGTCATATAAAAAATTTTTGTAACAAAAAATAAAGTACAATATTATTTCTTATTTATCAAGTGTCTATAAATTTGAGCTACATTATCTGTGTCTGCCTTAAAATTAATTCTGTGTGCTGTAGGTGTATTAATTATATGTTATATTTCCAACATATACCGCCGTTTATAATTGTTTTCTGTGTTTATAACTGAAACATTTTCAAAATTAGGATAGTGATTTAATCTAGCACAATGAGATGATAATGCAGTTTTTTGTGAATAAATATTTCTATATCTTTGATCAGATTTATGACCAGCAATTCTAGTTTTTAATTAATTTTTTGTTGTTCCTATATATACTTTGTTACAAATCTCGTTGTCTTTTCCACTACAAGGAATTTTATAGACTAAATTTGATAATTCTAGATTCGGTATCTTTTATTGAAAAAATAAAAATTAAAAGACCTTGTGCTTAAATAATAAATTAAAAAATATTTTAAGAATATTTAAAAAGTCCGCTGTGTTGTAACTGCCTTAAGTATTTGCTTATTTATTATTTTTATATACTATTTCTTAAAAAAATATTCTTACTTTTTTCCCTTTTTAGAAAAAGGTATGGATTCCTTTGATTGCAAATACAACTGCGGCTGAATATAAATTCTGTATTCTTACTTCGCGGCTTTATCTGAGTATACTTTTTGATCCTAGGATCTTGTGAACCCTATGGTCTCGTATTTACTAAACATACGTTATTATTACAAACGCAGCTATCCACGGTACACTACTACTGTGTTACTCTGGCGAGACATGAACTACTCGATACTTCTTTTAGTAACCTTACCTATCCACAGACAATTCCAGTTTGCATTTTTTATCACGGCCAGTCATCCCCTTTAATCCGATAGCCACACCACATGTCTGCCATACACTGTTGTTATGCTGTAACACTTCCCTGCGCTACCGCTTCCGTTCTTACTTTTCATTATAAAGGGTGTTTCGAAATTATCTGTTATTCATATGTTAAAGTAGACGTCTCCACCAAATGATCCGCCATGGCTTCACACAATAATTGTCTTTTGCTTCTTAGAGGGTTTGTACTGCTGCTTCTTAATTTTTTATTTTGTTTTTTTAGCACCAGCAATCAGGAGATGACCCCTACTTACACAATGCATTGTGCCAGAACTACACATAGAAAAGAAATTCGTTATGTGTAATAAAATGCCAAAAAATATATCTACTTGTTTTTATACTTCATTAAAAAAAACCTACTTGTTTATAAAAAATAGTTTGTAATCACTAAAGCATTGAAATTACTTTTGTACAATAGTAAGCTTTTATTATTCGTCATTATAGTTTCTAATTTTGTAAAATAAAGATTAATATGTTTATTTAAAATAATTTGTCAACATATTTCAATTTCAACATTTGGCGACGAGGATATACCACATAGAATAAAAAAGAAAAATGGATATGAACGCCTTGTCTCAAATTATTCAACAGTTTCAAGAATCAAATCAGCAATTTATTACGCAGATTCTTACACAGAATAAAGCGATTTTGGAAGATGTTGTTTCAAAAAACAAAAACTTGCCGGCTTTACAACCATTTGGGAAATTTAATTTGGAAATAGACAAATGGTCAACTTATCAGTTTCAAATGGAAAATTTTTTAAAGCAAATTCTATTTCATGTGACGAAATAAAGCGTTCCTGCTTTCTAAGCTGGGTTGGTGCCGAGGTATTGGAATTGTTGCAAAAATTATTCGAAGGTAAAGCTGAAGAAAAGTCGTACAAAGACTTAAATCATGCTTTAGAGGAACATTTCTTAAAAAAACAACATATCTTAGCTGCTCGATTTAAGTTTTATAATCAAATGAGAATGAAACCAAATCAAAGCTATTCTGAGTGGATAGCAGAACTACGCGGAGCATCAAGAGATTGTCATTTTATATGTGGTAATGAAAATTGCAGGGAGTCTTATGTCGATAATAAAATAAGAGATATGGTCGTTTTATATACACCCCATGAGAAAATCCGCTAAACTTGTCTTCAGAAATCAAATCCAACACTAGAAGAAGTAATACAAATTTGTTACATTTTTGAAGCAACTGTCAATGCATCTAATGAAATAGAAAACGCAAATGAGTTTTCATCTGACATTCACACTATTCATCGGTCAAGAAATCCTCAAGAATCTTATGTTTGGAGAAATTCTGTACAATCCTGTCCAGGTTGTGGTAAGTCTCATCAAAGAACTAACTGCTATTATTTCAAGAATAAAACAAGATGCAATAAGTGCAATAAATTAGGACATATTTCAAAAGATTGTAAATCACAAACTCCACTAAAAGAAAATTTTGCTGATAAATCTCATAAACATCAAAGTGTACGTCAAATTCAAAATACATCATTTGAAGAAGCTTCAATAAGTCAAATAGAAGAAGTTGAAAAGTCAACGGTGCATAATGTTAATCAACATAGTGAGAAAATCATGATTGCGATCAAGGTAAATAACAAAAGTTTTATGTTTCAATTAGACACGGTGGCTTCATGCTCTCTGATTGTGTTAGATACTTATAGGCTACTAGAAAGCCCATTGTGCCATCCCACGAACCGTATACTGAGATCTTATGGTGGTGCTTTGATACCCTTAAAGGGAACAATTAATGTTAAAGTAGAAATAGGTAACGAAACGCAAGAATTAAACCTAATTGTGGTAGATATGGAAAATGTTACAAATATATTTGGATACGACTGGTTTAAACAACTTAAATTTAAAATAGAATGTCCATATTTTAATTTGCCAAATGAAACGTGCTTACAAATAAAAAGTGGATCCCGGGAGGAATTGGAATTGGCACTCAATAAAATTGTAAAAGAGTTTAGTAATATTTTTTCTGAGGGACTTGGGCTCTGTAAAACTCTTAAAGCTAATATAAAATTAAAGTCAAATGCTGTTCCGAAATTTATGAAACCTTATAACTTGCCGTTTGCATTATACGAGAAAGTTCGCGATGAACTTAGTCGTCTTGAGTCTAACATGTCATAGAATCAGTTAAATTTAGCCATTTGGCTTCTCCAATAGTTGTAGCAAAAAAATCTGATGGTTCTATACGAATATGTGCCGATTTCAAGGCCACGCTTAACCCTCAAATTGAAGTAGATAGATATCCTATACCACGAATTGAGGATCTTTTTCACAAACTCCAAGGAGGCCAATATTTTTCAAATATAGATTTGAGTGAAGCATATTTACAGATAGAGTTAAATGATAATTCAAAAGAAATGGTGGTAATAACAACACCTTTCGGTTTATATCGATATAAACGATTGCCTTTTGGAGTATCACGTGCACCTGCAATCTTTCAAAGATTTATGGAAGAAATATTAGCAGGAATTACGGGATGTGCTGTTTATCTTGATGATACTATTGTCACAGGAAAAACAAATGACGAACATATTAAAAATTTAAAAAATGTATTTCAAAAACTACATTTCCATGGACTTAAATGTAAAATTGAAAAATATTCCTTCGCCAGAGCGTCAGTTGAATATGTAGGTCACATCATTGACTCTGATGGTATCAGACCAACGGAAAAGCGATTAGATGCTATTCGGAAAATGCCAAAACCTTCAAACGTCAAAGAATTAGAAGCGTTTATTGGGAAAATAAATTACTACAGTAAATTTATTCCAAATTTTGCTAAGACTGCATCACCATTAAACGAACTACGAAGAGCGAATGTGAAATTTGTTTGGGGTGAGCGACAAGAATTAGCATTTAAGACTCTAAAACAAGATATTACAAATGTAGCTAAATTAGTTCATTATGATGATTAATTCCCTATTGTACTGGCTACTGATGCTTCTATGTATGGAATTGGAGCTGCTTTGTCCCACAAATTTAATGATGGTTCAGAGAAACCAATTTGTTTTGCGTCTAAAACTCTTAATTCAAGTCAAATTAATTATTCCCAAATAAAAAAAGGAGGCTCTAGCTATAATTTTTGGAGTGACCAAATTTCACCAATACCTCTATGGTAGACATTTTGAATTAGTAACTGATCATCAAGCTCTTACGACATTAAAAACTTCCTCCATTTAAAAAGCTTCCTGTTATGACTTTGCACCGACTTCAACGATGGGCTATTACTCTTCAAGCGTACAATTATACTATAAAATATAAAGCAACGATGCGAATGCAGATGCCCTTTCAAGGTTGCCAATTGGTCATGATATAGAATTTGATAAATATGAAAATGACATGTTTTGGATTGATGAAGTTTATAATACAACTTTAGAAGAATTCCCTATTGATGCAAGCGTTATATCTCAATTCACGAAAGAAGATAATACTTTACAAGTTGTTTCTACTTACGTTATGAGTGGTTGGCCGAAACATATCAATTCTGATAACATTATTTCCCTATTTTATAAGAAAACATTCAATTTCTTTAGAAAAAGGTGTACTTCTTCTTCATAATGAACATTCGCGCGTAATAATCCCGAGCAATCTCCGTTCAAAAGTTTTAAGCATGTTACATGAAGGTCACTGGGGGGCAAGCAGAATGAAACAGCTTGCTAGAAGATATGTATGGTTTCCTAAAATCGATGAAGAAATTGAGAAAATAACGAAAACATGTTCAATATGTCAACAAAATGGTACAAGTACAAGACAAAAATATTCATCGTGGCCTGAAGCTTCAAAACCTTGGGAAAGAATACACATTGATTTTGCTGGACCTTTCTTTAACAAGATGTGGCTTATCATTGTAGACTCATATTCTAAATTTCCATTTGTAAAGCCTGTATCGGCAGCTACATCATAATCAACTATTACTGTTCTACAGAATATTTTTGGTATAGAGGGTTTACCACAAACTATAGTAAGCGACAACGGTACGTAATTCACATCTTCACAATTTAAACGCTTCTGTAAATTGAACTCAATAGAACATTTAACAACTGCACCATTTCATCCGGCATCCAATGGTTTACCTGAACGATTTGTTCGAACATTTAAAACATTTTAATAAAATATATCAAGAAGAACCTAAACAAGAACAGGCCTTGTACAAATATCTCGTAACATACAGATCAACTCCAAATCCAAACACAGGTAAATCACCAGCAGAGTTGTTACACGGACGACAACCGAGAACTATCTTATCGGCTATGTTTCCAGTAAAGCATGAAAACATAAAAATGGATTCAAAATTTGATATTGGTCAAAAAGTATATGTACAAAATTTTGTAGGAAATAAACAGTGGATACAGGGAGAGATAAGGAAAAAGATTGGAAATTGTATGTATTTAGTAGCAACATTGCACGGTATTTAAAAAAAAACATCAAAACCAAATAAAGGATCGACTGGATAACACAACCAGTAATCAACAACCGGAGCAAATAAACAACCCAAAATCAAGAAATTCCGATATTGAAATAATTTTTCCAAATAGCCATTGTAATCAGCAAGAATATAACCATTCCATTCCAAATACAGAGTCAACAAACAATTCTAACACTTCAACAAATCACCAACCAATATTAGAACAAGAAGAACCTTCTTCATTAACTGAACCACCCTCTTCCAGAAATGCACTAAGTCCTTCCAATTCGTCAACAAATGTTTATAGGAAGACGCTGTGAAAAACGTCAACAACAATTTACTCCTAGACGCTCTGAAAGAATCAAAAAGAAACCACGGGGCGAACCCTAACAGGTGTGAGGGAATGTAATAAAATGTCAAAAAATATATCTACTTGTTTTTATACTTCATTAAAAAAAAACCTACTTGTTTATAAAAAATAGTTTGTAATCACTAAAGCATTGAAATTACTTTTGTACAATAGTAAGCTTTTATTATTCGTCATTATAGTTTCTAATTTTGTAAAATAAAGATTAATATGTTTATTTAAAATAATTTGTCAACATATTTCAATTTCAACATTATGCGAACCGAATTTGTTGCCAATCGAATTTTGTCGGTTGTGTGTATTATATTGAATTCGGTTGTAATAACTGAATGAATATAGCACTCACAACTATTTAAATAATTATTCTTGGGTGACTATAAAGTTTTATTGTGAATTAAATTAAACAATAAAATATTTTAATATTTATTTTTATTTTAAAAGTAAATTATAAGAATAAGATTACGCATTACATTTCGTGTCTCGAGTCATCGATTTCAGTCTACTCCTTCCTTTACATCATGATTCTTCTTTTGCACATAGTTTCTTTAAATTTCCATCCCATACCGCACGTCTTGCTGTAGCGAAGTGTATTAAACATATAAGAGTTTTTTTTTTTAATTTACAAATATCTTTGTTTTTGGACTTACCTTTCAACAATATTGGAGAACTTTTTTCCACTAACAATATATATTGTATTTTTAGACTAAAATATTGATTATTTTTGTGTAATTTGTACAAATTCATTTTTATTATGTCAAATATTTTTCAATTTTAGAAGACACAATCGATTTTTAGGATTCTAACTACCAAAATTTAGTTTTCAGTAATAATATGCTGAATGAGTTTAGTTTTATCTTCTATTTAATAGAATAGGTTTTAGTAAACATACAAATCGATCAGGTTAACTTTTTTAAGAGGTGTTACAACCAACATTTGGAGGCAAATATCATTTGTTAGCTTTTAATGTAAAAAATAAATCAAAATTATTAATTATTAATATTAAAAATCAAATTATTATATTAGTAATTAAATTTTGAGCATACCAATCGAATTTATACCTATCTGTTTTCTGTGTGTAGGAAATTACGTTGTAGGAAGGGAGATAGAGGGAGTAGTGCTTGTGGACATTTGATTTAAATCTTTGCACATTGAAAGTGGCAGGAAAACATCTGCACGGTGTTTATTCCACATACGAACTGTTGTGCTAAAAAGCAAATTCTCTCTATAATGCGTAGTGCGCTTCACTGGCCAATCGACCACAAAATAATGCGATCTAGATGCAGAGCGCGTTGCGCGTACGAAATTGCGGTTTTCAGGAACAAGTTCACTGAGTTCATAAGAGCACATTCCGTTGTAGTAACGATAAAACAGTGAAACGCACCCCACATTGCGTCGATGGTCCAATGAAAAAATAGAGCTAGATAACTTACTGTCACTGATGAGCTTCTGCCTGCACGTGGTCGAGTAACTCTAAAATAGCCTTTGAAGCATCGGCCCATACATTAAAGCTGTTTTCCATTTTTGGTCTGATAAAGGTGATAAAGATAGTAAGGAGATCAGATGGAGTGAAGTATTTCTAACACCGTTTTAGAAAACTTAGGGGCTTAAATCTAGTTTACGGACACCGCTCCAAATTCAAAAAAAGTTGCCTATAGGTGCAAAATGCAATTTTAAGCAAAAAATGTTAAGTGAAATTTGGCGGCATCCCTTAGTTTCGGAGTTACGGCCCTCAAAAGTTTTTATATATAATATGGCATTTATCGAGTAGTTGATGGCGGAACGGGGCAATATGAGTATCATTGGAAAGGGATGTAAGAGGCTATTTATTGAAGCAGGAAAAAATTTAAAAAATAAATAAATAAAAAAATCTGGTGTGGAAAAACACTTTTACAAAATAAATTAAGTTATTCGGAAACCTTTAGAAAGCGAAGCCGCTACTGGTTATACCATAGAGGAGAAAATACTTTCGTCCGGCCGAAGGCCGGCTACGCAAAAAACCTTTAGAAAGCGAAGCCGGTGTTGGTTATACCACAGAGGAGGAAATCATTGCGCCCGGCCGAAGGCCGGCTACGCAAGAAGCCTTTAGAAAGCAAAGCCGCTGTTGATTATACCATAGAGGAGATTATTCTTTCGTTTTTGAGTAAAGTTATGTTTATATGGAAAAAAAAAAGTTTTGTTGGATCCTTACCTGATTTTTTTATTTTATTTTTACTTTTTTTCTATTTAATTGAATAGGCCCTTAAATTCCCTTCCCAATGATACCCATATTGTCCCATTCTACCATCGAATGCTAAATATATGCCTTATTAGATACAAAAACTTCGGAGGTCCGTAACTCCGAAACTAAAGGTTGCCGCCAATTTTTTCACTTTATATTTTTTGCTTAAAATTGCATTTTGCACCCCGTAGGCAACTTTATTTTTATTTTGGTGCGGTGCCCGTAAACTAGATTTGTTCCAATACTAAAAGGTCGCGATTAAGGGTATCGTCCTTGTGCTTTCACATAGCCCCAGTTTCCCGAAGGATTGGTCTATTGCGAAACGATAATGAATGGCATACGATACTGTCATCTGCGAAAGAATAGATAGTGTTGGAAGTCTGACGTACAAGGTGATTAAAAAAATAAGAAATAGGAAAGAACGGAACCTTGCGGTACCCATGAATTTACCTTGAGCTCGTTTTCGTTAAATAAATCATTTTTTAAAATTTTTATACAAAAATACACAATAGCAGTTCAATGTCCATGGAAGAAGGCTGGCTACGCAGAAAACCTTTCGTAAGCGAAGTCAACACCGACTTCGTACCATAGATAAAAAGTTCTTGCGTCCGCCCGAAGGCCGACTATGCAGTAAATCTTTGACAAGCTAAGCCCATCGGCTTTAAGTGTATAGAAACGCCACAATGTCCATTGACATTATGTCGATTTTAAGTGCAACACAAAGTCCTTGGGCACTATGACATGAACAATTTTATGGATTACGTTCACTGTAGCCTGGCGCTGACATTTTTATTAATTATATACGTGCGCACACTTTTATTTCTTTTATGCTACTGCTTTATCGTATGTAACTATTATAATTTTTTCCTAAAGAAGATATGCCAATAGTATTCCTCTTAATTTTTTTATACAGATACATATCTGTGGTTTTCATGAATAACAGCCTATGTTCAAATTTTCACATTTCGAGTTAATGATACCAAATTGTTACATTTTAAATGATTTAAAAAAAATTAAAAATATGGACCTATATCCCCCTTTTTTCTTCACACAACAACATAACTTCTACATTTTATCAAATTAATTTCAACAATTACGTAGCATGTTGACAAACAGTAGCTCTTTTTAAATTTCGTTCTTATAAAAAACACAGATACGCTATTTTATCTAAACACACTTCAAAATTATGTTTTGAATTTTGTTTAGTTAAAAACAAATCATAATCACGTGAGTGTTTGTTTTTGATCTTTAATGGTCATAACTGTGCTTTATATGGTGTTTTTTCTTTTTCCATGTAATCTTAGCTGTGCTGTTGAAAAAAAATGTAAAAGTATGGCATTTTATAACATTTCTATTCTAACTTTTTTTAATTGTATTAAACGTTTTTAATATATGTATGTATGTTATTTTATTTGTCATATGAGGTACCTACTCCTTTAAGTTCGTTACTTACTTGTGTGGTCGCATTCTTTTTGTGCAGCGAAAATCATTTAATAGACATATTAGCCCTATTCACGATCTTTGTGCAAAGGTCTTGCATCATAGCATTTGCAAAATGTGTAGCATATTTTACTCATTACTGTGTATTTTGTTGGTGTAAACTAAAAGAATGCTACACAATTTTGCAAATGCTATGATGCAAGTTAGTTAGTTAGTTTTATTATTGAGACTTTTTTTTCATATTACAGTTTTTTTGTATAAATTTTTTTTTTTAAGTGGACTTAAAACTATAATGTATTATTTTATTTACAATATTATTAGGTAATAGTGCAACTTTTTTTTCGAAATTATGATAGAGAACATTAACAAAAAATTAATTACCATAAAGATTAAATAACAGTACTTGCTCCCGGCACTTGGCTACATTAGTAGAGTTGCATCTACATTTAATAAACTTAATGCTAGAAAAAACTTAAACCTAAATCTTACAGGTAACTCTTAAAATATATTGAAGAAATTAAAAGAAGTAGCAAAAAAGAAATATAAGAAATAGGGAAACAAAAAACAAAAAAGTTTATCCCCTATGAACGCCGTTAGTAATACATGAATAAAAGGTCTGACCAGGATTATTATTGGGAGATTCTTGTAAAATTCCAATACTGGAAATGTATTGCATGTTTGACCAACAAAACTCTTGCTCGCGAGATAAAATATCTTGAATAACACTGCCTTCAAAGTAAGACAGTTTTTCCACCAAATGTCTCATTAAGTGGAGAGCATAAAAAAAGATATAGGTGACAATTTTGCTCTATCATATATGTAGTTATTTGAAAATCTTCTGTTTAAAGTTTAATAATTTTTTTGTACGCATTTTCGTAAGATTTGACGTTCGAATATCTCCATTTTTTTCATAAGCGTCTTTGAAATTGTGAACCATATTGGAAAGGCATAAAGAAGAATTCACCTGATACTTACTTTGTACAAAAGTAATTTAGTTTTATCTGGTAGGTGTTTACTATTAAATAATCTTGCAAGAACTCCCTTAACCTTATTTGCCTTTTGCAAGTTGTAGAGAACATGACTGTTAAATTTAAGAAGTTTATGAAAGTTGATTCCTAAAGACGTTATACTATCTTTAAATTTTATATCATTACCATTCAATGCTAGCTTCAAATTCTTGCTTTCAGGCACAACAGTATACTTACACTTCCCGGAGTCGTCAGCAAAAAGAATACCTTTAGAGTTATTAAACTCATGAGGAAAATCATGTATAAAAATATTATATAAATGTGGCGCCAACACAGAACCTTGTGGAACACCACAAGAAATTTCACCCTGACTTGATATATCATTTCCTATGTTAACATTAAATCTCCTGTCATTAAAAAAGCTTTGAAACAATTTTATGATGGAAGGATTGAAACCAATTTGAATCATTTTGTATAAAATATACCATGATACAGCCACAGTACATCGACTTTCTCTCAAGTTCTGAATGACATCGGAGTGAAGCTTTAATAGAGCATGTACTGTAGAGTTACCCTTTTTAAAACCAAATTGTTCCTGGGGAATGTACGAACAATCTAAACTTATTTCCATTTTCTCTCGTATGATTCTCTCAAAGAGCTTCCCCACATTGGACAGTAAAGAAAGAGGCCTAAAATTATTTATGTCGCAATTATTTTTCTGCTTTTTGATAGGGATGATTTTAGCTACTTTCCATTGTTGCGGAAAATAGCAATTATTTAAAAAGTTATTAAATAATATAACAAGGTACTCAAAAGCCTTCATTGGAAGTTTTTTTTATTAAATAATTTGAAACATTATCCAAACCACACGATTTTTTGTTATTAATAACCTTACAAATTGCTGACAGAGAGTTCAAGTCTGTAAACTTATTATTCCCTTGATTATTTAACGATGTGTTATCATCACTAAATAAAAAAGGAGCTGGAACATTAAAAAGTGTGTCATTGATTGTGTCAGTCATCTGGGAAATGTCTCGATTTGGAGGAGAACCTAGAAAAACATCTGAAAAGTGATTTTTAAAAGCAGTTAGTTTGTCAACCAACTCAGAAATCTTATAACCGTTAACAGAAACACCTTCAACAAAAGTACGATTTTTATTTCCGATAATTTTATATGCTCATAGGCCTGGCCTAATTTCTTTTATTCTGTCGTTAAAAAATTTTGCCTGCTCTTGTTCAATTTGTTCCCTTATTATTATTTTAATAAGATCAATTTGTTTAGAAATTAATAAGTATTGAGGATGTCTTTTATTTAAGGTTTAGCTAAATATTACTTTCAACTCCTTCTGCCAGTTATATTTGATTCTTAGCATCCTTTTGACTTTATCTGAAGCAACAAATTTTTTATTCTTAATTTCAATCCTTTTGGAATGAATTTGCGATACAAAATTAACGGAAGTATTGAATTCTTTGAGAAAATAATCTATTTCATTGTTAGACAAATTTCTATTTTTTGGCGGAGAATGGTTCAGTAGGGCATTAATAATATCGACTTGAAACATACTCCAATTTGTATCATTATATGACAAATAACTTAAAGGAGTTTTTAGAATAAAGTTATAAGCCGATAAGTCTATATGTAGTGCTAACGGAAGATGATCGGAGAATGTAGGTAATGTACGTGTTCTGTAGTTTGGATTACATGTATCTAAAAAATGGTTGCTAACAATAAAGTGATCTAAATGCGACGATCCACTTAGATAAGAGGGAAATGAATTACAAATTATTGTTACTGAAATTGATTCGCTTTGAAGCCAAGATGAAAGCACTTCTCCATTATAATTACCAATCGCATCACCCTAAGAGCTATGTTTTGCATTAACATCCCCACCTAAAATCAGTCAATGGTAACGATTGGAAAAATTTAAAACTATAGAAAGACCCTCACATATATACCTACGATTGTAGTTACATTAAAAATAAATGGAACCCAACAGAGTTTTTTTAACACTACCATTCATCACAACTTGAACTTCCGCAAATAAGTTTGCAAACCAGGAATGGACACTTGAGAAAAACTTATAGGCTTCTTAAAGGCAATGCAAACACCTAAGGTACTCTTGTCTCTTAAAACGTTATAATTATCTAGATAGACATTTGTGACCGAAGACAAATGCATTTCCTGTAAAAAGGCAATATCAATTTTAAATTGATTCAGTAATATGTCTACATAGACAAAAGAACCAACATTAAAAGTAACTAAGTGGAGAGAATTACGGACCATAGACATCTTGAATATCTTTGACTAAGTTCAAGCACTCCTTCTTCGCCTGATTTTTTTTTTTAAGGATTTATATGTATCCAAAAAGTTTCGAATCCTCTCCTCTAATGTTAATGGACTTGCTGCGCATATCAATGTAGCTACCCTCATAGATTCCTGTATCAAAGCAGGTTTTTGTGGTTTCCCCTATGTTGGGACCTCATTAAACAAACTTGCAAACGACTTATTTGGAACAACTTTAGCCTGACTAAATTCACTTGCAATATTCTTTTCAGCTTGCTCCCTTCTATTCTTTGCTTCCTTGTGAGGTTTTTTTGTAAAAGAAATGTATTTTTTATAAGCTGTACATCCTTTATAATTCGAAGTGTGACCATTTGTTTTACAGTTTACGCAAAAAGGTTGTACATCACTACCGATAATAACAGAGCACTCTCCAGGACCATGCTCTTTGCTATATTTTAAACAAGAAAACGGGCGACTACAGTTTCTGGAGTAATGGCCCCATCGTTGACATCTCCAACATTGTGGAATTTTTGTGCTAGCCTTTGGCCGTTCCCAAGACACCACCTGATTAAGAATATATTTCAATCCTAGCAACTCATTAGCTTTCCGATTTGGTTCAATTATTATTAGAAATAGACCAGTATCAATACCCTGTTTTTGGAATATTCTGGAGAAAACTTCGAAACAGAATCAACAGTATCTGGAATTAATCTATCTCGCTTCTGCCTCTAAATTTAAATTTCCTAAAATCGAATACTTATTACTACGATTAACATTCTCGAAAAACTTATCATTACTTTTATTTTAAAAAGTATATTTTGATAAGTCTATTTGCACTTCACCTGGATATTTTCGTTTCTTCTTCTTAATTTTTTGGAGTTCATCATCCAATGTAGAAATCGATCCCATCTCATCTTCAAAGTTAGTTCCATATGGGTCTGCAACCAAACGCTCATCAGACTCCTCATTTGCTTTTGATGGCGTGTTTTCTGCAAACTCTGCATCAAAAAATTGCTTTCCAAGCTGGGAACTGCTTTCATTATTTTTATTTGGATGTACATTTATTTTCTTTGAATTTTTTCCTTTGGATTGAGCGCCTGATTGAGATTCATTTACCAAAACAGTTAAATTATTTGGCATTGCTCTTGCTTCCTCATTGGCTTTAGATGCTTTCGGCTCTAAATTGTTGGGAGGACGTCCTCCAGATTGGCTTAGCAATGGATTTATTTCCATCGCGATAGACTCGTTTAGTTTATTGAAATTTATGTAATTAAAATTCCAAAAACATTTTTTTTTTCACAAAATAATTTAATTTTTTGACAGGAAAAAAATGTTATAATTTTAAAATATAAATTTTTAAGAGCTTTTTCAAAAACACGTCCGATACTTTTCACAGTTGACAAGAAACTTATGATGCAAGGCCTTTGCACAAAGATCGTGAATAGAGCTATTCTGTTTGATCAGAACATAATTTCGATGTTTAAAATGGTTTGTTATTTTCAAATTGCTCGGGGATCTAATCCATAAGGAAATGTTTCCTAAAAATTAGTTGGAATATTGCTTAATAGTGCATTTACATTACACCGAAATCTAGTTCTAATGAGATTTCGAGCAAAATCTAGTTGATTTTTAGTTGAATTCCCATACAAAACATAATCTTCTGCGCAACTAGATTTTGACCAAATCTAGTTTAATTTCGTAATACATCTATGCATTTTCCCAAAAGAGTACCAAAAATTACTCCTCTGTACAACAAAAAATTACATTTTTATTAAAATTCAAAACAAAATTTATAAAAACAAAAAATGTTTTGATTTTTTTAAATAGAAAAGTATCCAATTGAAGAAAAAATAAAACTAACAAAAACATAGATGTATAAATAAAAAGCAATGTTATTGTTTTAATGCATATTTTTCTGTTTGGTGTGAATGTGAAATCTTGCTAGTGTCAAAGAAATATAGTGTAAACGAACTTGATTTAGGGAAAGATTTCGAATCAAATCTAATAGATTTCGTTCTAATGTAAATGCACTATAAACCCACACTTACATTACTGTATAAAAATAAGTTGAAAAGTTTTGATACCAAGACCGCAGCTTCAAAAATAACTAGTTTTTGCTCTACTGAAAAGTGTGATTATAAGACATGCGGTGTTAATCATGAAAACCACAGATATATGTGTTACTAAATCTCTTTGTCAGTTTTTTTGTTGGCTCAACTCAAAAAGTGAAAAAAAAGTGTAAAAAGGGTATAACTGGACTTGTCATTTCGTATGTAATTTCTACTTCATCCATTTCCGACCCCATAAAGTATATATTATCTGAGTTCTAATGCATAGCGAAGTCAATTGAGCGATGTCAGTTTGTCCGCCGGTGCAAAGGCAATCAAGTAATTCAAAAAAAAATTTAAATCCGCCAATCTATTAGACATAGTGTGGAAAGAGGTGCTAGTGAAATGGTAAATGGCAAGGTTTATAAAATGTTTTTAATATTAAATTAGTTCTATAGTTTCCCTGTAGTTTATTATGGTCCACATTTTTACTATGCCATTTTTTAATGCAATTTTTTTGCAATTTTCTCTATAAGTTGCAGCGATATTCGTTATTTTAAATAAAACATAAACAACAAAAACACTCCCTCTAAACTGAAGCCATGCTATATTGCTTACCCCTTTTGCTTCTCAAACAAACAAAAAAGTCATGCTAGGTTTATAAAAAATTGCATAGTATAAATGCCGTAATGCTCTCCTTTTTTTATAAAAATACTTTGCAGTTTTTAGCTTTTAAATTTTTTACTTTTTTTAATAGAACCAGCCTGTAAGCGAACTTTTGAAATAAAAAATTTTGTATCAGACATAACATTAGGTGCAAATTTACTCATTAAATTTTTCATGGCATCGGAATTTGTATATTTCGCTTTTAATAATAGTAATAAGCTAACAACAATCCATATGCAGCGAACGTACACAAAGCAAGTGTAACAAAATCCCCTCTAAATTCAAGCGTGTCTATAATTCGTGCCAAAAAACAAAAATTTCTTGAAATTAGTTTCATGAAAAATGCCGTCGTGTAAAATACATTTATCATAAAAAATTTATTGATACATTTCTTCATTTCTTGAAGTCGAGTAAATGGTGAAACTAAACGTCGGCGGCTAAATTTTAGCCAAATTTTAGCTGAAAAAATGTCGGCGGCGGCGGCTGTCGGAAATCTTCGGCGGCGGCTGTAAGCCGCCTATTAGCCGTTCGGCGCAGGTCTCTGTACACTACCCTACGCTTTTTTCGTTGTTCTCTATCCAAAACGACATTTATATTTCTTTTTTTTTAATTCACTGCCGATTTTACTAAACATTTTTTATTTACAAAATTAGTTTGGTAAATAAATGATGATTATAATGTATACAACCTAAGGTAGCACAGAACGCTGATGACGAATGTAGAGATTCAGAAAATGCAGTATTAAATTCTGCTGATTTCTAATTTTCCTGTTTTCTTTAGAAATAGTCTGCATTATTTATTTATTTTTCTTACTTAAAATTTTTTAGAAATTAAAATAAAAATTAACTTAAAACACAACTCATTTTATTTCATTTGTGAATTCTCTTTACGTTGCAAAATTACGTATTAATTATTTTAAGTTCAGCAGTACTCGTAAAACAAGCGAATAAGCTGTCAAAGTGAAATTATAATTTTTTGTAGGGGCTATTTAATGTATGTTTGGAATCCTTTTTGTTTCACCTAAAAACTTTATGTCTGCCCAGTTGAAAAATTAATAATAAAAGACAGACATTTTTATTTTTTATATTTTAGAATTGTCGAGGACAGGTACACACATATAAAAACTTGATAAATCTGCACAATGGCATTTATCACAATCAAAATAATACAAAACAATAAAATATAACAAGTCTTTGAGAGTGTACACAGTAAGCTCACGATTAATCTCTTACAAATTTAATATTTTGGAAAAATATTACTTTATATAAAATACAATTGTGTATTACTATTTTGGTCTTACGAATATTTGTATGTCCTAGTAGTAGAGAGGAACAAAATTAGTGTCTTTACATCACTCAGCCTTTCTTAACAGCGTTGTCAACTTTGAAATTTCAAAACGCACCAAAGTGGAGAAAAAAACGCACCAAGTTTTAGAATTTCTCTTTTATTTAAAATCTTTAATGATTTAGTTTTTCAAAAAAAGTGTAATTTTTTGTATTAAAAATATAACAATAAAGCAGTCTTAAAGTTTAAAGTTTTTACAAACAAACAAAATTAAAAAATTAAACTTACCAAAAATAAATAAATATATATATATATATATATATATATATATATATATATATATTTCATATATTACATACACAACTTTTGAAATAAAAAGCAGCGATCATTCATAAAAAAAATATTTCTGAATAATTATATACATACAGTATAAATTGCCCTAAAAATTAATTTTATTAAAGGCTTATAAATGCAAAAAAAAAAAAATTATGATTTTTTGATTTAAATAAATTCATTGAACTAAAAACGAGCTCCACTTCTGCATTTGAGTATGGAAGTGACAAAACTTTATGCGTGGTATTTGCTAGTGCATGAAAAGGGTTAATATTAAGTGCGTCTTTATAACATTTAACTTCAGTCGAAAATTCTAATGTTGAATCAATATTGTTCCATTGCATAAGGTGAACCATTCGCCACCCGTTTTCAATACTAAACAATATTTTGATATCGGATTCAAATTGTACTGGTATCATTCTTGCAACGAGATAAAACATTTTTTACGTTTAAAACGTAAATGTTTTGTAAAATTCCAAAATTAGAAGGCAGTCTTGCCCGAATCTCGACATAATGTCAAATTTTCAAGCGTTTGTCTATAACGGTTCAACAGATAGGCCCATATAAGCAAATCTACATCAATTATTGGACACCCATTAATTTCTAAATTTACTCGTTGATATAGTGGGCTTAGCAATACAGGTCCTTTTTAAGTTTCAGCGTTCTGCCTATAACGGTTCAAAAGTTTGGTCGCATACTTGAAACTACATCAACTTTTGCGACACCCTTTAAATTCCAAATCCAAATTTTATACTTGTTATAGCGGACTCAGCAATTCAGGTTCGTTGTAAATTTCAACCGTCTGTCTACAACTGCTAAAAAGTATGGCCATATATATCAAATTAAGTGAACTATAGGCGCACCGTTTAGTTTATAATTTTTAGTATTAATACTTGTTACAATATCTTCCATAGCAACCGACATTCTGTCCAATTTACAAGCGTTTGTCTATAACGGTTCAAAAGATAGGCCCATATAAGTAAATTTACATCAATTATGGGGGCACCCTTTAATTTTTAGATTTATTTTTGTATAACTTTTTGTTATTGGGAGCCATAGTAATACGCAGGTATTTTATATTTTACAGAATCGTCCTTTAGAGTTCATAATACACGTAAAAAATATGTATGGGGACATCCTTTATTATGAACTGATTATTAAACGGGACCAATCTGTAAGCATAATCTATCATATTACCAACAATTTTCAAAATCGGTTAGAAATGACTGAGGTCTGCAGGCACAAACATAAAAAAGCAACATTCAGTCGAATTGTATAACCTCCTTCTTTTTTTGAAGTCGGTTAAAAGTTAACTGATCACGACAAAACTCTGCTTTTGCTAAGCTGTTTAACAGATACGACAGCAGCCTTTACTACAAAAACCATGACCATGAAAATCTAAAAGGGATAGTATATTCCATTCAGTGAAATGTTTCTTTTTTAACATAACATAAATTAATACAACAACAATACCATTTCATTTTGTGCTTATGATTTGGTACGTCTTAAACGAAATGGTATTAAAACAGGTGTATTTTTTGTACAAAAATTTTTTTCTCACACTAAAAAAAGTGGTGTTAATTTTGCTTTGGTGCCACCACAAATTAAAAAAAGCACCAAAATTTAAAAAAAAACGCACCACGCACCAACACTTTAAATTTTCGCACAAGAAATTCAAAAAAGCACCCAAAATGGTGCGAAACGCACCAAGTTGACAACGCTGTTTCTTAATACAAAGAAATGCAAATCTAATGTAATACTTAGGGATATAATAATGTGGAAGCTTTGTGCTGAGAATTAAATAAAGCTAGGACATACTGTAGAAAGAGTTTATTCCAATTATTATTTTCTAAACATACATTTTATGACAAATACATTAAAATTGCAAGAAACCTTTTCAAAAAAATGACAACCTCACCGAGAACAAAAATATTTTGAAGATTAAATGTCTTTTTTGTTTCGTAAAAGATTATAAACGATGAAAGAACAAAGTCAATGGCATTTTAACAAGAACAATCCCAGATTTTTCATTCACTCAGACGTGTTGTGAAGTGAGGAATAAAAAGAAAAGATGTGTTGACATATCAACATTCAATATTTCAAAATGACTAAAATATGCACACTCATATATACCCATGGTTGATAAAATGCTCGTAAATGTATAATGTGTAACAAGTGATATTAAAAAAAATTTCTTATACAAGATCCTAGTGTATTCAAAAGTTCTAGGACAATTTTATAACATTTCCCGCATATTTTGCTTATTTAAAAACTGATGTTTCGAACCATATAAAATGAAATGTGTATATACACACAAACACACACACATACATACACACACACATATATATATATATATATATATATATATATGTACCATTCCGAATGGATATTTTTATTGCTTGCAAACATCATGCGAAACTTTAACTAAGTGAGTAAAAAATAAAAAAATACAATATACAGATAACACAATTAAACATAAACATGAATTGCTTAGTATAAATACTTTAATTTACAAAAAGACGGACCTTGGAGACGTGACAAATGTTAAGTACACCTTTTTTATGTATACTGTGGAAATCTGACAACGCTAGTTAGTTGGTGAGATCTGACAACACAGATGGGGTTGTTGAGTCTCTCGTAAAAAAGGGTATTGAAAAATAAGCAAGCAACAGAGGAGGCCTAGAAACAAAAGTAAAGCTAAATAAAAAAGTAATTAAATTGAAAATCATTGTGTTTTTTAATTGTGTCAGAAAAGGGGTTATTACATTGGCGATTAATCGAAAGACATTAAATAGTCGACATTGCCTTGTGATAGTAACCTGTAAGAAAAGAATAAGGAGCAAAAGGGGAAACCATGTGAATGCGACGTTTAATTGTAACAAATGGGAAGACATTGAATTTTTGTCTGAAAAATACACAATTGGATTAAATTTAATTGTAAGGACTGTAAACTAGTAAAAAAATTGGAGAGATGAGTGCGGTAGGCATATCACCTTTCCTTTGTGATGCCATAGATAAGGCACTTCCGCGCACAGAATGCGAAAATGGTACCGTTCGTTTTCTATATATCTTAACGCAGAGAAAATAAAGCACGCTGCGAAGAAAAGGAAAAAACTACTGTATTTGGGCGGTACACAACTCCAAGAGGTTGTATACAGTAATCCTGGGCATTTGTAGGGTCCGAAGATACAGATTAAGGTGTAGATGCATTTAAAACTCTGGTTGGAAAGAAGAACGAATATTTTTCACCGGAAAGAAACTCGACTTTTGAAAGACACCTTTTTCGTTCGCTGAAGCCTGAAGGAGGCGAGTGTTTTAAAAAATTCCTTGTACGGCAACGAAACCATGCCGCAAAATACCAATTCGGCGACAAGAAAGGTGAGATATTAGGAATAAATCTGAAAGAGAAGCTTATTGATAATTGGCCACCAAATTATTTAAAGAAATGGCTCCAAGAAAAGGAATATATGCACGCAGAAACCATCGAAATGAAATTGGCCAATGTATCTATCGATGTAAACAGAATCAAGGCAAAGAATAAACATATTGAATGTAGCAGATGTGGTCGTCTAGGTTATGAAGGTGCAAGTGCTGACTGTCCTGCTAAAAATGCAAAATGTAACAAATGTGGATTTGTTGGCCATTTTGCTCGCAAATTCAAGACCAAAGGTTAAAAACGCAAGCAGCCAGGTAGGTTCTGGGCACACAGATGGAAAAAAGCGGAAATATTTAAACGTTCAATTTGTCTCAAGTGACGGTGCAACAGAAGCTGGATCTATGCAGAATAAGTGGAACGAACACAATTGTTTCTAGATGTGCTATATAGGGGGCCAAAAGATTGCCGTGCTGATTGACTCTGGGTCACATTATAACCTGTTGAGTGAGGAGGATTGGAAGTCCCTCTGTAAGGAAGATGCCACGATTTGGAACATACAAGCTAAATCTGAGAATCAGTTTCGTGCGTTTGCGGGAAACAATTTACTCAAGGTGAAACCTGTTTTCGAAGCGGTAATAGGCCTTGATCTAGCTTCAAACTTGATTTCCTCGTTCTATGTGATTGAGAATATGCGTAAATCACTGCTGGGCAGAGTGAATTCTATAAAATTGTGCGTTTTGAAACTAGGACGTGGAGTAAATCATCTCGAGAGCTGCCATGTTTTTCCAAAAATTAGAGGAATTAAGGTTTCACTGACAATTGACAAGTCTGTAAAGCTATTGCGGAGAGTTCTATCTGCCATAGAAGAAAAGGTCAAAAGGAAATTAGATGAAGCTATTGAACAGGGTATAATAGAACCCGTGATAGGACCTAGTCCCTGGATATCTCCGGTAGTAATTGTATTTAAAGGTAACGGGGATATCTGATTATGCATCGACATGAGACGTGCGAATTTCGCCATGTTACGGGAAAATTATCCGCTACCAACATTCGATTCTTTTATGACCAAGCTAGAGGGTGTTAAATACTTTTCTAGGTTGGATCTCAAATATACGTACCATAGGTTGGAAGTAGAGGAAGAGAGTCGTGAGATAATCACCTTCATCACGTCAAAAGAGTTATTCTGGTATAAAAGGTTACTATTCGGCATGAACTCTGTCGTGCAAGTGCGCCACAAACTATTTGGACGAAGTAATCGTGTTTGGAAAAACAGAGTCTAAACACGACAAAAATCTTAAAGAGGTGTTGGCAGTTTTTGAGAAGGCGAACGTCCAAACGATTTTGTCTCGATTCGAGACAAAACACCATCTCTCTCTGATGTCGGTGAAAACGTTTTAGTTGCGGAGGCTAGAGACTTGGATGCTATCAATAAAGAAAAACGAAGAGAAGAGGCGGACAAAGATCGCGGGGCAAAACAAAGTGAGATTCAAGTTGGAGACAAAGTGTTGGGGCAAAATGTAATTTTCCCCAATAAGTTGATACCGACGTTTGGTCAATTTGGTGTGAAGTTGTTGAGCGACAGGAAAATGATGTCACGATCCGTAGGGATAATAAGCCATACAGGCGCAACGTATGCGATCTGAAGAAATTGCCGACAACGTCGGAACCGGGTGATAACAATTCTTGTACAGATCGTGTGGAGAAACAAATTGACCAGGAGCAGCTAAACCCAAGACTAACGCTGAAGCTGGAAAACATAAGAGGAATGTGGAGATCTGACAACGCTAGTTAGTTGGTGAGATGTGGCAACACAGATATAGTTGTTGAGTCTCTCGTAAAAAAGGGTATTAAAAATAGGTAAGCATCAGAGGAGGCCTAGAAACAAAAGCAAAGCTAAAGAAAAAAGTAATTAAATTGAAAATCATTGTATTTATTAATTGTGTCAGAAAAGGGGTTATTATATATTCATTTCTATTTAGAACGTTATTTTGTATTTAATCTCTTTTATTTACATATTCTCCTTTAGTTTTGTATTTGATAATAATTTTTTCTGATTAATAATTATGGTCATGTTTTACATTATTATTATTATTTTGCTAGAAAAATTTTATTTCTTAAGCAACTATGTATAATAATATTTGACTATAACGACAGACAGAGTAATAAGTTGCTCTACGGTTATGGTTACCGCAACCCAAATTTTTCTTTGCGGGTATATTCGCTGTGTGGGACATTAAATCCGTTTTCGTTTTATTTAGTTTATCTAAACTTTTTGAAAAAATTCTCTCAAAACTATTTCGTGGGCTTAGGACTTCAGTTCTAGCCTAAACTAAACTGAGTAATCAATTTCGACAACTTTTTTCAGCGTAATTTTCCTGCCAAGGTAAAATAATTAATGACAAAAGGGAACCATTTTAAGTTGTAACCAAGCGTAATATCTCTATCGTTAATATATCTGGATAAAGATACGACATTGACATTGAATAACCCATGCTATTTGTTATGTAATCTCTTAATATCTATAAACATTCCATCATTTTCAGTATGTTTTGGCGTATAAATTTTATTTGTCAATAAACATAAAAAAATTTTTTCATCATTTTTATGGTACTTGTTGATAACCTCTTTCTTTAATATGTATATTGATTTCTTTATTTGAATCTATAAACGACATATGGTAATAATGGAAGTTATTAAAAAATCAAAAATTTAACCGCAGGTCATAATAACAACTATAAAATATACTACATTTCGTAAATTGTTACTTTAATAAAATACCCACGAATTAGTAATGTATAATAAATTTGATTTAAAATATAATTCAATATTTTATTGAATCTTTTAGAATTTTTATTAAAAATATTATGTATGCTATTCAAGAAAAAAAATTATTGTCACTGAAATTATGCAAAATAATTGTTGAACTTTTATTTAAAATAAAAGAAATTTATATTTACAAACTTTTTTGAACACAAACATTTATATTTCAGCCATATCCGATTTTTGCAAAAAAATTTCTTTTTATTATTCGAGTATTTCCAGGGTATTCAGAATATGCCATGATAAGATAAGTTTCTTTAATAAATCATTGAAACTAGTCACAAAACCTGTCCTTCCCAGGCAAAAAATATGATTTAAAAATTTCAAACTTTACATTTCATAGGTTTCCTTTAACAAAATCATAGGGAAAATTAAAAGGATTGTTACAAAATTCATAAGCCATGCCCACAAACCAAAAATTAAAAATCTGGTTTCGTCCTGCACCAACGCACTGTGGTCAATATTTTGAGATAGCGACCAAAACTCCTTTTGGTTTTTGTTCTCCGATTTTAAAGTTATTAGACTCATATGAAAGTGGACAGGTTTAGGGAGCCAAAAAATTAGAACTCTTTTGAACTATTTCACTGAGATCAGGGTGGTCCAAATGGGCTTTTTCAGAATTTAATAAATTGATGATATTTTTAGTTAATTTTTAAAGTTTAAATGATCATAACTTAAATTTTATGTTGTAACTTAACTTATTTCCTTTTACTGGTAAAAAATGAAGCTCTACTGTTTTCAGAACAATTTAAATATTTTTTTTAAAAAAGTTAAAATTTCTCGGAAATTTCCTACTTCATAGAGCACAATTCCTGTGAGTCAAGCTGAGTCAAAACACAAATTTACTATTTTGTAGTCCTGACTCTCTCCTACATTCCTATATATACATGTCCATGCATCGGGACTGCACTTTTTGAGCTACAGCAATTTTTCTGACCCAAGGTAAGATATTCGGTAGAAATAAACGTCATATTTTTTGAGAAGTTATTTGTATGTGAAAGTGGCTATTATGAATATATTTTAATGAAATTTTGTACTAGAGTTCTTATTGACCCAAAAAATAATTCTATTGAAATTAGGAGAAGTTGGCCCATATTTGGACCTAGTCCACATAGAAAGGTGTATCAAAATTTGGACAAAAATGACAATAGAACTCTCAAATTATGTGGTATCTGGCAATTCATTTGGAAAAGGTAAAAATTGTTTTATTGGCATCTAATATTGCATAACTTAAATACCTGAAAATTGCAAATAAATTTAAAACCAATGGAAATAACTGGTAAAACCAAGTACCTGTTATATTATGTTTCAAAGAGGAAAAAAATATCATGTTGAATCTTCGAGCAATAGTATATTAATCCATGCATTCATTTTTTTTTTCTTCATTATTGTTTCGACAATGGCTAAATTCAGTTATAGTGTTCTATCTGATATATATTTTGAACGGAAAGATGAAAACGACATTATTTTACATATAATGAATAATCCATTCTTCAAAATATGCAACAAACAAGAAATTAAAATTAATAACTTAAAAATAAAAAACTTTTTAAATACTTTAAGAAAACGGTACAATCAATGTTCCAGAAACCAAAAATTGTTTTACTCACGCAACCAAGAATGGGTAAGAAATAAACTTATTTTTAAAAAGCCATCAGTAACTACCACGGAAACTGGAAAAGGTGGTCGACCAGCAAAGCCAATTGATAATTTTAGTGAAAGATCACGAAGACGCAAGCTTAAACATATCAATGAAGAAGTTTCTTGCAGCATCATAAAGGATTCATTACTGCATCAAATTCAACCATCGAAAACTAAAAAGAGTAAAATTGCTATCATTAAAAAACTAGTGGAAGCAAGTATGCTGACACCAACTGAAGAAAATAAATTTACTCCAGAAGAAGCATTTGCACTATTTTTGGATATAAAAATGACTAAAAACCAATATACAGAATTGCGAAAGAGAACCAATGAAAAAAATTGTGGAATTTTTCCATCATATCGAGATATAGTTTCTGCCAAAAAAGATTGCTTGCCTTCACCAACTGCTGTTAGTGTAACTTTAAGTTCAGCAGAAATAAAATTGCAGGATCTTCTTGAACACACTGCAGAACGATTATTAAAGACATTTGATGCTAACTATTAAAAGAAGTTTAAAAATTGCAGCATAACTTTTATTTCTAAATGGGGATGTGATGGGTCCTCTGGCCAGAAACAACACAAACTATGTAATGCGGAAAATTTATCAGATGCCAATTTATTCATGATTTCTTTCGTTCCATTACGTTTAACAAAAACTTATATTGGTTCACAGCCATCAACTAGTAGAGCTGCAGAGATAGATGTATGGAAGAATGAAATTCCCTCGTCAGCAAAATTTTGTAGACCAATAAAATTTGCTTACAAAAAAGAAACTAAAGATGTCATAACTGAAGAAGTTGGCAAAATAAGAGATGAAATTAAAGAACTTCAACCAGTGATATTTGAATTTAATGACCAATGCATCGAAGTTAATTTTAAAATGTCACTTACAATGATCGACGGAAAAGTTGCACAAGCTTTAACCGAAACCAAGTCTTTATCAAGCTGTACGATATCCCAAAAAACATCAAGTCAATTGAGCCAACCACCAACACAAGATGATAGTTTTAATGAAGCATATGAATTTGAAATGTCACCCCTTCATGCTAGAATTCGTTTTATGGAGCATATTCTTAAATTGGGACACGATTTGGAATTTGGCCCGTTAGGCGAAACAGTGAGAAACAACAAAGAAAATTTGCTAATGAGACAGCAACCCTGTATAGCCAAAAATATTCTTGGAGACATATGCAAACCACAGTTCACAAAATTTTGTTCCATGGGTAACAAATAATTCAGCACAATATGCTCCCAATTGGAGATCTCTCAGAAGAAGTGCAAGAAAAAAGGAACAAAGACTACAGATTCTTTCGCGAGCACGATACAAGAAATTTTCCAGATATTGTACTAATGAAGATCTTATTGATATTTTGTTGTGCACATCAGACCCATATATGTCCAGTATTCGACAAAAATGGAAATCAACCTCATTAGAGTTAGATGAAGAAGCTAAACATCTGCTGCAAAATGAAAATCAAAGCTATTTGGAAGAAATTGTTACTAATATTGTTTAATTAATTCTAGTTTAAAGATTATAATTTGTTTCTAATTTTAGTATAAATTTTTATTAATACATTTAAATAAAATATATGTGCACTTTAAATCAATAGTAAAAGTTTACTTAAAATTTTATCGATGTTGTGTTCTGTATATAATATATCCAAATGGTATTGATATTGTTGGGAATTTCAGTGTAATTTTTCAGTTTAATCCTCACAAGAATTAGCTTTCTTCCAAAAAAAAACCAACCTTTGGCCACTGTGAATATTGAGACTTAATAAATGTCAGTGGCCAAATGTTGGCATTTTCTGACCAAAATTAAGTTTAGGAATAATAAATAAGTATTGGTTGTAAAATATGATTGAAGAAAATATTACTAAATATTACTTACGTTCCTATCAGTCGATTTTTACGTTTGAACACGCAAATTGAAGCTTAAAGTCCCTCCTATTGAATAAAACAAATTGCGTAAAAAATACCAATCCGGTCAAAAGTTATAGAGTTTTGACCGCTATCTCGCGAAATAGACCACTGTGCAACGGAGCAAAAATATATTAACTGTGCGAAATTTCAGCTTCTTGCAATATCAGACGGCTTCAGAAAGCTCTGAAAAGAGAATTGGACATACATACATCCGGACATACAACGAAATTATATATAGACATAGATTTGATATTGTAACTTTTTTTACAAATTACATTTTTTCTGATAATGGCAGCAATTCGGTAGCAAAAGATAGTAAAAGCTCGACTAATTACATATTTATAAAGATATTGTAAAAAAAAATAGAAGAAAACATATTTATTCAAACTTTCAATAAGCGGATATTCCATAATTTTAACTGCTTTCACAAATTTTTAATTCTGGGTTACTAACACTTGGGCTTAAATTTTCAGATTTAATGAATACGAATAAAACTGATAGCTAGTGTATTCATAACGAAGTCTTGGACAAATGAACTTATAAATTGCATTGAAATGGTTCTTAAAACATCCAATCCCTGTGTGGTATAATTCAGAAGTCTGCTTTTCATTTGTGAATACAAATTCCGGAAATAGGAAATATACTTTAAAAGATTAAATATCGTAATCAAAACAATTTAATGCTTTGATTGCTGGATTAATTAACTTTATTATAAATTGTAAGTACTAATACAAAAACTCTTTTCGAACTCCTAAAAGTATTTGTTTAACATAAAAAACTATAAAAAGATTATTATTAGAATAAATATACATATAACATATTGTAAAAAAATAAATTTTCTCTATGTTAATTTTGTGATTTTATTTTTACTTTTCAAGGTGTTTCGAAACTTATTTTCCTTTTGAAAACACACAAAATAAAATAGAGATATGTTAAAAATTAATAATCAAATTCTAAATTAAATTCAATAAACGAATGTCATGTAAACATTTAATTTATAATAATCTTATAATTGAAATTTAATTTTGTGAATTGCTAAAAAAAGGCAAAAGATATGAGATTGTTATTGCAACATAAATACGTCATGAAATGCGACGCCTTAAGCAGTATCTACAGAATTACAAAATTATTATTATAGTTTTACCAAAATACCAAATTAAGTGTTTATCTAATTTTGTTTGCTTTTAAAATGAGTAAAATAAATGTTTTAATGTTGTTGAACAATCAACTGACAAATAAAAGCAATTCCAAATTAACTATTTCCTTCCACTGCGTGCTGTCATGTTATTTTGACGACAAGAAAATTAAATCCTAAAAATTGGAAAAGTAGGCAAAGCTATTAATTTTTGATCAACAATATATATATATATATATATATATGCATGTATGTAAATGTAAATGTAAATAATACGTGTGTATATATTTATTTTATTATACCTCAATTGCAACTCGATAAGAAAGTAAATGGTATTTTCCCAGTTAAAAATCTCACAAACTGCTTTGGAATCTATCAAAGAGCTTATATTAATATTATAAACAAAGTAATATACTCTTAAATTTCTAACAATTGTAAGCGAAAATGCAAAAGAAACGTGTTAACTTTTTTTTTAAATGACGTTTCGGATTCTACACCGCTGCAATTAACGAAGCATATAATTTCTTTCGTTTGTTTCTTTACCTTAAAACTATAGATTGTTACTTATCAAGTTCGTTATTAACTGTGATTAAATGTAAAGGAAATTCTAAAAGTTAGATATCAGAAAAATGAAATGCATTTTCTGGTTCGCTTCAACCTTCGTCAGATTTCTTCGTATCTTTCTACAAGGTTGATACCAATTATACTTACAACAAAAAGAATATGAGAAATTTTATTTCTTTTTATTGTATTTGAAATATTTGTATCACCACAGAGTGTTGGTTGAGAACAGCTAACCTTTGGCTAGCAATTAAAGTAAATATTTAAATCTGTAAAATAAATAGGTAAAAAATAAACCATATGAGTTTGAGGCATTGTTTTAGACTTTTAGATTTGACCTTAATAAAGGCATGGCCATATGCTACAAAGCCAAAGAAATTACTAGTTGATTTCTTGTATTCGGAGAACAATTATCATTGGACGAAAATAAAAAATACCCAGTTCAGACATACGCTTTAATTGCGCAATAAGGAATTTACGCAATTAAGAAGTAAGAAGAAGTTAATAATTAAGTTATTGCATCAATAATTGAGTAAAATACGAAATGCAACCCTTCCAAAAAAATAGTTACATGAAAAATTTCATGGTAGAAGTTGAGTCAGATTGTAGCGGCGAAGAAGATTTTGTTTTGTGTAGGCAAGTCAGTAAAAACAAACCACATTCTGCTTGAAATTTCTAGATTTCGGTTTAACGCAAATGCAAATCAAGTTTGTGAAGTAGCAAATATGTATTGAGGTGATACGAGTAGAGAATAAAAAATAAGAAAAAGAAATTTTTAAGTACTACATACGAGTATATATAATCTTACAGAAAAAAGCCATCGGCTCTAATGGGCTAAACATTTTTAAAAAGATTTTATATTTCCTTAGAGATCTCCTTAAAAGCTTTAAAATGATACCCATATTGATATTTTAAAAATTTGAAAAGTTTAGAGGCCCGTAACTCGGAAAATATGGGCGAACGTCAATTTTTTCACTTGATTTTTTTTTTTTGTTTTTTAATTCTCTATCGCCCCTTATATTCGGTTTTTTGATTGGAGTTACTTTATTGTTCCAAATGATATGGAAAAATTAGGCGGTAGGCGTGGTGTTTTGCTCGGTGTCCTGAAGGACATGGACCGATCTTGTTGATTTCATATAGCATCTCTTTCTACACTATATCTGATCGATTATCTTAATTTTCTCTAGCTGATGTAGAAATTTTAAACGGAATGACAAACTCAGATATACCCCTTTTTCGCTTTTTGTGGTGAAGTGTATAAAAAAAGATTCATTAGGGTCAACTTGAATATTAAAAGAAAAAAAATATACACTAACACTGAATGCGGTTAGAAAGTATATTTTTACCTTTTTTTTTAAATAAGTACCGGTTGTTATTGGAAAGGTGGTATAAGATCTACAGCATGGACAAGAAATGACGTTTCTTTATTACTTATTATTACTTATCCTGCATATGGCCTGGCAGAATTAGGGTCCACTCTCCGTTCTATGATGAATCAGCCGATGTAATTTTAGTTAGTAGAAAGTACGTTTGCAGTTTGTGTAGTTAGTTATACTTTTCTGTAATATTCCGTTCTGTTTTGCACAAATCAGCAAAAAGCAGAATATAACGTTAGGTGGCGTAAATCGAATTATTTTCTCTGTTTACAGAAATAAACATTTTTAGTATTATTATTATATTTTTTATAACTAGAAATGAAAAAAATGAGATCTTAAAATTAAACAACTCTTGAATGCAAAAAAAAACTAACTACAAAAATTTAACAGCAACACTTCACAGAACAAACTGTAAGTCCCAAAAATGGTCCAAATTGATGTTAGACAAGCAGGTCGACAAAGGTTTTAAACCATCCCCCATTCGAGCTCTTTTTGAATTTAGAAAGATTTTGCCCAGCTGTTATGCATTTATGATTGGCTGTTAGGGTAAGTAAGTTTAGCAGTACTGAATATTTTTAAATATTGGTTGAAATTATAAATGGCATCATGGGAAATGCGAGCAACTAGAACTAGAGAAATCTTCGTGTATCAAAATGATTATAACATTTTTCAAGCAGGGATTTCCGCGATAACCTCATTTTTATAACCGAACCTATAAGAACTCGAAAACTTATAAAGCCGTTGTGATATTCGCCGTAGCAAGAATTGCCTCTTTCAAAAACGAATTGCAGTTTTAATCTTACGCCTAAGCCTTAAATCTTTCTGAAGCGGCACCTAGAACGACGGCAAACGTCCAGTTGATAATACGTGTAAGTTTATTTAGAAATTGTTTAGAAAATCAAGAAAGAAATTTTGAAAATTTTTTACCTTTCGAATTCCTTACATATATCGCTGAGATTAATTTGGAAACGTTTTATAACACGTTCAATACGGCCAGAACTTTAAAAACTTTTTATAAATTTATTTCTTTTGCGGTTAAGTAAGGAAGACACATTACAATACGTTTACCGCGTTCAATACGTTGTCGACAAATGCCACCGTTGATATGGCGCTAATAAGCTGTCGTTAGATTTATACAAAAGAAAATTACACCGTTAACATCAAAAAGAATATTTAACTTAATTTCATTGGTGAATTTATTCACCTTAAAACACTCAAATTTTCATAGATATATCTTAATATACCAGCAATATTTAATTTATTAGTTTATTTCGTTTGTAATATTCAAAATTTCATGCTACTTTTACTTTTTGTTTGAAAAAGACTTTCAAAATAATTAAAACTCAGGTTGCATCAATATATTACATGCGATTATACTCACATTTTTAAACGATTTCTTTTAATATTCCATTGTCTTTTTCATGCAGAATGTTGTAGATTTTTCTGACAACCTTTAAATGATGTCAATGGTTGTGTTTTAGCCTGCCATTTAACAGAATGACGGCATGCTTAAAATACTTTTACACACACTTCACATTTAATATTTAAACAATTGTTCACCAAGTCTCTTCTGATACCCATATGCTTGTATAGTTAAATTTAGCATATGCAGTGGTAAATGGTCTAGATACCTAACCACCAACGACAAAAAATTTAAAATGAATACTCAAAAAATATATGATTAAAAAGAGGGACACAACTTAACAATGTATTTAAAATCCACACAAATATTTGCTTATTGCCCAAAGATGAAGTCAGCAAGGATATAATAACACAAATGCAGGTACTTTATATGTCCGCATGGAAAGTGTGAACTCATTTTTATTATGACAATGCTGTCATTTTGTATAAGCCACACTCACAAATCCTTATGTTGGTTGTATTAAAACATAAATGTGAGTATCTAGAAGTTTTTTATGTTGTGTTTTAATGTTTTTGCTATTGTTATCAGTTTTTTCATACATGTACTTTAACTCTTAATGTCGGAAAAACAAGTGTAAAACAAACTTACAGATTATTTTAGTTTTGCTAGATTTTTGAGCGGAAATTGATTTTTATATTTGCATTCCGTATTAATAACATTAATTTCTCTTTATTCTTTTTAAATATGAGCTGTGTATTAGAGATAAATTAATAATTCAAATAAATGCATTTGAGCCAATTATTATTAAGAAATTTTTCAATAAATATAAATACATCATAGGATTAAACACAAAAATTGTTGCCAGCCTTCGTAAGTTCTTAATTGTTTACCATAAAAAATCACTTTCAATCTCAATGGAATGAAATTAAGTCTGTGGTTCTGTGAAACACTAAATCATAATATCTTAACTTTATTTAATTTTATTTTCACACTTTTTTACGAAGTGAAAAGAAAAAAGACTTTAAGGATTCTTCGTTGGTTTGTATGATTTTGTTTGTTTATTTTTAACGAAATGGTAAGGGGCAAGACACAGATATTATTTAAAGTAGATATAGGTTAACAATTTCTATTATTACCCGAGGTATATTCTCATTTAATTAAATAAAAAATATTGAACTATTATAATTAATATGCTGTTTGATTCATTTAACATCTATTTATTTATTAATTTATATTTATTATTCCAACACAACAATTGTTTATCTTTTTAATTTTGCTTTCTTCATGCCTCAAGCTACACCATTTGTATGTTTTTTTTATATTTATTTTCAAATAAAAACACCATTTTTTCCTTTTTTTGCTATTTTTAATAAATTAAATGACTTGCACACATTTCGCACCAAAATTGAATACCTTGAAGACATTAAATTACTTTTTTAATTTTTTATTTGTTTTTATATTTTTATTATAATTATACTCGTAAACGACCGGTTTTCTTTCGACTTGTTTCATACACTCACACATTATTGCGTGCGTAATTTTTGCGAGTAGCTTTTACCGAATATTCACCGTAGACTAAATAGAGCAGCCGTGTTGGTGCAAGCCCGAGAAAGGTGTAAGTTAAGGAATGTTGACAGTCATAAAAGTCTACAATCCTTGTTTCAAGTATTAGACATTTACAAAATAGAGAACGTAACCCAGTATTCTTTCAAAAAATTTCATTACAGTTATGCACGACTGCTAAAGATTCTTGTTTGAAACGCGCAAAATCTCCATAGAAAAAGCTTACGGATTTTAATTCGGTATACTGTAAAAAGTTCACATGATAGTGTAGTTTAGCAACAACAAAATTCCATACTGTAATTTTTTGCCACAGCTGTTCCCGTAATGCATGCGCATTAATCCTAAATTCCAATTTGGAATTTGTAATATTTTTATTTGCTGTGTTTATGTTTCCATCGTAAACCGACTATTAAATGCTAAATTTGATTTTTCTTTTTTCGTAACCGCATTTACTCTTGCTTACGCGTTAAAAAAATTTTGAGTAAACTTTTTTGAACTTTTGCTTCGTTCACTTTTCCTATTTACTTTCCTATTTCATTTACAACAATAAAATTATATTTATTTTTCGTCATCTGCCCTCAATGATTCGAATTGATAGAGTGTTGAATTTTACTCTCAATTATTTTTTATTTTTTTATTTAACTGTAAATTTACTGAAACATTTGATAAGGGGATATGATGGCGCAAGGGAATAATTTATGAATGTAAGCAACCTTTTTATCTAATGAAAGATGAAAAAATAAGGGATCAGATTTTGTCATATTAAAAATTTGCTTATAAAAACGCACCAAGATCGACATTAATATCACGAAATAATTTGAATAATTTGAAAGTGTTTGAGAAACCTAATATATATCAAAGATATCAAGGCACTTCTTTCTAAAGACAGGTTAACCACGGGCTAAAATTATAATTAAAAATTAATTTTTCTCTCTTCCGAAACTAAAATTGAAAATGTAATAGAAAAAAATTTAAAGTGGATTTTAATGTTTACACAGTTATACTACAATTAAATATTTGCGTTATATTAGACACCAATAAAGTTATTTTAATCTTTCGAAGAGTGTGGAGCGTGTGCTGGAAGCGAGATTTTTAATGATATTTTCTCTAACCGTCCTTCATTCGGTGGAATGTTGATGCTTGTTTCAATTGGCATTTTTTTTTTATTAAAAACAGTCCTTAAAGTGTTATTCAGTAATTTCTGAGTCAATTTAAACAAGTAAACCTCCAATAACCTATCATAAGACTTTTTCCATATTTTTAGACTTAAAAGAGTGGAGAGGCTGACGATATACACGTTTTTGATGTTTGTAATTATTTAAACCAAAAAGTAACGTCTCTGGCCAGATACGTGATCTACAATAATTTCATAGTTATTTACAGGATTTAACAACTTATTCTTCATTGAGTCATTAGCCTTTTTCGTGTGGTTCGGGTTGTGACGCATAATTTTGACTAATCCTTTCTTACTTTCGATGTAGAAAATGGGGCTTTTAGTTATCATTTGTCATAAAGTTTTCTTAAACTTTGATTTGGGTTCCAGTCTTGAGCATTTGAAATATTTTTGGTTCTCCTGATGGACCTATTTTTAATGTTTTTTTTTTTACTTCTAAATCTTTCTTTCGATAACAAAAATACGCTCTATATTAAGCGGTTGAAAACTAGCCTTAGTGGTTATAGGATTTGTATCAGTCGTAGTCATACCAGTTATATTTTAAATTATTTGGATTAATTCCGCCAGTATATATTAAATGATGTTATCACATCGAAAGCGCTCGCCAAACGTACGAAGTCCACAGAAATTATAACAACAAGTTATATTTTGTTCATTACAAAGTAAGTATAAGTTAAGGAATAATAGGGTGGTTCAGATTTTTAAACAGTTTTGTTCAACATTCTTTACACCGTAATTGCTCCTTTATTAAGTACCCAACAAAAAATTTTAGAAAACGTAATTAAGAGTGGAATTAATCATTTTTGACGGAAGGACTTCCCAACTGGATAACCAACCTAATCATTTTAAGAAAGCATTGGACATAACTTATAAAAAGTTTATTATTAACTTACATGCTAACATGTTTTAAATTTAATCACAGCTTAAAAATATGTATAGCAAGTAAAGGTGCTATATTCGTCTGTATACCCTTCACCATGTACGTAAATCTAGTTTAGTGAAGTTACAGAGAGTTGACAGAGAATTAAAAAATAAAAAAATGGTACTGTATATATATAATTTTACAAAAAAATTACATCTGCTCTTATTATTTTTTTTTTCTTATTTTTTAATTCTTTATTGCCCCATATATTTATTTTTTTGATCGGAGTTACTACACTAAACTAGATTTACATAGATGGTGGAGTGTATATAAGATTCGGCATTCCGAATTTGCCTAGGCAAAATTTCCAATAGAAATATAATTATATGATACGATTTAAATGTTGTAAGTCAAAAATAAATATGTACATACGTAATCTTGTATAAACTTACTGTATGAAAAAATATTACTTATAACCTTAAAATGTGTTTTGTTATACAAAATACCTACAAATATAACAAAATAAATAAATATTTTTTATTGAAATAAGAAAAAATATTTTTTTTTGAACTATTAATGCAATTTTAATTCTTTATCGACCTTTTGTTGATTTATTTAACTATAGAGAACAAATATTAATGCAATCTACCGACATTGAGCGTGTTAATAAGAAGGAGAAAAACGAGTCCTTTAGTTTTCATCACAAATTTAGGTAACATTTTGCGATCTTTTTGCAAAATTATCGTCGGTATTCTCGGCTGAGATATTTGGTGAAATAAACACTTATTTCTAGTTTTGATATAAATTAAATATGAATGCTTGCCAAATATGTTTAAGTGAAAGAGGTTCTAATCAAACGAACGCAAAAAAATTTGTGTTTTCTTTTTCTGGAAAAGTGTCTTAAAATGCTATTGAAAAAATTTAATTTTGTGCCATTAATATTTTTGTAATCTTAAAGAAGTGCTTTATTGGCGGTAGTAAAATTTTGGCTATGGACAAAAAATTTTCCAATATATGGAGAGTGCAATTTAAATAAAGATTATATTTTTTTTTTATTAAATACCGGAAATTAGTCTAAACTGAATGTTATAGTGAAGAAAGATTTTCTGGAATTAGAGACTTCTTTGTCAGTTTAAGTAAAAATGACCTTTAGTTGTTGAAGGACTTATAGTGCACATCAGTCCGCAAATCTTTATTTAATGTCTGATGAATAATTTCTTCCAGCAGAACTTCACCATAACTTAACAGGCCATGTTTCCATGGTCTTAAAGGTATTTTTATAAGAAATATTTTAAGGAAATAATTTCAAATTCTGAAATAGACCAATTTTTTGTGAAAAGTCAACTTTCATGGATCAAAAGAAATAGAAATAGAAAATACCGTGCAATTGGAATTTCTCCCACTTGCTTGTTTTATTGCCAATATAGCATTTTTATTAATTATGAGCTTGAAAAATTATAAAATTGAAAAACACTGATAGGTATATTTTTATTTTTAGTATTTCAACAAAGATATGACAATCTTTGTCTTTTTCTTTACTATTACAATTATGCGACAAAAAACCATAAGAAATTTTACGCTTGAATGCACGTACGAAAGAAGATTTCTTTCTTATTTTTTATTCGTTTTTCAATGAAATTCTCCTAACTCAATTTATATGATTCTAACATTTATGTGACCTTTTTCGAAGGATGTGGAAGAGAAAAAAAATTTGATTTAATTTAAGTGTCGTTTTTTCAGTCTTAGCATTGCTTTTATCCACCACCACAAACGACACAATTTGCACAAGTATAATAATACATACACTAAAAATACATTTAAGATATAAGGACGAGTGTAAATGAACAAAAAAAAATTATCCTTAAACACAGTTTTGTTTTATATAGATACACTAATATTTTTATGGAGTGTATGCGTGTATGTAGTTTAGAATTTTTGAAGAATCAACAGTCAACGTTTGTTTAACTTTCTTTGAGTTTTCTATAATTTCATTTATTTCGCTTTTCTTATTTTCATATTTTTACTTCTGGTAATGTGTAATATTGACAACTTTGTTTCAGTTGAGAATAAGAAATAATTTATTTTTTGGTTTAATTATTTATTATACAAAACCCCATCTAACGATGTACTTTGAATTATTTATTTTTAAAATCTCTGCTGGTAATTAGATACATAGATTTATAATAATATATTTATTCTGTTTTATGCAACACGTTTACTCTGTCAAAATATTTCGGTTCGTATAAAGATTAAACACATGCAGGACAGTAGCGGTTGGTAAATTGTTACAGTAGTTTTCATTTATAGTCACGTCGCTTATAGTCCATTTAGCGATATAGTCCAAAATATACGTTTTTACAAACCTCTGTTCAAATTCATACAAAATAATAACATTTGACATATATGCCACCTATGTATAGTCATTAAAAGCTTAATTACAAGCAAATTGTTTAGGATATAGTCGCATTTACATAGAATAAATGGCTCTAAAAAATTCGTTAAAAATAAAGCCAAACAAAATAATAAATTTTTTTTTAATTATAAACTGTTATATTTTATAAATAATTTATATTATCAGGTCTGTTCTGAAAATCACGTGAATTCAAATCGCGAACGGTTTTAAATTCACGCAGGCGATTTTTTACTGTTCAGCTAATCACGGGATTTTAAATCTTTCGGCGTGGTTTTAGTTTTTCGAAAACAAGAGAAAGCGGCTGTTTTTTTAAATTTTTGTAGTGTGTTTTGTTTAATTTTTTATATTCTTTATTAAAATATTACTAGTATTTTAAGTAAGTTAAAATGCATGGAGGTAAAGTAAATTAGTGAATTTTTATTTGTTTGTAATACATGAACTTTCATTTAGTTATTGAAGCTGATCGAAGGGCTTAAAATTTAGCGTCAAATAAAAATTTAAAATGTGAAAATTAATGCAAAAATTTAGGAAGTTGCTAATATCTTATATTTTGCGCTTAATTTTTTCTAAATTTGCTACTAGAAACATTTGCTTAAATAAGATAAATCTTAAATGACATTTTAAACTGTGGCAATTTGGCAACATTAAAAATATCTTCGAAAGTACATACCAGCTAACTGCTAACGAGAAAAAAGAGATTACGAGCAATACTTAATAAAGATAGACAATTTTTTTATAAAATTAGCAGTGTCTTCAAAAATTTATAAAATGTTTCGTTTTTATGTGTATATAATCTAATCTGTTTGTAAAAATACATAGAAGACATATGATTTTCAATGTATAAATCATTCTTATAATATTCTTAGTTGTATGGGATTTTTTTTTTTTTTTGGAAAAAAGTGTACCGCCACCTTAACTTGTTCCTTTTTACGCCAATAGTGAAATTCCAAAATCTTAGACTGATTGCCCTAGGTTAAGCTGGTACTGGAAAAGAACAGACAGACGACATACTCAAACTATAAAATAAATGGAATCTAACAGAAAAGGTATTTAAAAAACAATTTCTTATAACAGTAAATATAAACAACATTCTTTCCAAACAAGGTACAAGCTTTATGTTTTGACACTACAGCGACAAATACAGCTAGATTACAAGGTACTTGTATTTTATTAGATCAACACATAAACAGATAATTGTTATATCTCCCTTGCCGTCATCACATATATGAACTCTTGCTGAAAAGTTCTTTCGCGAAATATCATTTAAAATTAAGTGACCCATCATTAGATATTTTCGAGCGTTTAAAAAAAAAAATTGACCCAAAATCAATCAACAAAAATTTGCAAGTGGAATGATGGATAAAAAAATAAATCTTGCGCTTAACAAAACTGAACAAGACTGATTAGCTCAATTTGCTCATAACTATGTTACTATACAACATCCCAAGGTAGACTACAAGGAGTTATTGGAATTGAGTCTTATATTTTTGGGTCGAAACACAGAGCCTGCAAGCTTTAAATCACCTGGAGTGATGCATCATGCCCGATGGATGGCTAAAGCAATATATACGCTTAAGATTTTTCTTTTCCGCCACCAATTCTCAATGTCATCAGATGATGCAAATGCTATAGAAGATATAAGTGTGTCCATTTTGAAAATTTATTTGAGACCGTGAATTGAAGCGCCCATTGCTGCGAAAGCACCCTTAAATGATTTAAATTTTATTAAAAATATTATTAAATTTAATAAATTTAATGAAATAATAAGCAATGAAGTTTTCGAATCACTTGTGGTTGTGAAAATCTGAAAGAAGAACAAAATAATGAGAGTAAAAGAATAGTAACCAGCATGAAAGAATTAAACCAAAAAAATATTTCCGATTTTGTGAATAAAAAAACATTAAGCTTTTTCGAAAGATTTAATATTGAAACTAACTTTCTAAAACTTGACCCTTCCAAGTGGCACAATGAATCCGAATTTCAAAAGGGAATGAATATTGTAAAAAACTTACATGTTGTTAACGATACTGCAGAGCGTTTTGTAAAACTAATGGAATAATATAATGCAGCTTTAACAAAAAACGAAGAAGAGAAACAATATATCTTGCAAACAGTAACTGAATATAGAAAAAAGTACGGTAGCATTAATAAATCAGACCTTTGCGATTTAGTTTAAATGTTTATCAAGAATAGTAATCATTAAACCGTTGGTTAATTTCAATAAAATAATATATTACAAACATATATGAAACATTTTGCTTATATTTTCGTGCCTTGTCTCTTAAAAAGTTCTTATAAACCAGTTTTAGCCACTTTAGTGGGCATGTGCCACGCCTTAAAAAAATTTAAGTCCGGTGTAATATATATATATATATATATATATATATATATATATATATTAACTAACTTTTTAAAGTTTCGTTATTTGAATCAGAAAATATGTGTTTAATGATGTTTTGAAGGCAATCAATAATTACTTTTAAGTTCTTTTTATCAAAATATTTTCTTTTACCTTATTTTTTAATTATATTAATTTAACTTTTTAACCTTTTAAATTACACACAAAGTATAAGGTAAACCATATGTATACTATACATACATAAATGAAATAAATTTCTTTTATCTTTTATAATCATATAAATTGTTTATATCCTATTTTGTTTATATGCCATATTGTGGCATATAAATAAATAGGGTTTATAGTTACATAAGCGATATAGTCACAACATTATGTGTAATTAAGGGATGTGACTATAAGCGAAAACTACTGTAACTTATTTGTTACGGAGAACGTCACAAGTTATGATTAAAATATCAGCGTAGCTCTTTGGTTGGCGCAGTGCTGAGTAAGGAAAATTTCAAGCCGCTGCAACTAAATTAAAAACTAGAGACTGAAAAAAATAAAAAATGCAATGAAAAATTCGCTATTTTTGATAAACAAGAGAGCATAAAAAAAACAAAAGCTAAAAATCTTAAGATTTAAAAGTTTTAAATTAGTTGTAAATATCGAAATATAATTAAACAAATTTTAATTTAATTAAAATAATTCCACTGATGTACCTTTGTATCTACATGTCTTCAGCAAACGCACTTTTATTCTTAAGACTACGCATCTTTTTTAATTTTCATATTGATGGAAAATTGTGGGTAAATTTGGGTTAACCTATCGATGTTGGCCACAATAATGCCTACGGAAAAAATATGTAGTATATACTACATATGTTGTTGCAAAAGTATAAAAATAATTATTTAATGAGGATAAATATTATTGCAGCAATTTCACTCGAAATACTTAACGCGCTACTACCACACTTTGTCAGGTTACAAGTTCTGTTGGGAATTCTTGAGTTTCACAGCTCTACGAAATTCCAATTTCTTCTGTTTGTTAATAATGTGGTATAAAATTGAAGCAAAAAGTGTATATAAAAGTAAATTTTAGAAGAAGTATTGGTTTTCTGACTTGTTTGTTTTCTACTTTTAATTATTAATTAATTAATTTCTGTAAAAGAAATACTACTGTTAATTTATATACTTTATAATATACATTTATTAACTATACGAGTATTCATTTATTTTGAAATGAATTGCCTTTTTTAAGCATTTTCCATTTTTATACCCTTCACCACAAAAAGTGGAAAAAGGGCATATATAAGCTTGTCGTTCCGTGTGTAATTTCTACGATATCGATTTTGGATATATATTCTGACTTCTTATGCATAGCGAAGTCGATTGTAAGTGTTGAAATCAAGTTTGCCGAGGAACTAGATAAGCTAGAAAAAATAAGTCAATCGATTGAATATAGTGTCGAAAGAGGTGCTATTGGAAATCAGTAAGATCGGTACATATCCTTCGAGGCAGCAGGCAAAACACCACGCCTACTTCTGATTTTTTCATGTCATTTGAAGCAAAAAAGTAACTCCAATCAAAAAAATAATTACGAGGGCTGCTCTATATATTTCTGGCCTAATAGTGAAAATGCGAATATTTATAATCAAAAATGGTTTTATTGTTTTTCAAAGTATGCTCGATTCGATATTCGACGTTTTGGCCGGTCAAAAATGCTCTGGTTTGAGCCGATGTGTGAGAGCTCGCATTGTCATGGTGAACAATGATTCGTCTTCTCTTGTTGGTTTTTCGAATTTCTCCGATGACTTCAGGCAAACAAATTGTAGTGTACCACTCAGAAGTGACCGTCCTACGTTGCTCAAGCGCAACAGTCGCCACATGACCAGTTTTGCCGAAGAAACAGGCGACCAATTGCTTCGAAGTGCTTCTTCCACGAACAATTTTCGTTGGATTTTGCTCGTCTTTGAAGACCCACACGGTCGATTGTTGTTTCGTTTCGGGCTCATACGCATAGATCCATGATTTTTCACCTGTGACGATCTTATAAACGTCTTTTGAAGCACCGCAATTGTATTTTGCAACATTTCTTTGCACCAATCGACATGAGCCTTTTTTTGAGCGACTTTCAAATTGTGCGGGATCCAATGAGAACAAACCTTTTTCACGGCCAGGTGTTCATGCAGTATCGAATGTATGCTGGTGGGAGAAATGTCCAAGGATGTCTCTATCTCTCGGATGTCGCATGTCGATCTTGCATTATGAGTTCACGCACGGCATCAATGTTCTCTGGCACAACAGCCGTTTTTGGACGACCTTCACGGAATTCGTCTTTGAGCGAGCCTCGGCCACGATTAAATTCATTATACCAATTTTTCACAGTGCTATAGGATGGTGCTTCATCGCCATACAAAGATTTAAGTTCATCAATGCACTCTTGTCGTGATAATCCACGTCGAAAGTTGTGAAAAATGATGGCACGAAAATGTTCACGAGTTAATTCCATTTTTTTCTATATTAATTTTTTCAAGTCACTCTTAACAACACAAATAATGGTCGTACGTCAAAACGTTTCGAGTACGATTATGCTTAAAAATGACAAACTTTCCAATGGAAATGTCAGATTGCACTTGGCAGCACCCAGTGTTGCCAGACCAGAAATATATATAGCAGCCCTCGTATATGGAGCGATAGAAAATTAAAAAGTAAAGAAAAAACATGAAGTGAAAAAATTGGCGCTCGCCCATATTTTCCAAGTTACGGGGCTCTGAAATTTAAAATTTTGTTTTTAAATACCAATATGGGTGTTATTTTAAAGCTTTTGAAGAGACCTTTAAAGAAATAATAAAATTTTAAAAAAATGCTTAACCCATTAAGGACCGAGTCGATTTTATGTAAAATTATATATATGCAGTACCAAAATTTTTATTAATTTTTTAATTCTCTGTCACCCCATATTTGCTTTTTTAATTGGAGTTACTTCACTAAACTAGATTTACGTAGATGGTGAAGGCTATATAAGATTCGACAGAGCTAAATATAGCACTCGTACTTGTTTAAACTTTTTATGAAATTTCAAATTAAAAAAATTATTACTACTAAAATAAAAGTTCTATTGTATTTAACAAAAAACTTCAGGTGAAAAACTAAAAAAATGCCAAGGTAAAAATTTCGCATTTTAAATTTAAAAGTCGAGTTTCCCAAACAGTATTATAGATACCGTGAAAATTCCATACACGTTTTAACTTTATCTACCTATATAGATTAGTTTTTGAAACGATTCACTTTTAATAAAGTTATAAGCTCGGAAATATTTTTCAAATTAGAGGTTGCCTGCTTAACCTCGCTGTGGTTCTACCCTGTACTGAAACAGGGTGTATCCAAATGCGGTAGACAATAAACCTATGTCCTCCTCTATAAATTGCACTTTTTTATATGAAAATCGGGTGAATAGTTTAGAAGTTTCAGACTTTTATTCCATTTTTTGGAATTTCACGCCACTGTGCGTCGGGAACATTAAATTTAAATTCCTTTTGTCACAAAAAACCGGAATACATTAAAATCCCATGTCATATGCTTTCCAGCTAATTGCAATCGATTTTCTTCGTGGTGGTTTTTAAAGTTTATTCATCTCAAGTATTCACAGCCTGCAAAGGCACGTTTTGCCTATGATGTACTTGATTGGATACCAGCATGAGATTTAATTTTTGGTACTGAAATAAAAAACTTTTCAAATTTCGGCTGAAGTTAAAGCGGTCGAAATCTTCCTTTTGCAATTCTCTTTATTACCCACGCAAGGAACCGACAGGAATATCTCTACGAAGGATAAACGGTGGCCATATCATAACATTCACGGACATAATAAACGTATTTTGAAACAAATTTAGTTTAGTGCCATAGCTCAAAAATAAAAAAGCAATTTTCCTACTGGGTAAAAAAATTCAATTTTAAGGAAAAAATATTAATTATTTCTTTATTTATTATCATTGTGTAATATGAAAAGCCCTTTGTCACCAAAATACATACTTCACTTCTGAATGATTATATTTAGTTTATTTAATGAAAAGTAAATTATATTTAGTTTTTTCCTGACCTTTTTCGTTTTATTAAATTTCTGTTCTTTTAAGTTCTTTTTGAACTTTCGGGCTTTCAAGGTCAATTTTAGAAAATGAAAAATCTTTATTAATTTATTCCGACGTTTCGTTGAATAATCCCAACTTCATCAGGGAAATTTTTATTTTGTCTGATAACGATAGAAGTATAAACAAAACAGATTAAATACATACATAATAAATTATTAAATCTTATATTTTTTTATAAAAGCAAACCACTTTACTTACATAATATTTTAATTTTTTAATTTTAACACAACAAAATTATTAAACATTTAAAAACGACAATTAATTTTTTTTTTTTAAAAATAAACAAAATTTAAACATCAAATAAAATAATAGCACACCACTGTTCTTAAAGTTAATATCACAGTATACTAAAATAAAGACTATAGAATAATTTGCATTAGTTTTGTCTTTGTCATCTTTTTTGTTAATTGCACTGTTCCCTTTTTGTTGTATTCGAAGAGTTTCAAGTGTGTAACGTTTGTTTTCTCATCTCTCTTTGTCCAGTATTTTTACATTTTCCAAATCAGCAGTGTGGTGGTTGTCAATACATTGTTGTGCCAAAGCCGTCGTGTGTTTTTGTTTTTTAATGTCAGATTCGTGTTCACTTGTTCTTGTATTTAAACTTCTTTTTGTTGTTCCTATATAAACTTTGTTGCAGTTTTCTGTTGAGCTTCTCAGACATCTAATTTGATATACAACGTTGCTTTGCTCCATTTTTTCAATTTTTGTTTTTGTAAAGAGAGAATTTATTGTTTTATTTGATCTGTATGCCAATTTAATTTGCTTGCTCTCTATTATTGTTCTTATTTGTTTATTTTCTGTGAGTTTTTGGTATATATGGAAGGCTATAAAATTTGACATTGCCAGATGTGTTGTTATTTTCTGCGTTTTTATCCCTGTTTTTTGCTTTATTAATAAGGTTTTCAACTATATGTGTCGGAAAGCTGTTTTTTCTAAGTATTTCTCTAATAATTTCAATGTTCTTTGTTACGAACTGCTTGTCACTGATTTTAAATGTTTTATTTATGAAATTTAGAGCTGTATTTATTTTTTGTTGTACTGGTTGTGTTGAAAGGTAAAAAGAACAAATAACAAAATAGTTATGGATTTATATAAACAGAACTGGATAACAAAATATGAAAAAACAAAATTAACTTCAAACTCTGCGACAGCCCCGAGATTATATGGATTACCAAAAATCCACAAACCAGATATGCCTTTACGTCCAATATCTTCATCAATTGAAGTCCCATGCTACAGCCTTTCAAAATACATTGCAAATATTCTTAATAATCTCGTACTTGACAAATTTAATAAAAAAAAACCCAATAGTACTTAAGGAAAAATTGGAGAATATTAATTTAGATGATGACGAAATTCTTGTTTCACTAGACGTAGTATCTCTATTTACCAACATCCCAATCCATCTTGCCATAAATAATATAATGCAACAATGGTCAGTTCTACAAAAATATACAAAAATCCCTAAAACACAGTTTTTAAAAATACTTCAATTCTGTCTAAATAATAACAATTACTTCATATATGGAAATAAGTATTATAGTCAGACATATGGTATGCCTGTGGGAAACCCCCTTTCCCCTACGATAGCAAACATAGTTCTGGATAAATTGTTAGAAACAGTAACGAAAGACCTTGAAAAGGAAAATATAAACATAAAAATTATCACGAAATATGTCGACGACCTATTTGCGATTATAAGAAAAAATGACGAAGAAATTATTTTAAAAACATTTAACAACTATCACAATAAGCAGAAATTTACTATAGAAAAAGAAGAAATAATTCCATTCCATATTTAGACATGAGAATTTATAGAAAGCAGAACAAGCTCATAACTGACTGGTACACAAAGTCAATCTCATCTGGACGTCTTATAAATTATCATTCAACACAACCAGTACAACAAAAAATAAATACAGCTCTAAATTTCATAAATAAAATATTTATAATCAGTGACAAGCAGTTCGTAACAAAGAACATTGAAATTATTAGAGAAATACTTAGAAAAAACAGCTTTCCGACACATATAGCTGAAAACCTTATTAATAAAACAAAAAACAGGGATAAAGAAAATAACACATCTGAAAATGTCAAATTTTATAGCCTTCCATATATACCAAAACTCACAGAAAATAAACAAATAAGAACAATAATAGAGAGCAAGCAAATTAAATTGGCATACAGATCAAACAAAACAATAAATTCTCTCTTTACAAAAACAAAAATTGAAAAAATGGAGCAAAGCAACGTTGTATATCAAATTAGGTGTCTAGGAAACTCAACAGAAAGCTGCAACAAAGTTTATATAGGAACAACAAAAAGAAGTTTAAATACAAGAACAAGTGAACACGAATCTGACATTAAAAAACAAAAACACACGACGGATTGGCACAACACTGTATTGACAACCACCACACTGCTGATTTGGAAAATGTAAAAATTCTGGACAAAGAGAGACGAGAAAACAACAGTTACACACAAGGCAGATTTATTTTACTAGGTAGTAGGGGTAATACAACATTTACAAAAACAACATGCTTTTTTATTGTTGTTTTGTGCGTTGGAAACGTCAAAAACACAAAGAGAAATAAAAGATAATTGCTCTCCATATTCATGCTTGCTTTGTCTCGCAAACGTTTGTTGTTAGTGTTTTTTGAAATTCGTAAACAAACAAAGGAAAATACAAAAACTTTTGACATTTCCAACTACAAACCAGCTGGCCGGACGACACTACCTAGTAAAATAAATCTGCCTTGGTTACACACTTGAAACTCTTCGAATACAACAAAAAGGGAACAGTGCAATTAACAAAAAAGATGACAAAGACAAAACTAATGCAAATTATTCTATAGTCTTATTTTAGTATACTGTGATATTAACTTTAGGAACAGTGGTGTGCTATTATGTTAATGTTATTTTATTTGATGTTTAAATTTTGTTTATTTTTTAAAAAAATTAATTGTTGTTTTAAATGTTTAATAATTTGTTGTGTTAAAATTAAAAAATTAAAATATTATGTAAGTAAAGTGGTTTGCTTTTATAAAAAAAATATAAGATTTAATAATTGTTTATTATGTATGTATTTAATCTGTTTTGTTTATACTTCTATTGTTACCAGACAAAATAAAAATTTCCCTGATGAAGTTGGGATTATCCAACGAAACGTGGGAATAAATTAATAAAGATTTTTCATTTTCTAAAATTGACCTTGAAAGACCGAAAGTTCGAAAAGTAAATTACTCTTAAATCATTTGCACGATAATTCCATAAATGAGGTACTGTAATCACGAATGACATCATCAATGCATGAGCTACTTTATATCGTAAATGTTGTGAAAAGTAAGTATTTAGACAATATAGTTTTCGAAGTATAAAACAGACACTAGAATGTACATTGTCAATATGGTATAAATAGTTAAGCCTCTTATCTATAATTACACCTAAAATTTTCATCTTACTAACAAATTCTCGCTCACTTTGGTTTAGGTGAATTTTCAAATCGCTTAAATTTATGGAACCATTTAAAAGCAAATAATTTGACCTAATCCTGCATTCAATACCACAAGCATTTTATTTATTAAACATATTATTTATTAAACAAGTAAGAGTGCTGTATTCGGCTGTGCCGAATCTTATAATCCCTTAACCGTTTATGTAAATCTAGTTTAGTGAAGTAACTTCAATTAGAAAAGCAAATATCGGGTGACTGAGAATTAAAAAATATGATAAAATTAAGTACTGCATATATATTATTTTACATAAAAATTCCATCGGCTCTTAATGCATTAAACATTTTAAAAAAATGTAGCATTTTCTTAAAGATCTCCTGAATAGCTTTCAAATGATATTTTACAAAATTTTTAAATTTTAGAGCCCCGTAACTCGTAATATATAGGCGATCGCCAATTTTTTCACTTGATATTTTTTCTTATTTTTTGATTTCCTATCGCTCCATATATTTATTTTTTTAATTGGAGTTACTTTGTTGTTCCAAATTATCTTAAAAAAATTAGAGGTAGGCGTAGTGTTTTTCTTGCTGCCTCGAAGGACTTACCGATCATGCTGATTTTCAATAGCATATTTTTCGATACTATATCTGATCGATTGACATTTTTTTTTTTTAATTCAACACTAACACAGACGGACAGAAGCACATCGCTCAATGGACTTCGCTATGCATAAGAAGTCAGAATAGAAATTACACACGGAATGACAAACTTATATATACCCTTTGCTTTACTTCATATATTCCACATTCCTCGATATAAATATTATTAAATATATTCATTACTTTTTAATTTACTTTATTCGTGCTTGATCCCTTTATATATAAATATTTCATGATATTCTCATGAAATATTTATTAATTTAAACTAAACTACACGAATAAAGTAAATTAAATTTTAAAAGATTCCGAAATGAGAATATCATGAAATATTTATATATCAAGAAATCAAGCAGGAATAAAGTAAATTAAATTTTAAAAGATTCCGAATAATAAATTTTCTTAGTTTAGTTTTAAATAATAAATATTTCATGAAAATATCATGAAATATTTTATATCAAGGAATCAAGCACGAATAAAGTAAATAAAATTTTAAAAGATTCCGAATAATAAATTTTCATATTGATATAGTCCGTATTTACACTATGCAATTTTTTGAGGCATTTTTTTCTCAATTTTCTATTTAAGTTATAGGGTTATGCGATATCTAAAAGTAAACACTAGCAACAGTAACATCCCCTCAAAATTCAAGCAATACCATATTGCTTACTCCTCCTGCTTCACAAACAAACAAAAATTTCATGCTAGTTTCATGAAAAATTGCATAGTGTAAATGCGGTAATATTTGCATGTGCACGTTGCTTATTAATAAAAATTGTTTTCAATTTTTTTTTTTCATTGAATCTTTCAAATACATATGAATGGTTCCCAATGGAATCCCTTATGTAGAAAAATGAAAAAAAATAAAAAATAAAAATAGTTATTGAATGTTTGCAGTGTTTTTTGTATAAAACATTTTTGAGTTTTTATTGTCTTTTGTCTTATTGATTCAATGGAGTTCTCATTTAATCAATTTGGCTTATGATATAAGACTTTCTAGTTTTCTATACAAAATTTGGGTAAAATCCACTGATGAGCTATTTGAGCAGTAGTGAAATGGCCATATGGATATGCTTTCCCCGCAGTAATACATTTTAGTTTAGTTTAAATTAATAAATATTTCATGAGAATATCATGAAATATTTATATATCAAGGAATCAAGCACGAATAAAGTAAATTAAATTTTAAAAGATTCCGAATAATAAATTTTCATATTGATATATTCATTACTACCCAGAAAAAAATTTTACATTGTCTTAAAAATTACTTGATATATAATGACTTACTTTTGTGGTTGCCAAATTTTGTTACTCGATTCCAAAACGCATTACATTAGTTCCCAAAAAAGGAAGTAGTAAAGGAACTAGTTCTTAATGTCAAAAGAGAATACCTTTAAATACGTACTAATGATCATCGTTATTTCCTACAATGATTATTGTAATCGATTCGTAGTAATCTAAAAATGTACAGTAATTCATAAAATGAGAACAGCAGGGCCGATTTCTGTAAAATTTTTCGTCAGTTATTCGCATTTTCAAGGAGAAGAAAATTTTGGAAAATCCCTCCGAAAAAGTCGGAAAATTGGAAAAATCGAAAATCGAGTTTTTGTATGAAATTTTGCGTAAATTATTCCTTAATGGCTTTCCAAATCAAATCGGAAAAATCGACAGTTGATTTTTTGTATGCAATTATTTCTTAATGCCTTCCCAAATGAAAAAAATTTAAAGTTCTTAGCGAAACGAAACAAATCACATCAAAAATTAAAATGTTTGTGTTGTATTATTACTCTAAAGTTTGTCTGAAGGCTACAAATTGGGGCGAGGCGAAGTTTGCCGGGTCCGCTAGTTGATTATAAAAGTCCCATGCCTTGTTAATTGGAAAGTACTTCTGCCAAAAATGCTTAATTCTACACTCGATTACATTTATACACCCCTATGTGTAAGGTGTCTAAGATACTTAGCATGGAGAACTTCAGCATTCTTTATCCACTCTGCCGATTGTTTTTAACTTTATATTGCGATAAAGGAAGTAATGAAAAAATTTTGGATATTAATTATTCTAGTGTAGAAAGTTAAGAAATCACATCGTTTTAAGGCGAAAAGTGTGGGGCCAACCCTCAGTTTCTGACTTATGGACCTCAAAATATGTACGTATGGTATGGCATATAACAAATATTTTATAGTAGAAGAAGGTTATAAAGGAATCGTAGAAATGATATTAAAATGATATATTAAATTGTATATAAATTTAGTAAAAAAAAAAAAAAAAATTAATGAGGACCAAAAGAACCGTTTTCGCTTACATAATATTTTCTGCATAGGAGGCCTTCGACCGATCGCAATGATTTGATTTTCTTCTTGCAGTTAAACAAACACAGGTTTCATTTATTAAAGATTTCTTGCATAGCTAGCTGCAGTACAAACCATAAGGTAGATAGATGCAAAGAATTTGTTAATATTTTTTCCTTCTTAAAATGTTAACAAATTTAATTAAAAATGAACCCGAAAACCGAAAATAAGTAAATTTTCATTCATTTATAAGATCTATGGTTCAAATTAAAAATTAAGACAAACGAAAGTTACCGCGTGTTTACATTCATACTTAACTTCTAATAGTCAATATGATACTGGAACAGCAATTATTTGTGAACAAACAAGTATGAATAATTAAAAATAAAACAAAAAAAAATTGCATTTTCGGTCAATATCGCCTGTCAGATGCACTGTTTGGTGTGGAATATAACATGTTCCGGGTTTTTACGTAGAATAGTTCTCAATATTCGTAACATATGGTTCCAGCATGATGGGGCTACAGCTCATACGGCAAGAGTCATAATGGCAATTCTGCGAGAACTTTTCGAAGACCGAATAATTAAAAAAATGCAGATTTCGTATGGCCACTTCGTTCTCCAGATTTGACGGCCCCAGATTATTTTGTGGTGTTTCTTCAAGAAACGAGTTTACGTCAACAAACCACAAAATATTCAGGAGCTAAAGCAGAATATTTTCACAGAAATCGCTCAATTGCAGTCAGAAACGTTGCGTAACGTAATGCAAAATGTGTTGAGTAGAGCCATTAACTGCCAACACACAGTGGCGCGAAATTCAAAAATTGGAATAAAAGTCTGGAAATTTTAAACTTCTTGTCCGATTTTCATGAAAAGGTCATAATTTTTCAAACAAAAAAAAGCGGTAAAAAATACCGCTAAAAACCAAAAAAAGATCAAAATTAAAATTTTGCGAATGAAATTTTACCTTGAATATCTTCGAACATATAAAAGATATTAAATTAGGTTTTCATCCCATTAAATACCAATATGTACGTAACTAAAGTCAATAAAAAATTTCGGCAAACTTTATATTAAAATGTTATTTTTGGTGTAGATAAAAAATTTTCTTCCTGAAAATTAAAATTTTGAGTCATTCGCCTCACCAGACCCCATTTATGCCCAGGATGTCTATGAAATTTGGGAAACTACTGAAAACCAATTGTAATAGAATAGCTGGCTATAAAAATGATGAAAATCCGCGTGCACTTTTTTTGCAGTCTCGAACATTCAGATTTTTGTTAAAAATTGCCCATATTCGAACAATGATGACTATAGGGTAGTTCACAAAAATTCCATAAAAATACATCAGGTGTGTAGGAACAACATACTTTGCATAAAAACACTTTGCATTTAAAAATAGTTTTTAGTTACTACATCATTGATTTTTATTGTAAAATAATAAACAATATAAAAAGTGGGAGTTTGTTAAAAAAAAGTGAAACAATAAAGACATTCTGATTTTTTAACTTAACGTCCGTGTTTTAATTGTTTCAATTGGTGACCCCGACGTGATCTACAATTTAAGGACAACAGCATGCCTGCTACGCGTTCTGCAACCGAGCAAAGTTCATCTTTTGCGGGAGTAAATAACCCTGCAGTTAGTGATGCACACAACCATAATTTAAATTTTGCTATTAAGATACCTCGTTTCTCTTTGGTTTGCACAAGTTGAAGCACAATTTTCCTTACATCGTGTGACAAATGAAGAGACGAAATATTTCATCATCTTGGCTGATTTAGATGCAGACATACTAAGCCAGGTGAGTGATATTGTTACAAATCCTCCCAGTGACGCCTATAAACAAATTAAACAACGCCTAATTGATCATTTCTCTGTTTCCGAGGAAAATCGCATTAAAACACTGCTAACCCTCCTGCCCTCCTGCGAGAAATGAAAAACCTAGCCAATGGTGGTGTTACCAAAGATTTTTTGAGAACTATGTGGTTACATAGATTACCATCCCAAACGCAAGCAATATTAGCAACATCTTCTGAATCCTTAGACAACCTTGTTAAAATGGCTGATAAAATTGGTGACATTCAAATTTCACGGAATGCAAGCGTCTCAACAATTAGCTCTACAAATGAGCTTTCTGAAATTAAAGCACAAATTCAAAGAATTAACACGGCATTACGAAATCTTCAATTAACTAGAAGGAGCAGATCAAAAGGATCACATGCAACTTCCAGTAGGAATTCATCTTCAAGCAGAATCTGTTACTATCACCCCAAATTTAAAAACAAAGCTCATAAGTGTCGGCCCCCTTGTTCTTTTAACACAAGTAGTCAGTCGGAAAACTCACAACCCGGTCACTAGACGAAAATAGTGACCGGGAAAATGCAACTAATCGTCTTTTTATGTATGATAGATCAGTCGGTAAATTTTTTCTCGTGGACACAGGTGCGGATCTATCTGTTATTCCAGTGCATGATCCATTAAAAGAAAAGTGTCAAAAATATAAACTTTTTGCTGCTAATAACACTTCTATTAATACATACGGTGAAGAAATCCTATCGCCATCCTTTGGCCTTCGACGAAATTTTCAGTGGAAATTTGTGGTTGCTGACGTGTCTCATCCAATAATTGGCGCTGATTTTTTAAAACATTTTGGCCTTATTGTTGACATCAAAAACGTGCGAATTATCGACTCAATAACTGGTTTATCTGCAAAAGGTAAAATGGGTCATATGCCGAGTTATTATGAAGTGAAAACAGTTCTAAATTCGACCCCTTATCATAATTTACTTTTGAAGTATCCTACAATAACGAATCCCTCAACCGCTGTTGGTAAAAAACCGCATAATATACAACACGTTATAGAAACAAAAGGTCGTCCAGTTACAGCAAAACCAAGACGTCTTCCTCCAGATAAACTTGAAATAGCGAAGCGTGAATTCAATGTTATGATAGAGCAGGGAATATGCAAACCATCAAAGAGTTGCTGGTCAAGTCCATTACATTTGGTACTCAAGAAAAATGGTCAGTGGCGCCCTTGCGGGGACTACCGTAGTTTAAACGCACAAACAATCCCCGACAAGTATCCTGTACCGCATATTAATGATTTCACCCACAGTCTGCACGGTAAACGCATTTTTTCAACGATTGATTTAGTAAGGGCATATAATCAGATACCAGTGGCCGAAAATGATATTCAAAAAACTGCTATTATAACTCCATTTGGCCTTTTTGAGTTTAAATACATGACTTTTGGGCTATGCAATGCTGGGCAAACTTTTCAGCGATTTATTCATGAAGTGCTTAGAGGGCTTGATTTTTGTTTCCCTTACATTGATGATATTTTGGTCGCTTCCTAAAGTGAGGAATTACATTTCAAACATCTTAGCCAACTTTTTCAACGTCTGCAAGAATATGGAGTTGTCATTAATATTGATAAATGCACTTTTGGTCGTCCTGCTGTCAATTTTCTTGGACATCGCGTTGAGGAAAATGGTATTAAGCCACTTCCTGAGAAGGTGTCTGCAATTGTCAACTTTCCTATGCCAAAAACAGTAAAAGAAATTCGTCGTTTCATTGCCATGATAAATTTTTATAGAAGATTTATTCCGAATGCAGCAATCACTCATATGCCACTTCTAGCATTTCAAGTAGGGAATAAAAAAAACGATAATACCCCAATTTCATGGAACCCAGAAGCAATTGCCGCATTTGAAAAATGCAAAACACATTTGTCTAGTGTCACACTTCTAGCACATCTTTGTGAAAATTTACCAATATGTGTTATGGTAGATGCATCAGATACCGCAATTGGAGGAGTATTACAGCAAAAATCCGAAGATGGTTGGCAACCGTTATCATTTTTTTCCAAAAAATTAAACGAAACCCAAAGGAAATATAGCACTTATGACAGGGAACTTTTAGCAGTATACACAGTTGTGAAGTATTATCGTCATATGCTAGAAGGGAGAAAATTCATTATATTTACAGATCACAAGCCTTTGACGTATGCGTTTAAACAGAATCCAGATAAGGCAAGCCCACGTCAGTACCGTCAATTAGATTTTTTGGCACAGTTTTCGACAGATATACGACATATTAAGGGCTTTGATAACTTGGTAGCAGACACGCTTTCACGTATTTCTACAATTTCTGGATCCTCTAATATAGACTACAAACAAATTGCTAAAGATCAAGAAAGCGATACCGAATTACAGCAATATTTATCGAAGCCGGAAACCACATCTTTAATTTTCAAAACAATTAAAGTTGCTGCAGATACCAAACCCCTCTACTGTGATACCTCAACCGTAAATGTGAGACCGTTTATTCCCAAAACTCATCGTGAAAGCATTTTTCATGCATTCCATGATCTTTCCCATAACGGATATAAATCAACATTTGAAGCAATCAGAAGACGATTTGTATGGCCTAAAATGGGTAAAGACATAAAGGCTATGGTAAGAACTTGCATGCGCTGCCAGCGATCAAAAGTACATCGACATACACGAAGTGAAATATCTTCTTATCCGACTCCATCGGAACAATTTTGTCACATAAATTTAGATTTAGTAGGTCCTCTACCATGTAACAAAGGTTATACTTATCTTCTGACATGCATCGATAGATTTACTCGTTGGACTGAGGCAATTCCAATAGAGGATTGCAAAGCGGCAACAGTGGCCGAAGCTTTCTATAGAGAATGGATTGCAAGGTTTGGTGTCCCCCTGAAAATATCTACAGATCAAGGGCGACAATTTGAATCACAATTATTCAAAGAACTTGGACAAATCCTTGGCGCTGAACGTATCCGCACATCTCCATACCACCCATCCGCAAATGGAATGATCGAAAGATGGCACAGATGTCTAAAAACAGCTTTAATGTGCCACCACAATACAAATTGGTATGCCGCTTTACCAACTGTCCTGTTAGGACTTCGAGCAAGCTTTACGGAGAGTATTAAGTGTACTCCATCATATCTTGTTTATGGTACTGCTCTACGTCTTCCAGCAGATTTCTTTATCGAAACAACGGAAAAGCATCCAACGGATGAATTCGTACAATCTCTTAAAAACAAAATGAATACATTGAAACCTGTTCCTGCAGTACATAAAAATAACCTTACAGTATTCGTATCTCAAGATCTAGAACACTGTGACTTTGTTTTTATTTGTGAAGATGGTATAAGGAAATCTTTACAACCACCGTATCAAGGTCCATTTCGTGTCATTAAAAGGACTCCTAAACTTTCTACTTTAGATGTTAAAGGTAACGAAAAAGTTATATCAGTTGATAGGCTGAAACCCGCCTACATTTTTAACACCGAAATTAAAGAAAATCCAAAATCAAAACGTGTTCAGAAACCTCGAGTTACTTTTCGATAGAGATCCCGCTATGCAACATCTCTAGGAGGGAGTATATGTAGGAACAACATACTTTGCATAAAAACACTTTGCATTTAAAAATAGTTTTTAGTTACTACATCATTGATTTTTATTGTAAAATAATAAAAAATATAAAAAGTGGGAGTTTGTTAAAAAAAGTGAAACAATAAAGACATTCTGATTTTTTAACTTAACGTTCGTGTTTTAATTGTTTCAGGTGGATTGCCAAGAGTAAAGAAAAATTGTATAATTTACTAAAAAAAACATTAAAAATCTACTTAAAAAACTGAAAGTAATTTTTGACCAAAATTTCACCTTTTTTTTACTTTTTATGAAATTTAAAATTAAATAAATTGTTATCACTAAAATAAGTAACTCAAAGAAAAAAGATTTTTCACAGCTTATTTTTTATAGTGTTAGCTTTCTAAATCTGAAAAACTAACAAATGCCAAGCTAAAAATTTTGTATTTCAAATTTAAAAGTCGAATTTTTCTAAAAGCATAAAAGATACTATGCAAAAATTTTAAAATCGGTTCGCTTTTGATAATGTTATAAGCACTGAAACATTTTGCAAATTCGAAGTTATCTACTTTGACGCCCTCCGGTACTCCCTTGTACTGACATAAAGTGTTTCCAAATGCAATAGGTGAAAAGCCCATGAACTCCTCTATAAACCTCAGTTTGTTTCATGAAAATCGGGCAAGTAGCGCAACAATAGAATGAACGCCATCTATAAAATTCAATTTTTCATACTTAGCTTCAAAAATTTATGATTTATACTTTAATCTACAAAAAAATAAATATAAAAAATTTAATAATACAAATATTATAAGCGTTTCAAATCCGTCAGTAAAAGTTGGCCCACCCTGTATAAAGTGTCAAAAAAAGTTGTTAAAGTGAAATGATTTAAGCATAAGTTGTTGAACAATTTTTTATTATAAGAATTAAAAATTTTTCATCGAAAAATGGCAACGGTGGTATCTAAATGATGACCATTTATTTATATTTAGTTAGTTACCTTAATTAAACGATATTACTTTCAATTATCGAAAAGCTGTATTTAAGTCTGCTATTAGGTTTGGACCATTTAGGTAAATTTTTTTATTTTTCCTTTAAATTTACAACGATTGAACATATTAATTTAAATCGTCAGCTCATGTAATATGTTTTTATTGTTATGTTTTTACATTAATTTATTTTAATTGTGCTTGATTCCTTTAAAAATAAATATTTCATGATATTCTCATGAAATATTTATTATTTTAACACTAAAAAACTTAAATGTATTGGAAAATCATATCCATATGGCAATTTCGCTACTGCTCATATATAGCACATCAGTGGATTCTACCAAAATTTTGTAGAGAAAACCTCAGAGTCTTATAACAAATGCCAAATTGATTAAATGTTTATACTTGGAGGAATCAAGCACAATTAAAGTAAATTAATATAAAAAAGATTTCAAATGAGAAATTTTCTAGAATAAAAAAAATTTATAGTCAGATGTTACACCAATGAAAAATTTTTACAAAACTTTACAATATAAAACAATTGCAGGTGTTTTCTTTTGATCATTTTAATCAATATCCGGTGTTGTTATTAAAATAGTAGCTTTATTTATATGCCCGATGTAGGATACCAAAGTTGCAATTTTATTGAAAGCTAATATGTTCGTCAATAATAACATTTTTATGACAGTTGTAAAGTATTGGAAGAAGAACTTCCCAGCGATTCCATAAATAGCGAATAGGAGCGAAATTGTCACTACTTTGTCTCTGCCTACGGGCCAGTGTATCATCGAAGCGAAGCAAGCTTGAAATCATATGAAAATAATTCTCAATGATAATCGCTTGGAATATTGAACGACCAAAACGTGTATCAAATAAACAATTGCCCTATTCACAAGCCCCCTAGTACGTGCTAAGTGCTAACAAAATACAACGGTGCTAGCTATGTTGTTGGTAATTTTCATGCAAACATGCGATACAACACTTAGTACATTTTTTTATATGTTTTTCAAACGTTGTATTTGTTTAAATGTTTTATGTTTAAATGAATTATTATTTTTGCGTTCATGTGTGAATTATATTAAATTAAAATGAATTAAAAGATATTTTTATTAGTTTTATTTATTTAATTTATTGATTTGACTGATTTATAAGAAAGTTGAAGTTGAAAGTTGCCAATATAAAAACTGTTCTTTAAGATTTAATATTGCTTTAATGACTCGATTTCTAATATTTTGTATGATACCGCCATCACCTATACCAAAAAGAGATGCTACCTTACGAACACAAGCACCATTTCCTGAAGATCCCAAGCTGAAAGTCAATGCGTAGTTGGAGCCTTTCGCCAATTGTGTGAAAAACATCGTCATTTTTATAAGGTTGAATATATAGGCAAATTCCTCTGGCCGTAGTCGTATCATATGAAGAAATCTGTTTTCATCATAATATCTTAAAACCCGATTATGCCATAATGATGATTTTGGTAGCCCTAAATGTATAATTCTGCGACTGGAGAGCAAGTACATTAGGTTCATCCTAAAAATGTCTTGAATATCATCCTCACACAAGAAATTTATTAATTTACTTTTTTCTGTTTTCTCCCCCATTTGGCTTATAAATAACAAATGATGAATAGCACTTTTCTTCTTCTTATTTACTTTTTGACGTATGAAGTACAATGTACAATGGCACACTGATACAATGGTTGTTCACAAAGAAGTAAACAAAAGGTAGTATGCAATACTACCTACACCTTAGCAGAGCTTGTGAATACGGCAAATGTAAGTCTTAATTTTTCCACGATAGACGCCTGCAAGAATGAGTACGGCAATATATGCGTGAAAAGTCTTTCCAATTTTAATTATATGTGACTCTCCTAATAAAACAATAAATAAAAGCGAAAATGTTCTATTTTAAAAGGTTGGTAAACTTTTACGGTCACATTCAAGAAGATTTTGTTTCTTATTTATAAAATAATATTTGTATGAAAACTTGTTTTATAAATCGCAATATACAAATAAAAGATAAAGGTAAAAATTTTACGAGTACCTTTTTATTTTCTTCTTCAGGAGAACAATTGTAATATCTGCATCATTATTATTGTTAATCCACAAAAAAAAAAAACAAAACCTACTAAATTTATGACTAATGTAAATTAATTTAAAATTTTATATTTAAATTTGTTTCTTAAAAACCAATTGTCTTACTTTTTTTAAGATAAAGACGTATTGGCCTGTAAAAAGCATCTAATCTTTGCTATGATACATACATAAGAACAACAGATGAATTAGAAATCAAATAAGAGTGCCATATTTGGCTATGCCGATTATTTTATACCCTTTATCGTTCATGTAAATCTAGTTCAGTGAAGTAACTCCAATCAAATAAGCAAATATTGGGATTGGGGTAATGGGTTAGTCATTTTAAAAAATTTTAATATTTCGTTAAAGATCTCTTCAAAAGCCTTAAAATGATACCCATATTGACAATTCAAAAAAAATTAAAAATTTCAGAGCACCGTAATTCGGAAAATATGGCCGAGCGCCGAATATAGCACTCATACTTGTTTGTATTAGAACGAAAGGGTGAGTTGAATTAAACTCATTAATTCATAAACTAATGTACATAAATAGCTGAAACACAAGTTTAAGTGCATTTGTTGTGCCTAAAAAACGGTATGGACCAAAATGGTCTTATATCTAAGATTTGAAACTTTTTTTTACCTAACATCAGGGTTAAAGATCTGCTGTATTTGTGGTTATTTTAGAACGAAACAAGTCATATTCGTTTTAAATAATACCTAAACGGCCATTAATATATGGAATTATTCACTAACAATATTGTTTCACATAATAATTCAGTACTTTGTACCAAAAACTAGAGTCAACAAATACAATCGGTCAACAAATAAAACGGTCCTTCTAAACTTTAAACAGTATAACCTTTGTTCATTTAATATCTGATTCCTGAAATAAAATCCTGCTTGAAACATTACTTAAGTGTGACTGTGTGACTTATTAATTCATTCATAATAATATTGATACGCGAAATTACAGATTACAATTTCTATAAGAATTAGTTGAAATGGAAGAACCGAGCAATATAAATATCATAATGAAAATTTGTTGTTAAAGCAAAAATACAGATTTAATGATCGAACTAAATATAAATTAAAAAAATTGCCTTCTTATCAAAAAGTGTGATTTTATTATGCAAATCCAATCCGAATCATCTATATAAATTCTACTTAAAATAAACTTTAAAGCAACGATAACATTGTACACAAATAAAAATTAATATGTTCTCTTTTATTTTTAACAAAAACTAATTCTTTAATTAAAGACACCGAAATATTTTTTTAAAATTTAATTTTCACAAAAAATTTAATTTTCACAAAAACTTCTTATTTAAACTTTTTATTTAATTATCCCGATTAAATTAATTACCGATATTGATTATTGAGGGTCAAAGCACGTCTCGATGGCCATTTCGTTACCGCTTACATAACTCTTCAGGAAACTTCTGACAAACATTTTAAATAAACTAAAGACTGTTGTCCAAACAATAAAGCAAAGACAAAAATCAAAGTTTAAGCAAAAAAAAAAAAGAATAACCAACAGTAATTCTATTTTTATTTCTCTAGTGAAAGAGGATGAAAAATTAAATTTCAAAAACACAACGACAATTTATTTATATGCACAGGCACTTTGCAAATTATATAGTTAAAGACACGGGAATATTTTTTTAAAATTTAATTTTCACAAAAAACTAATTCTATTTTTACACAATTAAAGTCATAAATAATTAATATAAAATATATTAATTGTTTTATCAACTGTTTGTTTTGATCGTTTTCTTGAATACATAATGGCGATATCATAAAACAGCTCTTTCAATTGATATTCGAAAGTATATTAGTATTAGTGCGGTTGATCGCATACTCGGCAATCAAATAAAATATGCGGTTATTTTAGTTTTAAATTCTTATAAAAATGAGCGGCGGGTATCTTGATAGATTTATTTTAATTACCTTTAAGATAACCTGAGTGTCAAACGTGCATGTTGTAACTAACAAAATGAACATAAATACAAAAAGTATCACTAATAGAAAATCCATTTGTCGCCAAAATAATTCTAGATTTGTGTTATTTTTTAAACTAATATTCATTGGATTTAAATAATATTTAAACTTACATTTTCTTAATCGTTATTGTTTTAATTGCATGTTATATTACAGAAATTAAACTAAGCAAGAAAGCTGCTTGCATTTTGTTTTTCTTTTATTCTGTTTTTTATGCCTTGGACCGTAAAATCCAAGGCAAATTGAATACTAGGTAAAACTAGTAGCCCAGGTGATCGAATTCGCTTCTCCGAGCTAACGTCAAAATTTATTTACATTTTCGTGACGCGCCATTTAAAAAAAACTTAAAAATTTTGAACTTGAAGATAAAATTGAATAATTAATTTGAAAAAGAAGTGAATGTGCAAAAAAAAACGTTGTTTAAAAAGTGAAAAGTGTGTGTGCCAAAAAGTGCTGTAAGAATATTAAAAAAAAAACGAACAAAAAACTTACTAAAAAAGAAAACGTTTCTTTGAAAAACATTTGTAAATTAAAAACATTTTAAACAAAATATACATTTTAAAAAATGTGTTATTGTGCGGTTTGCAAGAAAAAGTACGAACGCGGGAGTGGAACTTTGTTTGATATGCCAAAGGACACTAAAAGATATTCCATATTGTACATTCAAACTTTGGAGGCCCGTAGCTCGAAAACCAAGAGTCAGCCCCAAATTTGTCACTACATTTTTTGCTTAAAATTAAATGCGTTCGTAAACTAGATTTGTTCTATATATACAAACACTTTTTTTAATAAATTTGTTTTTATTTTCTGTTTTTTTTTTTATATTTTTCGTCAGTTGTTTACTGACAAGTAAAAGTAAATTTACACAAACAAAATACATGCGTTTTTTGTTTTTGTCCTCATGCGATTACCTAGTATTCAATTCGCCTTGGTAAAATCATATGTTTTTGTTTTTCGAACATAAGTTTGAAAAAGCCATGAAGCAAAATATTTAAAACCGAAGGTGCGAGTGTAGGAACACGCCTGTATATAAACAATAATTCAAATGTACGTATGATTAATTTAAATTTAACCAAATTGATATTCACACAGGTCCGCTTTATGTGAAATGCTTAACTGATATATTGCTATCAATACAAATAATATATTTATATTTTGTTTCATACCCAAAGGGTAACCCTTTATGTCTCGTAAGTTACAGGCCTTTATTTCTGCAACCGAAAGTTGAAATTTACAAGGATCGATAACGCTATGTTCACTGTAATGACAACTACAAGAAAAGAAATTACTTATAACCCAAATTTTTTAAAAGGTAACCAAAGAATCCAAAATAAAAGGTTCACACGGTGTATATTCATTTTGGACTTCTGGTAATTAATTTAAAGAAAATTGTTTGTGTTTCTAAGTAACTTTTTTTAATAATCTTTGTTTATGACTGGGAAAGTTCTGAACAGAAAAAAGTGTAAATCGTGGAGGTTTTTTTATATTCGAAAAACATACTTAAAATAAATATGTATAAATGTTTATTTGACTTTTATAATTTAATTTTATTTTCTTATCTATTAATCACTAGTTTTCAAAATGAAATTATTGGTTCTTATTTGTCAATATTTCGCCACACCGTCGGGTGGCATCTTCAGGAAACAGGAAACAAGAAACAAAAATATCTGCATTAAATTTTTTTTAAAATATAAAAAATGAATTGAAAAAAATCTGTTAAATTAACTTAAAAATAAAAACCAAAAGACAAACAAATTCAAACATCCCAGTAAGTATTCTTTTAAAATAATTACATATTATTCGAGTCTTTTTTGGTTTTTCTTCACAATTATAATAATCTTTTATGGGCTCGTTTTCGAGTCGAAAATGATTGTTTTGCCGTAATTCCTTGAGTGAGTTTTCAACCGTTTTTATAATCAAATACGAAACTTTTTTGAGCTTTTTTTATCATATTACTATCCATGTTAACAACTTTTTTGGCATCATTATAAAGGTAAAATGGGGGTTTTCGCATTTGTACCTCTATTTTCTCTACGAAATTACGCATTTTTACGAAAAATAAAAATAAACAATAAATTTATTTGAACAATTTTTTTATCGTAAATTCGTTAATTCATTTATTTTTTCCAAAAAATCTTTATAAAAAATAGTAACTAAAACTAACAATTCATTAAAATAATTCCTTACATACTACAGTATATTTCAAGGACTATGTCCATTAACGAAATAAAAATTTTGTACATTTTTTTGCACAGCCATTTGAAATAAATAAAAAGTTAAAAAGAAATCCCCAAAAAAGGAAAAAAGGGTGGCAAATAAATTAAATAAAAAAGATAAACTTAAAAACTAATTACACACTAAGAAACAAAACACAATGGAACAAAAAAAGTAAACAAAACAAATAAAAAAAAAAGAAAAAAAAACAAAAAACAAATAAAAACCTATTGAGCAGTGTTATAAACTGTATCAACAATAATCATTGTATTATTTCTCCTATGATAAAATAGCAGGTCTGCACCCTCGTGAAGAAGTCCACCTCCCCCAAGGGTCAATAGATCCACTGGAGAAAGGTACTTCGCCATCTGAACGGCCTCCAGATTCGAGGCTTGAGAAAAACATCCTCTCACTAACCTGTTTTCCACGGAACGTGCTCCTTCCATGAACTTCAAAGCCTTCTCAACCATAAACGAGTCTATTCGACTAAAATCTACTGCACTATATATAGAGCTACAAGAGGGCCTACGGAACTCTCCGTTACGCCCTATATACGGTCTCAAACCAAGGCACGCAACTAAGATCCGCCTCTCCCATCTCCTAAGTCTCTCCATCTGGGCAGAAGAAATTCTAAACCAAGCTGGAAATGCGTAAGAGATGAGAGGACGTATGATATGGCGGTATACCAAAAGGCGTACTTTTTTATCGAGTCCACCTCTGCGCTTTAGCACGACCTGATACGCGCAGTAATCCCTCTTGGTGCGCTCAAGCACATTGTCGATATGCCGATAAAACTCAAAGTTTTCATGGAAGGTGACACCTAGGTACTTTAACCTATCCGAAGTCCTGATAACGTCACTTCCAACTCTTAAGCACGGTGTGAATGATCTGCAATTCGGGTAAATCTATTTACGCTTTCCCTTAAACATCATAGAGACAGTCTTACTGATGTTTAAGTTGAGGCCCCACCTTTTAAAATAGTCTGTAAGTGCAGTAAAATACTGATTAACTCGTTCGTTAACAGTCCTTGCCCTTGCCCCTGAAGAAGCAATAACGATGTCATCTGCGTAGATCAACAATAGATCTCCCTGTGAGGGAGGAGGTATATCTGATATGAAGACATTATACAAAACTAAACCCAGCAACGATCCCTGTGGCACTCCTGCAAAAATCGAACCTTCATGAGAGAGGACATCTCCAATACGAACTCTAAAAGAGCGGTCCTTTAGAAAACTATCAATCATTCGGCAGATGCCCGTACCAAAGCCCATGGTCAATAATTTATAGATAAGACCATCATGCCAAACAGTGTCAAAGGCTTTGGCAAAATCTAAGCTCACTGCCATTGTAGAGCACCTCCTATTCAGACCCCTGGCAACATATTTTTTTATCGTTAGGCTGCCCTAAATATAACTCTACAATAACTCTTAAAACAGTGACATTTCGAGCATTTGATGTTTGTACTTGTTGGTTTTTTAAACAAGTCGCTATCTTTGCATTTGTCGGAATTATATTCGAGTCTCTTTTAAAACGGACATTTGATTAATCAGTTTTAAAATGCTGATTTTTGTCAAAACAATTTTCCAAGCACTAATTGGGATTCAAAAAAACATTTACGTTATTTAAAATATAAAATTGAACAACAGATTATCAACCGAATTTGGTTTTACCTATGCAAAAATAACTTTAAAATACAAATGTGCGATTGTTCAATTGCTGTTAAAAAGAGGAATTAGAAAACATCGGTTACTGCGATAAAACTTATTTTTTTAAGTAAATAAAAATGTTTACGTTTTGTTGGATAGTATAAGAGAAATACTTACAAAGCTTCTCTTTTATTGATATCTAAAGATTGGTAAAAGTTATTCATTAATTTTTTTCTTTTCAAACATTAAAACAAAAACACCGGAATTCTACATTACTTTATTCTTTCTTAAAAATGTAACTTAGGAAATGTAGAACTTTGTTTTTCAATTTTGTTTGTCACTTCCTGTGAGAAAATAATTGTTTTTACTCGTATGTGCTTAATTTCCTAATTAGTTGATTCGTTTATACGTTGTGCTTCTGGATTCTTTGGCTGTAAAAATTTCGCAGCCAAGATTTATTTTAATACACGTTTGAGTTTTTTATTTACACAAAAGTCATACACATTCCAATGAAATTGTTACTTTTCAAATTAGATATTAGTTACATTCATTATTTCTCAGTTTTCTATTTCTGGAATCATTTCCTTTACTTTCTTCTTTCGGTCCTAAAATGAAAAGTTTATTGCATGCATTTAAACTAAAATATTAAAAAAAATAGTTTTGTTAGCTTTTTCGAACTTTTGTCGTTTACCTTTTTTTTCCTTTTGGTAATTCCATTTCTCATGCGGTTTTAATATGGTGACATATCTGCCAATACAATTTCAATACATCTGTTGCAAAGAGAGATCTAAATAATTTTTGTGTTGGTTTGTTTTAATTATGTTTTTAACCGACTTCAAAAAAAGAAGGAGGTTATACAATTCGGCTGAATGTTGCTTTTTTTTAATATTTGTGCCTCCAGAACTCAGTCATTTCTGATCCGATTTTGAAAATTTTTGGTAACATGATAGATTATGCTTACAGTTTGGTCTCGTTTTAAAAACAGTTCATAATCTTAAAAATTAAAGGGTGTCCCCATACAACATACATATTTTTTAGGTGTATTATGAACTGTAAAGGGCGATTCTGCAAAATTTAAAATGACTGCGTACTACTATGGCTTCCAAAAACAAAAAATTATACAAAAATAAATGTAAAAATTAAAGGGTGCCCCCATAATTAATGTAAATTTACTTATGTGGGCCTATCTTTTGGACCGTTTTAGACAAACGCTTGCAAATTGGAAAGAACGTCGATTGCTATGGCCGTTATAATAACAAGTATTAATATTACAAATTATAAATTAAAGGGTGCGCCAATAGTTCTAGACGCTAGATATTTACAACGAACCTGTATTACTAAGTCCGCTATAACAACAAGTATAAAATTTGGATTTGGAAGTTAAAGGGTGTTCCAATAGTTTATGTAATTTTGTGTATGTGACCAAACTTTTAAACCGTTATAGACAGAACGCTGAAACTTAAAAGCGACCAATATTGCTAAATCCGCTATATGAAGGGTTTATAATTTGAATTTAGATATTAAAGGGTGTCCCATAATTACTGTAGATTCAGTTATATAGGCCTATCTTTTGAACTGTTATAGACAAACGCTTGTAAATTTGACTCAATGTCGATTGCTACGACCGTTATAGTAACAGCTGATAATATTTAAAATTATAAATTAAAGGGTGCACCAATAGTTCGTTTAATTTGGTGTATGGCCATACTTTTAAACAGTTGTAGACAGACGATTTAAATTTACAAAGGACCTGTATTTCTAACTCCTCTATAACAACAAGTATATAATTTGGATGTGGAAATAAACGGGTTTCCCAATAGTTGATATAATATGGTGTATGTGGCCGGACTTTTGAACCATTATAGACAGACAGCTCCAATTTCCAAGGGACATGTTTTGCTAAGTCAGCTATAACAAGAAGCTTATAATTTGAATTTAGAAATTAAAGGGTGTTCCCAAAATGTATGAAATTTGTTTTATATGGCCGTATTTTTTTAAACCGTTGTATACAAACACCTTAATTTTAGACATAATGTCCACTACTTTGTTCGGTATATTACAATAATTGATATAATTTGATGTATATAGGCAAACTGTTGAACCGTTACGGACAGATGGTTGACATTTACACAGACCCTGATTGCTAAATCTACTACAACAGCAAGTATATAATTTGAATTTGAAAATTAAAGAGTGACCCTATAGTTGCTGCAATTTGATGTATATTGCCAAACTATCGAACAGTTGAAAAAGTGTAAAGTTTGGAGATATCAGTGTGTCCCAATAGTTAATGTAATATAATTTATGTGGCTATACACTTGAGCTGTTGTAGGCAGAAAGATGAAATCTGCTTTGAAGTCGGTTTTTTTCGCAAGAATTATTAGTTAAGTCAATAGCGTTTGTAAATGTCATGTGATTTACGTTTCCTAACTTTGCTACTATAAGTATAATTCATGTCGACTATATTTCTTTTCGAATTCGCAGTTTTTTAGCTTAAAATTATTAAATTAGTGCTTTGAGCAAAAATTTACAAATTAATTGGATTAATTCCGCCAGTATATATTAAACTGTATTTCGGTAAAAACCGTCGTCACTGGCATCATTTTCAAGCCATGTGTTTATTAAAAACTTAATAAACACGTAGCTTGAAAATGATATTAAAAACTTGATAAACACGTGGCTTGAAAGTGATGTTATCACATCGAAAGCGCTCGCCGAACGTACGAAGTACACAACCAGTGACGACGGTTTTTACCGAAAATTATAACAACAAAAATTTACAAATTTACGATTCAAAATTAATCCATGAGAAATTATAAATAATATTGATGATGATATGATTTTTGCGAATAATTAGCGAACCATTTCTTTGAAATACTGAAGAAACACTAATTGTTTTATTTCGCGGCTCACAAGCGTTTTACAAACAATATGTATACATTCTTAAAATTTGTGGGTACGGGTTAAGACCTGGCCAGTTCTTAAATTTTAAAAGTTTGCAGTTACAATCTCAAGGTAAAACGTTGAAAATCCAACAGAAGTTCCAGAAGTTGATAAGTGTTTTTTTTTTGTTTTTTTATTTTTTTTTGCATTAATCCTTTTTGAAAATTATACAAACACAAATTTAGTGTCCCAGAAGCTAAAAATTGCATTACCAATTTGAGGAAAAAGAAATATAATTAACATTCGAAGTTTTCAATACGAGTACAGTCGAAACTCTCTATAACGAACTCCTATATAACGAAGTTTTCTTTATTGCATAGCAATTATAAGAACACTGTTTTTTGGGTCTACTTTGAGTGTATTATAATCTCCATATAACGAATTTCCCTATAGCGAATATTTCCTTATAACGAAGCATTTTTGCGACCTTAACTTTAAGATTGAAGCGTTTTCAATCTCCATATAACGAACTTATTCAAATAATTTCGACGTCGCTTTGTTGTGTGTTATTGGTGTTGTTATTGTTGCTCTGTATGTACTTTGTTGCTTTCACAACTCAGAAGCAAAGTCTGATGCTTTGAATCGTTTATTTACCATTAAATTGAAAGTGTATTTTGGGGAACCACCGAACTATGCAAGTGACAACTGGAATCAATCATCTCTTACATTTCTTGCAGTCGCTATCAGTTTGCCTTTGTATATCGTGATACATATGTACATACATAATAAGTTGTAAAATGACTCCGCGCCTAAGTATTACTGTGGATAAAAAGCTATTGATCATTAAAGAAGTTGAAAAGGGAAAAGCTTCAAAAAAAGACATTGCTAAGCAATTTGGAATTCCTTCCAGTAGCTTATCTACGATCTTAAAAAACAAGGATAAGCTTTTAACCAGTGTCGCAGATAATGCATTCAGTATTAAACGCAAGAAGCTTAGAACTTGTACCTTTGAGGATATTGACGAAGCAATGCTGAAATGGATATTCGCCGCACGTGGTAGGAATCTTCCTCTGTCTGGACCAATACTGAGAGAAAAAGCAAAACAATTCGCTGAAGCATTGGCCACGAAGAATTTGAAGCAAGTGTAGGCTGGCTTGAAAAATTTAAAAATCGTCACGGCATTGTACAAAAAACATTGTGTGGTGAAAGTGCTGCCGCCAACATCCAAACTCGAAATGAATGGGTGACGAATGTCTTGCCAAAATTGTTAGAAAAATATAACGAAAACGACATCTTTAACGCCGATGAGACGGGTTTGTTTTTTAAGTGTTTACCAAATAAAACGATGGCGTTTAAAAATGAGAAGTGCTTTGGGGGGAAAAACAGCAAAGAGAGGATAACTGTTATGGTGGCATGCAATATGACCGGATCAGAGAAAGTTAAATTGCTTATCATAGGAAAGGCCAAGAATCCGAGATGCTTCAAAGGAATAAAATCTCTAGACGTAGATTATGAATTCAATACGAAAGCATGGATGACAAGCAAGATTTTCTTGAAATAGCTCTTGAAATTGGACCGAAAGTTTGCTTGACAACTGCGCTGCGCACCCTAGGGATGTAAAGGACCAATTGAAAAATATTGAAATTGCTTATTTCCCACCCAACATGACCTCGTTACTTCAGCCAATGGATCAAGGCATAATTTGTAACATTAAAACGCATTACAGAAAACGCATTTTGACAAACATTTTGTTACAAATGGAGGAGAAAGAACCTCCCATGCCAATAAATTTGCTGGATGCCATACGAAACTTAAGCAAAGTGTGGAATGTCAATGTAAAATCCGAGACAATTGCAAACTGTTTTAGAAAAGCAGGATTTGTAAAAGTTGGCACCACAGCGAACTACAGTATGCCTTGGCACGAAGAAGACTATCTACCACTATCCCAATTCGTCTTCTTAGAGTCTTCATTTAAAACAGTTGCTAATATTAATGCAACATTTAAAGCCTTCAAGAATGTTTTGGAGCACCAGCTATCTCAGGTAAAGAAACAATAATAAAAAAATGCCGTGGCTAATAATTTTTGATGTACATTATAATTTCTCTTTTAACAGATTCAGATGAATACGAAGAAGAATCTGCCGATATTACGAAACTTTTACCCACATATGGACAACTTTCTTCATCAGTTGAAGGTTTCCGTACCTATTTGGAAATGAAAACCAACGTACCAGATCTTGTGTTTACTTCTCTAAATGTATTAGAAAATTATATAGAAGAAGAAAAGTGGAAAAATGTACTTCAAACCAAAATAACTTTATAGCGAAGTAAATATCCAGTCCCTTGGAATTCGTTATAGAGAGTTTCGACTGTATTATACATGAATAGAAATTATTTTAAAATATTCACAGTTCAAATAAAAATTTAAAAAAAAATTAATGTTTTCAATATTTTTTAAATTTTATTTTAAAATGTTTAGATATTACCAATAAATTACACATTTTGCTACAAAATATTAATTATCTACTAAAATATTTATTTTATAGTTCGGGTGAATTGCTTTCGCGTTTTTGTTACTTCTTATTAAATCACTCTAATTAATTTGTTTGCATTAAAACATATTTATTCGGATTTAAATTAATTTATTATGTTTCATATAAATAAACAAAGTCTTCTTCAAATCTTTAAAAAGCTTTAACTTTAATGCACTTAGTATAATAAATCTAAATAAGACGTTAAATCAAGAAACCAAGCAACATGTTTCTTTAAGCAATTTTAAAATCAAACCAGAACCAAGACAACTCGGAAATGTTAAAACAAATATCCCCAACAATAACAAAGTCAATCAAAACAGAATATAGAGTAAAGGGGAGCAAGGAAAATTGTAAAAATAAAAAACAAAAGCACTTTGTAACGTAAACATTCTTTGGATAAAAACTATTTACACACAAACAGACAGACACCCTAAATCAAATCTTTTGGTTTTTGTTGCTGTTGCTGTTGTTTTTATTTTTTTAATAAAGGAAATAATACCAACATCAACGACTACAGCTTTAAAGCAGTAACAGTTAAAATAAAAGAGGCCACTTCAGTACAAATAAAATAATAAAAAAAGAAATAAAAATAAAAAATAATAAAATCATTGTGTGTAACAAACTAAGTAAAGAGAAACAAATCTAGCAAAAAACATTCAAAAAAGTAAAAGAAATCCCCTTTCTGCATTTAATAAAACATATTCAACAAAAACAAAAAATAAAACAGGATACAAAAATGCAACTACCAATTTTAAAGTAACTAAACCAAAGCAATTTTTATATTTTGTATCACTAACAATTGACTGCACAATGGTGATACAATGTAATTTGATAATTGAACATAGAAAAAGACTGTATCAATGCAACTTTAAATAAAACCATAAAAGATTTGTGGTAAATTACTGCACTCATTATCGAGTAAGAATGCTATATTCAGCTAGGCCAATTCTATTATATCCTTCAGCATATATATATACATACAACCACATGTACATATAAGTTGGCATTAGAAGTTCTTCCCCAATGCAAGGTCAAAAAAGCGTCAAAAATTGTAAGTTTTGCTTAGGTTTGTTGTCCCATCAACTTTCGTTTGTATTCAACCACATGCAGGAATACAAACAAAAGTTAAAAAAATGGAAATTTTACAGGCGTTGTATTTCGTCCCCTGCCTCAAAGGATGTGGACGGATCTTGCTACATTTCAATAGCAAAATTTTGAAACTTTGTCTAATCGATTAGGCTTGGCAAATTTGATTTCAACATGAACACAGACGGATAGACACCACTCAATCGACTTCGAAAGGTTATTGTAGATATTTTAAACGGAATGACAAAATTAGTTATACCTAACTACGCTATATTCATCAAAAGAAATTACCTTTTCACCCTTTATTTCTTAAGTAGTTGTTATTGTTGACAAGGTTATGTATATTAACATTTTCAATTTTGTTTAAATGTCGCTTCTTAATCTAAAACGGTTCAAAGATTTTATACTTGTTATAGTGGAAACAGTAGTATTCGTTCTGCATACATATCAATTATCTACCATGTCGGAAACTGAATGAACTCTAAATTAACTTTAAGCTAACTTTTTCGCAACTAGTGCTGGCTGACACTTGGATTACTTTTCAATGTTATCAAATAACTATTTTAAAATTGCGATGTCCTATGCGGTAGTCAATTGTCCGACTCTGAATTACTTTGCAACTAACTTTAAGCTAACTTCCTAAAAGTTAGCTTTCAGTTAACTTTCTGTAGCTAGCTGTAGTAGTTTAGACATAAGCTGGAAACTAACTTTTTATACCTAACTGCAACCTAACTATTACTTAGTTCGTTGTCATCTTTGTTTTTCAAAATAAAATACTTTATTAAAAATTTTTAAAATATATTGTTGCGTCTTGTGTTGGCTATTGCGTCTGATAGACGTAATAGTCGTTGCGTTCTGTTGTCGCTATTGTTTAACAGAGAAAGAAAATTACTAAACGTGGTTGTGATTTTATTGATGAAGTCTCTGTCTTTATCTAATATTGCAAAAGGAGGGTACAGAAATTTTCTCTACAAGTTTTTGATAAGGATGATGAAGCTGAAATGGACAGTGAAAAAAACGAAAAAACTCATTTTGTCAAATTATCACGCATTGTTTTGAAGCAAAATACTAAAGATCTTTTAAAGTTGCTAGATAATGCAGGTGTTACTAAATATCTAATAAAGAAAATATCAATTGGTTTAAAAATTTTGTGTAAAACTTTAGAAACTTATAATTTAATAATATTGATTTTTAGTGAAAATAACTGTAAATTTTTTACGCATGAAAACAAAAACAATAAGCCGTTCAAAGTTATTCTTCATGGTCTCGATTGCAAAACAGAGACGCAAGTAAAAAATGAACTAATCTCTTTTGGTTTGGTTTGGAGTGTACTGAATTAAAATTTTAAAAAGAACCTTCCAAAACTATGCTGATACAATATACATTGTTTACTTTAAAAATGGTACAACAAAAATGATTGACCTAAAAAAATATAAGATCTGTTTTCCGCACCATTGTAACATGAGAATATCAACGTAAAATAAAGAACAAACTAGTTCAATGCAGAAAATGTCAAATGTTCGGTTACGGGGAAAAGGGTTGCAATGTTAAGGCGAGATGCGCCATTTGTTCTGCAAAGCATAAAACTATTGAGTGACAATCAAAAAAATAAAATCCAATGTGCCAATTGTAGCTAGAATCATAAATCAACTGATTTCTCATGTTCCAGTCGCTCTGCTTATATTCAGATGTGAGAGAATGCTTTGAATCGATCTAATCGTTCCAGGAGAGTTATCAAACCACTTCAACCTTATATCAACAACAGCTTAGTTAATTTTCCATATCAACCAAATAACAATAACAAATCAAATAAACCAATTCTAAAAAATTGGAGACCAAATATTATACAGAAATAAATTACTCTAATTTTTACAAAAACAATAATTCTACCGTTAATAATCACCAGGGAGATCTAATTTCTGAGCAAGAATTTATTGATCTCTCAATGGAATTGATAACTTAACTAAGTAAATGTAAAAATAAACAAGAACAATTTGGTGTAATAAGTCATTTAGATTTTAAGTTTGTTTATAAAAATGTATAAAACAAATGGCTTTGTCTAACTTGAAAATAGTATACTGGAATTGTCGAAGTATTCGCAACAAAATTTCTGAATTTATAAATTTTTTAAATGTTTATGATATAGATATTTGTCTTTTGAGTGAGACTTGGCTCACTCAATCAAATATTCTATATCATCCTAATTATTCAACACGGCGGTGGTGTTGCTATACTTGTTAAAAAACAATTACGTGTTCAATAATTCCAAAAATTCAAACTCATGTCATCGAAAATGTAGGTATTAAATTAAGCGTTAGACGTGGCTTAAGCATATATCTGTGGTTTTCATGAATAGCAGCCTATGGGCAAAATAATAGTGTTAGTAGATCTAAATTTAGAAGTGATTTAGAAAAATTTTAAGTACTAACAATGAGTACCTTATTTGCGGTGATTTAAATTCCAGGCATAGAAATTGGAACTGATTTCACTTCATATTTTCCAGTATCCATTTTGTTTCCTTCTTCTTGTACATATATTCCATCTGCTCCTAATAATAATCCATCCACTCTTGATTTAATTCTGTACAATATACCTCTATTTATTTTGAACCCTCGTACTATCAATGACTTAAGTTCTGCTAATCTACCAGTTTCATTCAACCTTTCTACAAGCAATCCAACAACAGGAAATTTAATTTATGACTTTGAATGTGCCAACTGGGAAAAATATAAATATATTCTGAAAATTTTTTTGAATAACGCAAATACTAATTCTATAGACAATAGTTGTGAAGCCATCTATGACAATATACAATTTTTTACGAGTTCCTTATTAGGAGCTGTAAGAGAATCAGTTCCATTATCCTCACCTCAGACTAATTGGATAAAACTCCCCGATTACATTTTGTATTTAATAAAACTGAGAAATCAATTTCGTAGAGAATGGGCTCGATATAGACAAATCTTTGATCATTATCTTTTGAAAAAATATACACATCTAATTCGTAGCGAAATATATTCATGTAGAAATCGACATTGGAACCAAAAATTGAGTAATATGTCACAAAATTGTAAAACAGGAATAATAAATGTCAATCTCTTGTACAAATGATGGTATTTTAATTTCAGGCGAAGACAAAACAAATGCCTTTGCACGAATTTTTAAACTTAATCATAGGGTTTCTGTCGGAATAATCATAATAAACCTTAAAAAAAGGAAATCTTGTAACCAAATGTTAAAAAACCTATCGAAAATTGCTGTGAGATTTCTAACAAATATTTATAATTCTTGCTTAAGTCGACAGTACTTTCCAAAAACATGAAAAACAGCAAAGGTTTTACCTATCCCTAAACCAGGCAAAACACTCAATAAACCAGAAAACTACCGACCGATAAGTCTGCTGAGTAGCCTGAAAATGAAAAAAATGGCTCTAAAATTACCATGGTATTTTTCTACCTGTATATTACATAAAAAGCAGCCACACCAAAAGTGTATCGCAATGTATTGTAAATTTCAACACCCGTTTTAAGACAAAATGCAATTACTGCGACAATCCTCTAATACGAACACTATACTAACTACATCATTACTTTTATTTTATAAGATATTCAATTATTGATTAATTACAGCATTAGTTTTACTAAATATTACATTTATTACATTTCTTTTATTCTTATATAGAAGGTTTTTGTCAATAGTTTAAAAGATAATGTCATATATATTAAATTTCATTAACTATAGGGATACCCTTATATTTAAACCTTTATAATTGTTGTGTAGCGGACAAAGTACCCGTAGTAAAGTATACGTTCTTTGTAAATATCCAGTGTCCCTCTATAACGGTTCAACAGATATACATATTTTACTCTTATTATTGCTGACAAAGTCAAACAAAATTTAATTAATTCTAAACGTTTGTCTATTACGAGGGCTGCTCTATATATTTCTGGCCTAACAGTGAAAATGCCTAATAGTGAAATGGCGATTGGCCATATACAATAAAATACGTCAACTATTAGGGTACCCTTTAATTTCTAAATTTAAATTTTTATACTTGTTATTATACTGGATATAGTAATTGACAATTTTTCAAGTTTTTAAATGTTTATAAACCGTTATAGGCTTCAAAGATAGGGCCATTTAGGTCTAATTACATCAGTTATTGCGACTTAAAATTTTTTACTTGTCACATTTGAGTCAGCATTTTAGTTTTAAGTCTAACAGTCTTATTCACAAAAATTTTAAACTGCTTAATAAGCGGTTAATAAGAAAAAATCGCTAAAGTAGTATTCACAAACGCTTAATAGCACTATTACGCTGTTATTAATCATTAATAAATTTCAAATATTTAATGTAGCAGTTACCCTTCTTTAAACCTTTAATAAGTTTTGAAAAGCATTTTTCCCGTAAAATTTTTTACTGTAAAAGTGTGAAAAACTATTAATAAAAAATATAACGAATATAATAAATTCAATTTCTACAATAGGTAAGTGTTTAAAACATACTTAAATATAAATTACAACTATATGTATTTATTTACACCATTTAAGACCACAAAAAGCACATGAAATCAAACACAATAACGCGCAAATTATTTTGGGGTTTTGAAGCAGCGTTTTCCAAGTTTATTAGATGGACTTACAATTGGTTTTTCAAATGCAAACAATTTAGTTATCACTTTATCTGTTCTGCAATTAAAGAAAACGATACGTTTCCAGGTAATAAATACCAAATTAACTATTAATATTTGTGGAAAATGTGTTTAGAAAATAGAAAATATCATAATTTAATTAATTGTTCTTTCATAATTAAAGCATTGTATTTTATTGATTTGAAAATAAAAATAATAAATAAAAAATTCACAAATTTGTATCATAAATAAACAAAATAATATAGTGATGTACAAACAGTAATGCCAAGCTCGGTATTTGGATACTTTTTTGTACTCGTTTATATATATTTACATATAATACACATTTATTTACATATAATATGACATGATGTTGCCAACATAAAACTACAATACTATTAAAATCGTGTAATAGTTAATTTTGCGTTATTAAACGCTTGTGAATAAAAATTGTTATTAATGGTTAATAAAACAAAAAGTGTTTAATAACTAAAATATACATTAAGCTTACAATAAGAACTTTTTGTGAATAATGATGACTGCATTCAGTCAGCATTTTCATTAGTTTATTTTACTCAGTATTTCTGTCTGCATTTTATTAGCATTTTTATTTATTTATTATTTATTATAAACAGTTGATAAGTTTTTGTTAAAAAGTAATTGTAGTTAGTTCTTAAAATAACAATACCTTAATTGTAGTTTTAGTCTTTGGAATAAAAGCATTTTAACAATTTAAAAAGTTGTAGCTTTTGTTTTTGAAGTAAAAGTACCTCGACAATTATAAAATAGAAGCACCTCAATATTTTCGGTGCAGCCGGTTTAAAATGTTTTCTTTTTTAATATAATAATATAGTGATGTACAAACAGTAATGCCAAGCTCGGTATTTGGATACTTTTTTGTACTCGTTTATATATATTTACATATAATACACATTTATTTACATATAATATGACATGATGTTGCCAACATAAAACTACAATACTATTAAAATCGTGTAATAGTTAATTTTGCGTTATTAAACGCTTGTGAATAAAAATTGTTATTAATGGTTAATAAAACAAAAAGTGTTTAATAACTAAAATATACATTAAGCTTACAATAAGAACTTTTTGTGAATAATGATGACTGCATTCAGTCAGCATTTTCATTAGTTTATTTTACTCAGTATTTCTGTCTGCATTTTATTAGCATTTTTATTTATTTATTATTTATTATAAACAGTTGATAAGTTTTTGTTAAAAAGTAATTGTAGTTAGTTCTTAAAATAACAATACCTTAATTGTAGTTTTAGTCTTTGGAATAAAAGCATTTTAACAATTTAAAAAGTTGTAGCTTTTGTTTTTGAAGTAAAAGTACCTCGACAATTATAAAATAGAAGCACCTCAATATTTTCGGTGCAGCCGGTTTAAAATGTTTTCTTTTTTAACTTTCTGAAAGTGGAAGAAGAAAGTGATAACGTAAAGTTAAGTAAACCACTGAATATAGCAACGAAGTACTGGATATCTCATATAGATCAAGCTCACCAACTACATCGGAACGCAGTAAAGAGAAAATTATAGGCAAAAAATCCCGATAGTTGTTGAGCAGGAAGAACCAGAAGAAGAAAAAGTGGTTAAAATTTTGGAAAAAGTTGGGAGCGTATTGTCAAACGCAAGAAAAACTGTGAGCAGAGGATATACGGTAAATTAGAAATAGGCAAACTTACTAGAATACGAAAGTAATTTGAAAAGCTTTATATAAAAGCACCTCAATAGTTTTAAAATAAAAACACCTCAACACTACATACATCAAAGTAAATTTACTATTGGGACACCCTCTAAATTTTAATTTCGAATATAAATACTTATTATAACGGTCATAGTAATTGACATTTTATACAATTTTTATCAAAGTAGAACTTGCAATGAATCTAAATGAGAAAAATTCCAAATCGTGCCACTATATCTCGAAATAGGCTTTTACTTAGTGAAAACGAAAACCCGAACTTGTCACCTCTCACTCTTTCCTCAAAGCCCACCCTTAAATCTACTCTGCACACTGGCAAGTTGTCAATTTTGGCACGGCTAAGGCTCGCGGGCATGGGCGGTGGTCCGCTGCAGTTTAGATCTCCGAGGTGCAAATAAGGTTGTGCCAGTGTGAGTAGCTCAAGTAGTCACCAGGGCCCAGCTGGAATGGCCCTCACGATTTTCTCCTCTATCGCGGCATTTTCTGCGTGACTTCTTTGAAATACCCCTAAAAACACTCATCAACACTCTTCACTTACCTCTTTTGATTTATTCTGTTAAAATAAAAATCATTATTGATTAAAAAATATATATATAGATTGGATATTTTGTATATGTTTTTAAATATTTAAAGAATTTCAGTTCGGTTCACACTAGGTTTTCTATTCTATTGTACAAATGCTTAGGATATATTTTCTTTAAATAGATGTTGGTATTGCTTATGTTTAAGCTTCACTAAGGTCGGCTTAACTAGAGTGGGACTCGGTAAACTTCATACATTACTACAAGATAATTAACTTTTCAAGCGTATACGACTGGCCCTGCTCCAATAAACTGAGCTTTGGAGTGCTTATTTTAATACTTCAAATTGTATTCATTGTTTTCTTTTTTTTTTTTTTTTTTGCTTATTGAGTCTATTACTATTTATTTTATTTTGGTTTCATTTGTTTACACTGGTTTTGTTTCTTGTTTTTCTTATTTTAATTTGTTTTTATATTCTTATTAGCCTTACCGAGGCTGTTGTATTTATAATAAACTTAAGTAGTATTTAGGAATTACAACACTAAACGTTGATATTACTATCACTGTATGATCTTATGGGTAAATAAACTTCTGATTCCAAACGATTAAATTTTTGTTTATGATTTTTGATTTTAGTGATAAAACAAATGTTGTATTTAATTTCAAATTCTGTAAAATTTGTATTCTGTTTATTTCTTTTATATATTTTGTATAATTGTTTAATGTTGCTTTTGGTAATTCGAATTTTGCTTTCGGTGACAAATAAATTTCCAAATTTTTTAAGCTTTGTTGCAAGAAATCAAAAGTTAATTCTCTTGAGCAAATAAATTTCCAAAGTTTACAATTGTGAAAAGTTATAAACTTGTATCCAAGGATTCAAGTTTCGATTAATTAAATTTGTTTAGGTTATTAAAATTTTGATGATTTCATTCTTTTTAGGTTATGAAATTTATAAACTTTCCGATTATCAATTTTCATTGAATGGAGATAGAATCTGCAGAGAATTTCCGATCGGGTTTTACTTCATATTCAAAAAATCTATAAACACAAACTTCCGACAATGAAAATTGTAAATCTTAACTAAGTTGTGTTAAATTTTGAACATTTATTTTCAGGATAGTAAATTTGAAAATTAGTAAGCAAAATTCTACATAAAGGAAATAAAAATTTAAAATTTTAGTTTCTGGTAAGTAAAATCCCAGATAAAGGTAAGCAAAATATAAAAATTTAGTTTCAGGGAAGTATAATTTAAAAAATTTTTTTGAGGTAAGTAAGATTTACAAATTTGGTTGCAGGTAAGTTAAATTTACAAATTTGGTTTCAGGTAAGTAAAATTTTCTTTAGGTAAGGTCTTTTCGATTTCTCTATATTTCAGGTAAAATGGTTTTGAATTAAAAATTTGATAGATTAATGGGTACTAAAGATTTTACTTTTGGTTTCGGTATCGATTACTGAATATTAAAAATATGAATTTTTTAAATTTTGAATTTTTAAACGAATGATACAAGTAAATTTACACGCTTAAAAATTGTATGCCGGTCTATTGTTTGCTCCAAATAGAGGTAAGCGCGATGCTTGCTAACGGGGTTGTGTGCCCAAAAAACGCGTGTTTTACGTGTTTTATAAGGCAAAGAAAACTCACAAAAGAAACTTAAAAAAACACATCGAATAAACGAGGGAATAAGGCCTAATTCGACGGGTGAGTATTTAGGAATATCTACGTTGAATAACAATTTTGTATTTAGCGACAGAATTTTGATGTTTGGCTAAATTTTCTTGGTTATTTCATTTTACGGAATTCACAGGAATAATTTGATATGTAGTTTAAATTTGGAACAATTTTCATTGTCGGAAGTTTGTGTTTATAGATTTTTTGAATATGAAGTAAAACCCGATCGGAAATTCTCTGCAGATTTTATCTCCATTCAATGAAAATTGATAATCGGAAAGTTTATAAATTTCATAACCTAAAAAGAATTAAATCATCAAAATTTTAATAACCTAAACAAATTTAATTAATCAATTGTAAACTTTGGAAATTTATTTGCTCAAGAGAATTAACTTTTGATTTCTTGCAACAAAGCTTAAAAAATTTGGAAATTTATTTGTCACCGAAAGCAAAATTCGAATTACGAAAAGCAACATTAAACAATTATACAAAATATATATAAGAAATAAACAGAATACAAATTTTACAGAATTTGAAATTAAATACAAAATTTGTTTTATCACTAAAATCAAAAACCACAAACAAAAATTTAATCGTTTGGAATCAGAAGTTTATTTACCCATAAGATCATACAGTGATAGTAATATCAACGTTTAGTGTTGTAATTCCTAAGGCTAATAAGAATATAAAAACAAATTAAAATAAGAAAAACAAGAAACAAAACCAGTGTAAACAAATGAAACCAAAATAAAATAAATAGTAATAGACTCAATAAGCAAAAAAAAAAAGAAAACAATGAATACAATTTGAAGTATTAAAATAAGCACTCCAAAGCTCAGTTTATTGGAGCAGGGCCAGTCGTATACGCTTGAAAAGTTAATTATCTTGTAGTAATGTATGAAGTTTACCGAGTCCCACTCTAGTTAAGCCGACCTTAGTGAAGCTTAAACATAAGCAATACCAATATCTATTGAAAGAAAATATATATATAAATATATCGGCTGCACCGAAAATATTGAGGTGCTTCTATTTTATAATTGTTGAGGTACTTTTACTTCAAAAACTAAAGCTACAACTTTTTAAATTGTTAAAATGCTTTTATTCCAAAGACTAAAACTACAATTAAGGTATTGTTATTTTAAGAACTAACTACAATTACTTTTTAACAAAAACTTATCAACTGTTTATAATAAATAATAAATAAATAAAAATGCTAATAAAATGCAGACAGAAATACTGAGTACAATAAACTAATGAAAATGCTGACTGAATGCAGTCATCATTATTCACAAAAAGTTCTTATTGTAAGCTTAATGTATACTTTAGTTATTAAACACTTTTTGTTTTATTAACCATTAATAACAATTTTTATTCACAAGCGTTTAATAACGCAAAATTAACTATTACACGATTTTAATAGTATTGTAGTTTTATGTTGGCAACATCATATCATATTATATGTAAATTTACGTTTAGTGGTGCATACAACAATGAACCAAATACTTGAATAATGTTTTTATAGTTAAAAAAGAATAATTAAATCAGCAATAATATTATTTGTCATAACTTAAATTATCATTATTTTATTATTATTTATTGTTTTATATCAGAAAAAATTTTAAAGTAATAAAAAAATGGTGTTTAACCCTTTTTTATAAAATGATTCACTGAACGAGTACAAAAAAGTATCCAAATACCGAGCTTGGCATTACTGTTTGTACATCACTATATTATTTTGTTTATTTATGATACAAATTTGTGAATTTTTTATTTATTATTTTTATTTTCAAATCAATAAAATACAATGCTTTTATTATGAAAGAACAATTAATTAAATTATGATATTTTCTATTTTCTAAACACATTTTCCACAAATATTAATAGTTAATTTGGTATTTATTACCTGGAAACGTATCGTTTTCTTTAATTGCAGAACAGATAAAGTGATAACTAAATTGTTTGCATTTGAAAAACCAATTGTAAGTCCATCTAATAAACTTGGAAAACGCTGCTTCAAAACCCCAAAATAATTTGCGCGTTATTGTGTTTGATTTCATGTGCTTTAGTGGTCTTAAATGGTGTAAATAAATACATATAGTTGTAATTTATATTTAAGTATGTTTTAAACACTTACCTATTGTAGAAATTGAATTTATTATATTCGTTATATTTTTTATTAATAGTTTTTCACACTTTTACAGTAAAAAATTTTATGGGAAAAATGCTTTTCAAAACTTATTAAAGGTTTAAAGAAGGGTAACTGCTACATTAAATATTTGAAATTTATTAATGATTAATAACAGCATAATAGTGCTATTAAGCGTTTGTGAATACTACTTTAGCGATTTTTTCTTATTAACCGCATACTAAGCAGTTTAAAATTTTTGTGAATAAGACTGTTAGACTTAAAACTAAAATGCTGACTCAAATGTGACAAGTAAAAAATTTTAAGTCGCAATAACTGATGTAATTAGACCTAAATGGCCCTATCTTTGAAGCCTATAACGGTTTATAAACATTTAAAAACTTGAAAAATTGTCAATTACTATATCCAGTATAATAACAAGTATAAACATTTAAATTTAGGAATTAAAGGGTACCCTAATAGTTGACGTATTTTATTATATATGGCCAATCGCCATTTCACTATTAGGCATTTTCACTATTAGGCCAGAAATATATAGAGCAGCCCTCGTAATAGACAAACGTTTAGAATTAATCAAATTTTGTTTGACTTTGTCAGCAATAATAAGAGTAAAATATGTATATCTGTTGAACCGTTATAGAGGGACACTGGATATTTACAAAGAACGTATACTTTACTACGGGTACTTTGTCCGCTACACAACAATTATAAAGGTTTAAATTTAAGGGTATCCCTATAGTTAATGAAATTTAATATATATGACATTATCTTTTAAACTATTGACAAAAACCTTCTATATAAGAATAAAAGAAATGTAATAAATGTAATATTTAGTAAAACTAATGCTGTAATTAATCAATAATTGAATATCTTATAAAATAAAAGTAATGATGTAGTTAGTATAGTGTTCGTATTAGAGGATTGTCGCAGTAATTGCCTTCGTCTGAAATTAAAATACCATCATTTGTACAAGAGATTGACATTTATTATTCCTGTTTTAAATTTTTTTTGACATATTACTCAATTATTGGTTCCAATGTCGATTTCTACATGAATATATTTCGCTACGAATTAGATGTGTATATTTTTTCAAAAGATAATGATCAAAGAGTTGTCTATATCGAGCCCATTCTCTACGAAATTGATTTCTCAGTTTTATTAAATACAAAATGTAATCGGGGAGTTTTATCCAATTAGTCTGAGGTGAGGATAATGGAACTGATTCTATTACAGCTCCTAATAAGGAACTCGTAAAAAATTGTATATTGTCATAGATGGCTTCACAACTATTGACTATATTTCCAAAAAATTTGCAGAATATATTTATATTTTTCCCAGTTGGCACATTCAAAGTCATAAATTAAATTTCCTGTTGTTGGATTGCTTGTAGAAAGGTTGAATGAAACTGGTAGATGAGCAGAACTTAATTCATTGATAGTACGAGGGTTCAAAATAAATAGAGGTATATTGTACAGAATTAAATCAAGAGTGGATGGATTATTATTAGGAGCAGATGGAATATATGTACAAGAAGAAGGAAACAAAATGGATACTGGAAAATATGAAGTAAAATCAATAAGGATTTAGCCCCATTGATTAGCGCGTAAGCAGTTCCAATTTCTATGCCTGGAATTTAAATCACCGCAAATAAGATACTCATTGTTAGTACTTAAAATTTTTCTAAATCACTTCAAAATTTAGATCTACTAACACTATTATTTTGCCCGCCAGGAAAATATACACTATAAATATATCTATGGTTTTCATGAATAACAGCGCATCTCTTAAATTCAAACTTTTCAGTAGAGCAAAAACTAGTTATTCCTGAAGCTGCGGTCTTGGTATCAAAACTTTTCAACTTATTTCTATACAGTAATGTAAGTGTAGGTTTAAGCAATATTTCAACTAATTTTTAGGAAACATTTCCTTATGGATTAGATCCCAGAGCAATTTAAAAATAACAAACCATTTTAAACATCGAAATTGTGTTCTGACAAAACAGAGTATGTCTATGCAAATAATTTTCGCTGAACAAAAAGAATGCGACCACACAAGTAACGAACTTAAAGGAGTAGGTACCTCATATGATAAAATAACACACATACATACATATATAAATAACTTTTAATACAATTAAAAAAAGCACAGTTATGACCATAAAAGACCAAAAACAAACACTCACATGATTATGATTTGTTTTTAACTAAACAAAATTCAAAACATAATTTTGAAATGTGTTCAGATAAAACAGCGTATCTGGCGTTGTGTTTTTTTTTTATTGGAAAGAAATTTAAAAAAAGCTAGTGTTTGTCAACATGCTACGTTATTGTTGAAATTAATTTAAAAAAAATTTAGAAGTTGTGTTGTTCTGTGAAAAAAAAGAGGGATATAGGTCCATATTTTTAATTTTTTTTTATATTTTAAAAAATCATTTAAAATGTAACAATTTGGTGTCATTAACTCGAAATGTGAAAATTTGAACATAGGCTGCTATTCATGAAAACCACAGATATATGCTTAAGCCACGTCTAACGCTTAATTTAATACCTACATTTTCGATGACATGAGTTTGAATTTTTGGAATTATTGTACACGTAATTGTTTTTTAACAAGTATAGCAACACCACCGCCGCGTTGATTTACACGGTCTTCTCTTATACATAAATAATTAGGATGATATAGAATATTTGATTGAGTGAGCCAAGTCTCACTCAAAAGAAAAATATCTATATCATAAACATTTAAAAAATTTATAAATTCAGAAATTTTGTTGCGAATACTTCGACAATTCCAGTATACTATTTTCAAGTTAGACAAAGCCATTTTTTTTATACATTTTTATAAACAAACTTAAAATCTAAATGACTTATTACACCAAATTGTTCTTGTTTATTTTTACATTTACTTAGTTAAGTTATCAATTCCATTGTGAGATCAATAAATTCTTGCTCAGAAATTAGATCTCCCTGGTGATTATTAAAGGTAGCATTATTGTTTTTGTAAAAATTAGAGTAATTTGTTTCTGTATAATATTTGGTCTCCAATTTTTTAGAATTGGTTTATTTGATTTGTTATTGTTATTTGGTTGATATGGAAAATTAACTAAGCTGTTGTTGATATAAGGTTGAAGTGGTTTGATAACTCTCCTGGAACGATTAGATCGATTCAAAGCATTCTCTCACATCTGAATATAAGCAGAGCGACTGGAACATGAGAAATCAGTTGATTTATGATTCTAGCTACAATTGGCACACTGGATTTTATTTTTTTGATTGTCACTCAATAGTTTTATGCTTTGCAGAACAAATGGCGCATCTCGCCTTAACATTGCAACCCTTTTCCCCGTAACCGAACATTTGACATTTCCTGCATTGAACTAGTTTGTTCTTTATTTTACGTTGATATTCTCATGTTACAATGGTGCGGAAAACAGATCTTATTGTATCAGCATAGTTTTGGAAGGTTCTTTTTAAAATTTTAACTTCAGTACACTCCAAACCAAAAGAGATTAGTTCATTTTTTACTTGCGTCTCTGTTTTGCAATCGAGACCATGAAGAATAACTTTGAACGGCTTATTGTTTTTGTTTTCATGCGTAAAAAATTGACAGTTATTTTCACTAAAAATCAATATTATTAAATTATAAGTTTCTAAAGTTTTACACAAAATTTTTAAACCAATTGATATTTTCTTTATTAGATATTTAGTAACACCTGCATTATCTAGCAACTTTAAAAGATCTTTAGTATTTTGCTTCAAAACAATGCGTGATAATTTGACAAAATGAGTTTTTTCGTTTTTTTCACTGTCCATTTCAGCTTCATCATCCTTATCAAAAAACTGTACCCTCCTTTTGCAATATTAGATAAAGACATAGAGACTTCATCAATAAAATCACAACCACGTTTAGTAATTTTCTTTCTCTGTTAAACAATAGCGACAACAGAACACAACGACTATTACGTCTATCAGACGCAATAGCCAACACAAGACTGCAACAATATATTTTAAAAATTTTTAATAAAGTATTTTATTTTGAAAAACAAAGATGACAACGAACTAAGTAATAGTTAGGTTGCAGTTAGGTATAAAAAGTTAGTTTCCAGCTTATGTCTAAACTACTACAGCTAGCTACAGAAAGTTAACTGAAAGCTAACTTTTAGGAAGTTAGCTTAAAGTTAGTTGCAAAGTAATTCAGAGTCGGACAATTGACTACCGCATAGGACATCGCAATTTTAAAATAGTTATTTGATAACATTGAAAAGTAATCCAAGTGTCAGCCAGCACTAGTTGCGAAAAAGTTAGCTTAAAGTTAATTTAGAGTTCATTCAGTTTCCGACAGGGTAGATAATTGATATGTATGCAGAACGAATACTACTGTTTCCACTATAACAAGTATAAAATCTTTGAACCGTTTTAGATTAAGAAGCGACATTTAAACAAAATTGAAAATGTTAATATACATAACCTTGTCAACAATAACAACTACTTAAAAATAAAGGGTGAAAAGGTAATTTATTTTGATGAATATGGCGTAGTTAGGTATAACTAATTTTGTCATTCCGTTTAAAATATCTACAATAACCTTTCGAAGTCGATTGAGTGGTCTCTATCCGTCTGTGTTCATGTTGAAATCAAATTTGCCAAGCCTAATCGATTAGACAAAGTTTCAACCCTCGTGGTTTATATTTATTCACAAATTGTAATTTATTAAATGCAATTATGCTGACGAGTGAAGAAATTGGCACATTTGAGTCAGCATAATTGTCTTTGGTCAAACTAAATAGGTCATAAGTTTATTGAACTGATTAATGCCGTCTGCATTTAGTCAGCATTTTATTTATTAATAATTTAGTATAAATAGTTGATAAGTTTTTGTTAAGATTGTATCGTAATTGACTCTTTTAAAACAACACACCTCAACATTTGATTCACAGTTTATAAAAAATGAAAGAAGTCTGTCAATAAAATAATAAAACCAACCCGAGTGTTCTTTATTCAAAAACAAAATATTCAAGCCTGACATACACTAGCCTACAAGCAGGTCCCTGGGCGGCTATAATATAAATAAAGACAACAATAAAATAAGAAACATAACAGTAATTGAAATCTGGTAGTGTAAAGATTTTGCATATTTATGTAAATTTTGGTAGGCATCTTTAGAAGCCTGTTATGCAGTGAGCAGCTGCAATTGACGTTTAAGTTGCATTTTTTTCTGGAGTTTGACATCTTAAGACGGCTTGTTTGATTGAACCCAAAAATTTACACTAATATAACAGCCAGTTTACAGAACACAATCTGCCGTTTAGACGAACAAAAACGTTACCGTTTTCCCTCTTTGGGTTTTTGAAAGACGAATGTCATTTTTTTTTTTTGTAAAACACGTAACAAATGACAATTATTTTTGGTTTATGTATCGCGAATTGTATTGCCAGAAACGTCAAAACTGAGCGAAGGAAAAATATCATTCGTTTTAAAAATTTTACGTATAAGTACATTATTAGTTGTTTCCAAAATTAGTTGAAAAATTGAATAAAATAAAAAATATGGAGTTTTCAGGAAAAAAAAGGTAAATATGTACTTGTGTGTTATAAAATATGTGTTTTTTAAAAGAAAATTTGTATGCATTTGCCAGCACCAAGATGACAACGGGTCTACTGTTCCAGAAATTTGTGAACTGTATGGAGGAATATCCTCATCTTGCCACAGGAACTCCCCAATTTGGAAGCAGCCATGAAGCAAACATGGGAGACGGTTGCGAAAAAAAAATAAATGCCTATGGACCATTGCAAGAAGCGCCAGTGAGTGGAAAAAAAGTATTTTTTTAAAGTGCATTATTAAAATTCCAGGCTTTAATCCAGTGTACGGGCATGGCTCCAAAAGAAAAAAAGTTTCCTACGGGGTGTAAAACGCAATTCTAAGCAAAAAATGCAAAGTGAAAATATTAGAGCCAACCCCTAGTTCCGGACCTTCAAAGTCTTTATGTTTATTATGGCATATATCGAGTATTTGATGGCAGAATGGGAAAATATGGATATCATTGGAAAGGTAATTTAAGCGGCTAGGTAAAATATTTTACATTGACATTCTTATTAATTGCTAGGTTAAAAAATTAATAAAATAAAAAAAAATAACAATTTAAAAGTTGCTTTATTTTAAATAATTGATATTGCACTTATATTTTTATAATTTCATTACCGTTTTTATAAGGAAAATTCAATACAATAAGTTACTGAATTTTTTATTATAATGCAAGTTTGAATATAAATAAACATAATTTAATTTGTAAGTTTAACTTTAAGGTTTATCTTCTTCTGTTAATGTAAAAATAAAATCTTAAATAAAAAAATAAAACATACAAACAATAAAATAGTATATTTCTTTCTGAAATAACCGAATAAAGTTATTTAATTCGCGTTTTAAAAGAATTTATTAAAGTATATGAAAGTTTGCCGGAATTAGGTCATATAAAAAAGTGATGTTTTTAATAATAAAAATTTAAAACAAAAGCTTTTAGAAAAATTTTTCTTCTTTTCGTTTTCCTTCAATTTGACATAATGCTGTTGCAAACCATGCAACGTCAACTTTGCTTCATCATCAACATACACTTCCATGGGCTACAAGTCAAAAAATATATGGATTATTATGTAATTATGTGTGAGATTGTGATTGCACGAGACTTCTTCATTAGATGTACTCTAACTTAAAATTAAACATTTTAATAGTTGAACTTATTTTTCATTCACCAAACTGAAGACATAAGACATGAAAAGTAACATAATACTGTTACTTTTCAGCTATTAAAAGCACTGTATGCTAAATAGTTTTCTTCCACATTTACCTAGTTGTTCCAACATTTTATCGCATTCGTTAAGAATAAAATGCTTCAAATGCTTTAAGTTTAACTTCTTATTGCGAATCAGGGCCAATATACGTTGTTCCAACATTTTATCGTATTCATCAAGAATAAAATGCTTCAAGTTTAACTTCTTATTGCGAAGCAGTGCCAATATACGTCCAGGTGTACCGACAACAATGTGAGGAGTACCATTCTTAAAACTTTCTTCATCCTTTTGTATGAACAAACCCCCGAAAAATACTTAAACCTAAAAGAAAATAAGGAAAACAATCACAAAAAAAGCTGGAGGCACTTTAAAAGTATTATACATACATACATATAATTAGCACACTCACTTTAAAAATTGTTATTTATTATTAAACTTTTTTACTTATTTATTGTGTACACTTTTTTATTTTCACAAACTTTTTTTAACAGATTGACTGATAATTTTGTTTTATCAAACTCAGCTGTTTCTTTTTAGGCGCCGAAGCAGGGTTACCATCATTTAAGGCAAAAACAAAAAAATTATATGATAAAAGTAAACAAAAAATATTAATTAACACATTGGCAATACTACGATTTGACACACCATTTATTAATACGAAACATAACGTAAGTTAAACGAAAAAACCGAAACGTGTTACATGGACGCTAATTATTACGTATTCGTCCATATGCTATCCGGTTTCGTTTCGCTCGTGACGTGTTCTATAAACAGGCTGTAAATAAAAAAAAAATATCAGTCCGGGAAATGCCTTGCAAAGTTATAAGCTAAACATGTTTTTTTTTTTGATGTTGCATTACTTGGTAAAAAGGTATTTTAAAAAATAAAATGTCTAATATTTTTATATATACACAGAGAAAAGAAATTCGTTATAAGAACCGAATTGGTTTCCAATCGAATTTTGTCGGTTGGGGTTATTATCTTGAATTCGGTTGTTATAACTGAATGAATATAGCACCCACAACTATTTAAAAAAATGATTCTAGGGTGATTATAAAGTATTATTATGAATTAAATAAAACATTAATTTATTTTAATATTCACTTTTATTTAAAAAATAAATTATAGGAATAACATTCTACATCATAAGTTTCACATTTCGACCCATCGAATTTAGCCTACTCCTTCCTTTACATCTCCATCCCATAACTCACGTTTTGTTGCTGCAAAGTGCATTAAACAATTTAGATTTTTTTTATTTCCAAACGTTTTTCTGAGATTGATTTTGTACTTACCTTTCAACAATATTCAATATTTTCAACAATATTGGAGAACTTTTCACAACTAACAATATATCTTTGTATTTTTAAACTCAAATATTGAATTTTTTTTTTAATATGTACGAATTTATTTTTATTATGTCAAACATTTTTCGATTTTAGAAGACGTAATCGATTTTTATGACTCTTACTACCAAAATTTGGTATTCAGTAGTAATGTGCTGTATAAGTTTAGTTGCATCATCCATTTGATAGAATAAATTTTAGTAAAGACACAAATCGGTCAGGATAACTTTTTTAAGAGGTGTTACAATCAACATTTGGATGCAAATATTATTTGTTAGCTTTTAATATTAAAAATAAGTTAAAATTATAATTAAAAATCAAATAAATATATTAATAATTAAATTTTGAACATATCAATCGAATTTTTACAAATCTTTTTTCTGTGTGTAGATTTTCAATGCATTTAAAAAATGGAGTCAAGTAAGAAGGCATATAGCAGTTTATATACTACGTTTATATGCACGTCTTATCCGCAAATAAAAATATAAAATTTTCCGCATAACAATTTCTGATTAACTACTCTATTGGCAAATAAGGTACAAAATGCTGCCACATTTTTCTGTTTAAGTAAAAGAAGTAACATTTTGAGGGAAAAAAAATTATTGTTTAAAAACAAAAATTTGTTCATAAATAATTTTTGAACATAAAAAATGGAAGAAAAGTATGCTCAAATGTTTTCTATCGACATTTTAGTAGTTAAAATTGCTACCCGGGACTACTAAAATGTCAAAAATATTCTTTTTGTATAAACAGTGAGTTAAATAATTATACATAATTTTTATTTGGAAATAGGGTGCGTACGATCGTAGTATATGGTAAGAAAGCTTTATGTTTAATTATAAAAACAAACATAAAATTTTACATATATATCTTCAGTGAAGCTTTCTATAGGGTATACGTTTTGGGGAGGCTGCAAATGAGTTTTTTATTTATTAGGTATTTTTTATTTATTTTTAGGTAAAAGCTGTCGCAATCACCACTACGTGTTTTCGATAAGCATTTGTTGTTATACCAATTAATAGTATATTTGGATAAAGAATTGTAATAAAAAATAAATTATTTGCAATAATTTTTAGTTAAAATTTTTGTCATTCCAACTCGCTTGTAACTTTCCCATTTTTTACATGTTTTAGTTCTATAGGCCTTAGATGTGGCTTTGACTTGGAAATAGGATCGAATTTGGATCGAATTACAAGCCGTCATACGATAAACAGTTTTGTAATTTGTAACAATTTACTTATTGGCAAGTGTTAAGTAAACAATTTGGGGACAAAAGTTTGTCTTATTTTATAAATTTTGCTTTTACACGTATCCACTTTTGCCATGCACATACGAAAAAAAAAATCTGGCAACACCATGGCTAGAGTATAAGAAAAAAATTTATAGCTCTGCGTAAAAATTAATTTATTCTTAAATTATTGAGTGAAATAAAAAGTAATTATCTTTATTGGGAAAAAGTATACATATAAATAAACTACAATTGGATTTAATTCAATAACTAAAGATAAAAAAGGCAAGTTGCAGAAAGTCATTAGGCAACATAACTTTATATTACACAAACACGTTTACTTAAATTCAAAACTGGTTATATTATAAAAAAAAACAAATATGACATCAACTTGTGTATACTGTTCGTCCAACTGTAAGAAATCAGACTCTTTCGTTTGTGCGATTTGTAACAGTTGCCAACACTATGACTGTGTCCTTCAACAAACACCTTCTATGACTAAAGCAATGAAAGATAACATTACAAAAAATAAGACCGGAATATCTTTCGGTTGTACTAAATGTGCAGAAAAATCCCTCATGAACCCTTTCACAAATAAAATTGCTACACTAGAGAAGCAAATCCAAAATCTAACAAATCTGGTCAAAGAAGGTTTTGCATCACAGTTGAGTGAAATGAAAGCAGAATTGACTGAAATATTGTCCCGAAACAGCCCTTAAAAAAATTTAAAAACCGATAAGTTGTATGCAGCAGCAGTCGCTATTAAAAAGGCGTGTAACGTATCGCTTTCAGAATGGGACATCAATTTTTGCTCGTATATAAAACAAAAGATAGCAGTGTTAATTAAATTGAATAATGTTCTTAAGAGGGATACAATACTGAAAAATTAGAGGAAAACATACACCCTTAAACTTAATCAGGTAATAGGAACTGATATAGAAAGTCGTGTATTCTTGAACGACAATTACATTCCAGCCGTGGCAAAGATTCACTATTTATGTCGAAAAAAAAACGAGCAGGTGAAATTGAAAGTTTTAAAGTCACAAACTCTGATCCATTCATGGTAAAACATATAAAAACAATAGGGAACTTCAAGTAAATGCCATGGAATTATTTAATTTGGAAATGTCGCAATAAGAGGAAGATGTTGGCAGAAATCAAGAAAATATTGAATCTAAGCTGCAATGACAGAAACGTAATGAATCAAAATAAAATATTAGTTACCTCATAAAACGGGTATTTTAGAGAAGCACTTTTTATTGTTGATTGTTTTGCTTTAAATATAATAAGGGAAAATATCACTTGTGGTTCAAGTATTATGTTAAGTTATATGTTTTAATTTCTTATTATATATACATATATTACTTTTCTTCACATCATTATTTATTTACTTGTGAATTAACATTTTCTTGTATATCTTTTTCACTTAAACAAATTTTTTGCAACATTTTTTTTTGCGTTTTATTTGTATCTTATTTACCATAACTAATGTTTTTGTATTATATCGATCATATCATCGATACCTTTACAGTAGAAGAATACTCTCGCGATATTTAACATTTACATATAAAATGGAAATAAAATGTTATCAGATTTTTCTCTTTATCTTTAAGAGATGAAATTCCATATTATTCTTGTCCATTGCATGGATAATGACAAGCAATATTTATTTTACTAGGTAGAGTCGTCCGCACAGCTGGTTTCCCTATTTATTTGAAAAAAAAAGCGAGGGCAGCATGGCTCTTTATTGTTGCTTTAAAGTTGGAAATGTCAAAAGTTGCCATTTGTTTACGATTTTCAAGCAATTCTCTCTTAATTCTCTTTGCTTTTTGAATTTTTCACCGGACAAATCAACAATAAGGGTCTATGTTGTTTTATGCATGTTTTATTTGTTGTAGAGCCGATACTGCCTAGCAAAGTAAAAGTAAATGTACCTTGAATAATGATTATTTAGTAACAATTTAATTAATGTCATCTAAAAAAATAAAAATGAGGAAGCGTTGATTTAATGGAGAAATTTTCGAAAAAAAGAAAAAAAATATATTATAATTAAGTATTTAATATATTTTGGGTTGGAGAAACGTAGTTTCTTCTCTCGTTTTAAGTATTGTTTTCTCTATCTTTATTACAATATTGCACTTTTGTAGAATTTTTATTTATTGTGAAAATAACAATAAAAAAAAATAAATTACCAGTTCTCCAATGCAAATTTAAGAGATCGAACTTTGCTTTCTTGCAATTTATATTTTGTGAACATATAACAGCATACATATGTAGATAGAGAAAATCACCGTATATGAGAAAAAAAAAGCAATTGTAGATAATAGATTATATAAAACTTTTTTTGTTATTGTACTGCAGTGGAAAAAAATTTATCGCACTTGAATTTTGCTTAAAATATACCCACATTTAGGTAGGGTACAGAAAAGTTATTAGTTGGCATTGTTTATTAACCTCATGGTAATTTAAGGGATTGTGAGGACCTATTAATTGATCAAACCAGTAGGTATGCTACAATTATAATGGGAGACTTTAACACTGATTTGTTTACCAATTCATTAATGGTAAGGGATTTATGTTCACGATCCAACTTATCGTTAGTACAAAATATATTAGCCGTATTTATAATACTTCTTCTCTCTTAGATTTTTTTTTTCGTGACGGATATAATTTGTGTGTCTCAAAGGGGTCAATACCAGATTAAATTTAGGACATGCCCTTGTATCTTTGTCCTATTGTCTTGATGTAGAAAGGAGTACGACTGAATATTGGTATAGAGACTATAATTCATTGGATGTAGTTAATTGCCTTTCGCAATTGGACAATGTTGATTTTTCTGGAATTTACAGTACATTTGATGTGAATGAGCAGTTGAGGATTTTTATCCAATCCATAATAGAAATATTTGACGCAAATGTCCCTTTCAGAAGGTCATTTCGTATGAAACAAGTAAGTTGGATGGATTCGAATGAAATTAGGGATGCAAGAAACAATAGAAATTTAGCTTGGCGGGCGTTTTGTGAAAATAGATCTGAGCTTAATCGCCAAACTTTCAACAAATATCGTAATAAGGTGAAGACTATAATCAGGCGTGTTAGAAGACAATATTGTATTAACAATTTCGAAGATCGTTCGCAAAAGCAAATTTGGCGTTGCCTAAAGTCCAGTGGCATCAATGGCAAGGAAGAGCAATTGACTGAATTAGATATTGAAGAGTTTAGCATTAGTTAAATTATTTCCCCTTTCCACAATTCAAGAAATTCTACTACCTTGAATTATTCTGACAATACTGGATTTACTTTTCGGAATGTAGATGAAGTCGAAGTGTTACATAGTATGATGACCATAAAGAGCAACGCCATTGGGCCTGGTGGCATTCCACTTAAGTTTTTTAAAGTAATATTTCAAAGTATTTCTCGACCATTGGGTTTTATTATTAACAGCATTATAACGACTGCCAACTTTCCAACCTGTTGGAAAATAGCAAGAGTTCCTCCAGTTCCAAAGATTAAGCTCCCTCGTACTGCATCAGATTTTAGACCAGTCAGCGTTTTAAATTTTACTTCTAAAATACTTGAAATTTTATTAAGGAATCAATTACAGGTACATATTAATACTGGGAATTACATTAATTCTCATCAGTCTGGATTTAGGAAAAATTAAAATAACACAGGCTTAGTTTGAAATTCTGTGGAGCAATTAAGAGGCAACTTAGACAAGAAATTAAACTTTGTGATGGTATTCTTAGATTTTAGCAAAGCTTTCGTTTTCCTTAATCACAACAAATTATGCGACAAATTATATCTCCAATTTAATCTAGGGCTCACAGCGTGTAGACTAATATTTTCGCTTCTGAACGAAAGATATTGATATCTTCAATACAAGAGTAATACATCATCTGTTTTAAGAGCGTACTTGGGAGTGCCACAGAGATCAATTGGACTTACCAACTCTATTAACGATTTATTTAAACGACTTGTACCAGCGTGTTAAATTTTGTAAAATGTATTCATATGCCGACAATGTCCAATTACTCGCTGATGATAGAGGTCAAGGATTGAGTTACCTTAAGGATAACGTCAATAGGGACTTACGAAGAATCATGAATTGGTCGGTATCAAATATTCTTAACTTAAATCTTCTAAAAGCAAGAGCAATGTGATTTTCTCAGAATATTTCCACTCCTTGTCTAAAGTTAGGTTATAACTCAATCGAGTTTGTGTCGTATTATAAAACTTTAGGAGTGTACATTGACAATGGCCTTAAGTTTGACTGTCATGTGAATAACATTATCTCTTAATTTTAAGGCGATTATACAATATTGGAATGTATTTGCCGTATTTCGTTAGAAGAAAAATTGCCCTTTCACTATGCTTACCTGTTTTCTTATATGGGGTATAAGTAAACTCGGGTATGTCGCAGCATAACATGACGAAACTTAAGCTATGTTCAACAGAGTTGTGAGATATATTTTCTGTCTTAGGTATAGAGATCATACACATATGACCTCTCACGTGATTCGATTATTAGGGTGTGACTTTGAAGATTTCGTTAAGTTGAGAATACTGACATACTTTTATAAAATTTGTAATTTAGATCTCCTTCTTACCTCGTCGAAAGAATTAAATTTAGCCAGTCAATAAGAACGCATGCTTTGAATTTTCCGAAATATTCTTTTCTTGTCATGAATAGATCGTTCGTGGTTCGAGCAACAAGATTATAGAATCAAGTTCTGCCTTATGAGGAAAGAAGGTTTTCGAGATCGATATCAAGTTTTAAACGTATGCTAATAAGAAGAAAACATTACAATGCTGCTGATTTGCTGCCACTTTGTTTTACTTTTAATGGTTGTTAAATAATTTTTAGTATTTGTGCAGGGGGGTGGGTAGGATCATTTCATATTAGTATATAAGTAATATGAATTTAATTTTGATCAAATAGATAAAAAAATACTAATTAATAAGTGAATTGTACGTTAATGCTGAATGTATATTCCTGATTAATCAGGACCTATGGACTTATGATCTATTATAAATAAAAAATATATAAAAATTAAAACAAAAAAAAAAAAAAAATACATATGACATGGTTAAGAAAGTCATAGTCTACAAGTCATTAAGATTTTTCAGACGTACACAGACGTACATACACATGTTTTTAAAACACATAGAAACATACGTCGCTTTATACATACAATGTGAGTGCACCTATTTGTATACATCTCTCCATTTGACTTGTATTGCAGCGACTGTCAAGTGGCTTACAACAATATTAACGATGGCGACACCAACACCTGAAAAGAAAATACAGAAATGATAACACATGCATTCTTTTCACGCACAAATATGTCAGTTTCTTTTAAATTTATTGCACTAAAACATTTACTTTTGCATTAAAAAGTCCATATTTTAACGAGTATCTAGATACTTATTTATTGACAGCGACAAGCAACAAACAGTTGTCAAAGATTAAAGTTTAACATTGGCCTACATACGAATATTTACACACACATAAATACTTATATACATACGTAGATTTTGTAATACTCTGTTAATAGGCATTTCACAGACAAGAATTCAAATTATATACATTCCGAACTAACGAATATGATTATCTACCTATAAACAATTAAAAAACAAACATTCATTGTTGAAACTCGTAACCCAGCAAAAATTTTAAGAAAGGTAATCGGGTGTAGAATTAATCATTTTCGGCGGAAGGAATTCCCAACTAGATTACGAGTCGAATGATTTTAACAAGGCATGAGACTTTTATAATCAATTATTGAGAATTGATTACATTGATTATTGCTGGTATATATTTTAAGATATTTTCTTTTAACTTAAATAACTAGTTCGACTACTACTTCTTTCTTGAAAACTAATGTAATGTGTTTTGTAAGCGAGTAACCAAATATTGCAAGCACAAGTCATTATATGGTAATTACATTATAGGATTATGTCTAATTTTTTGCTGGGTAGTAGTTCCGTTCATGCAGTATTAAAATTTATACTTTCATTGACAAAGCGCTTGTGTTAATGACTTCACATCCGAAAATGGTAATCGATAGCAATCGAAAAGGTAAAATATTTTGAAAACAAGGAATTATTTAAATTTTTCATTACCGCAGTGATTTTTTTAATATGGCGCGCATTAATAAGGTGAAATACTTTTTTCATTTCTGTGGAATACTATTTCTTCTTTATGATTTGATACCTTTGCAATTAAAAAATGTTCATACGAGGGCTGCTTTATATATTTCTGGCCTGGCAACACTGAGTGCTGCCAAGTGCAATCTGACATTTCCATTGGAAAGTTTGTCATTTTTAAGCATAATCGTACTCAAAACGTTTTGACGTACGACCATTATTTGTGTTGTTTACAGTGACTTGAAAAAATTAATATAGAAAAAAATGGAATTAACTCGTGAACATTTTCGTTCCATCATTTTTCACAACTTTCGACGTGGATTATCACGACAAGAGTGCTTTGATTAACTTAAATCTTTGTATGGCGATGAAGCACCATCCTATAGCACTGTGAAAAATTGGTATCATGAATTTAATCGTGGCCGAAGCTCGCTCAAAGACGAATTCCGTCAAGGTCGTCCAAAAACGGCTGTTGTGCCAGAGAACATTGATGCCGTACGTGAACTCATAATGCAAGATCGACCTGCGACATACCGAGAGATAAAGACATCCTTGGACATTTCTTCCACCAGCATACACTCGATACTGCATGAACACCTGGCCGTAAAAAAGGTTTGTTCTCGTTGGATCCCGCATAATTTGAAAGTCGCTCAAAAAAAGGCTCGTGTCGATTGGTGCAAAGAAATGTTGCAAAAATACGATTGCGGTGCTTCAAAAGACGTTTATAAGATTGTCACAGGTGACGAATCATGGATCTATGCGTATGAACCCGAAACGAAACATTAATCGACCGTGTGGGTCTTCAAAGACGAGCAAAATCCAACGAAAGTTGTTCGTGGAAGAAGCACTTCGAAGCAAATGGTCGCCTGTTTCTTCGGCAAAACTGGTCATTTGGCGACTGTTCTACTTGAGCAACGTAGGACGGTCACTTCTGAGTGGTACACTGCAATTTGTTTGCCTGAAGTCATCGGAGAAATTCGAAAAACCAAGAAGAGAAGACGAATCATTGTTCACCAGGACAATGCGAGCTCTCACACATCGGTTCAAACCGCAGTATAGCCCTGACTTGGCACCTAATGACTTCTTCTTGTTTCCGCACATCAAGAAAAAAATGCGTGGTCAACGATTTTCAATGCCAGAAGAAGCTGTTGAAGTGTCAAAAAACCATGTTTTAGAGGTGTCCCAATAGGAGTGGAAAAAGTGCTTCGGCAACTGGTTTGAGCGCATGCAAAATGTGTATAAATCATGCTGGAGAATACTTTGAAAAACAATAAAACCATTTTTGATTATAAATATTCGTATTTTCACTATTAGCCCTCGTATAATAGGAATATTATATACATATCGGGTGTTTTTTTTAAGCTCGATTGAACTTTAAATTGTAAAAAATAACACTAAAAATTAAATTTTTCAATTGAATATTACTTTTTTTTTAATTTTGACTTTTAAACTCTGCCAAATCATTATGAATAGACTCACGCTTTAACAACGCTATCAACTCATCCAAGCTAACTTTGAAAATCAGTCATCAATTCGAACAACTTATAGACGACGTCATGATTTTTATGGTGCAGATAATCGTCCGTCTGTGCAAACCATCCGTTGAAGTGTGGATAGACTTCGTAACACATACTCTCTAAAGGACGAAATAACTCCAACACTTCGAAGGAATGAAGAGAATATCGCTGCTGCAAACGAAAGTGTGGAAGAAGATTCAAATTTATGGATTCGTCTTCGGTCGCAGGAATTGGGATTCTATCCGTCCACTAAGTGGAAAATTTAGCGCAAAGATCTTAGCCTACACCCGTATAACATCCAGCTACTGCAGGAAATAAAACCACGAGACCATTATATGCGCCTTTTTTTCGCCGATTGGGCTCTAGAGCAGTTAGTAACTGACCCGTTGGTAGGTAGGTACATGCATTACAAACTTATAACTATGTAAATATAATAACATTTAGAAACAAAATTCGGTTGACAACACTGGCTAGCGGGCGAACTATTTCCTTGTGTGCTATTCTGTTTATTAAATTAAATTAAATTATCAAAGATTCATAAGCAATAAACAAACTAAGGGTGCCATTCGTGCATTTATATGCTAAGGTGGTGCCAAATTTTCCGTAGGATCATGGATGTGGTCCATACAGAAGACAATATTCCAACTGATAACCAAACGTCTATTGAATATCAACAATCATTATCCAAACGTAAGCGAACTGAGGAAACTTTACCCGCAACAAACATTGACGTCACTTATCTGGGTAAAATAGATTTGCGTTATTCTCTGGATTGGAAATCGATAACATAGATGACAAACCAGCACCAAGGAATGATGAAAACTCCACAATCAAAAATACCTCCAAATCATTTTGTACCCCCATTTTTTTTTTTTTTTTTTGATGTCAACATTTAACGCTTAGTTGACCAACTAGAGGCAAAAACACCTAAAATAACTTTTAAAATAAAATATATCAACAAACATGAAAGTGAGCTGCATCTTTCTGATGTTTCAGTACATGCAGAAATGATGGCTCTACTAAACGAAAAAATATATATACATTCTTACTCGCACACGCCAAGGGAATTAAAACATGTCTCGTTTGTTTTGAGAGGTCTTTATTATGCTACAGAAGTTAATGAAGTTAAGATTGCTTTGGACAAATTAGCTCATTAGTCACCCAGTTTACAGCACCATATTTCCAAAAAAAATCTTATAAATACAGGTTTGTTCTTGGTTACTTTAAAACCAGGAAAATCTCTGTCAGATATTTCACATATAAAATACATAAAACATCCGCCAGGTGAATGTCAACGCATAGTTTCAGAACTTTCCCCACCATATTGTGTTCATTACGGGAAAAGTGGTCATCCAGCAAACTGGCGAGAGTACATTATATAAAAAATTCATATCTACTCGTAGAGGCCTTATAAACAAAGCAAAGGAAGATAAGAATACTGCCAAACAAAACGTTGATAATGTAATTATCCAATCAATGCGCTCTCCTGGTAAAACCTTTGCTAGTCTATTTCAGTTAAATGGATCTCAATCTCCTCCACAAAAGCCATCTATAATAGATGAATTTTTACAACTTTCTAACATCTTTTTGATACCTGAGGAACTACCACTTGAACAGCAAAATTCCAACTTCTTAGCAAATTTCAAAAATATGTAAAAAAAAATATAGGAGAATTCTTAAAAAAGTAAATAATAAATATGGCACATAAACCTATCAAATTAATGATTTAAGCGTTCGTTCCCTCATAAGCAACATACGTCAAATTGAACTATCAAATATCCTTCACCAGAACCAGGTTTATGTAGGATTTATATAGGAATGCCACTTACATGGAAACAAAAAAGTAAGTATTAACGGTTACAATTTTGTATACGACAATTCACCTTTAGGTGTAGCAATCGTCATTAAAAATAACATAAAATACAATAAAATTAATTGTACTAGAATACCAGTAAACAGTGTTGTTATCGAAATAGAACTTATTACAACCAATATTTGTAAAAAATACTTATTAGGTTCTATATATATTCCCTGCGCCCCTGACTATTTAATTTAAATCATTTTCTTCACCTAACAAATAACTTTGATGGTTTTGTCTTTGATGGTGATTTTAATGCCAAAAATCCAAAGTGGGGATATGCTAATCGAAAATTTTTTCTTGATTGGCTACAAAACAATTGTCTTGATGCAAAACGTATCTGCGACGTGACTCCATCATTTCCAATTGGCTCATCTAATTTAGAACACTTCTTACTTAGCCCTAGCATAATTAACACCATCCAGCCTAATTACAGAATCAAAAGCCTCCCAACCTTCTCGGATCATTTTCCTCTATTGGTTGAAATTCAATTCGCATTTAAACGTCTGTGTCTAAGAAGTCTACCTGTAGTAACTTCGCACAAAAATACTAATTAGAACGCCTTTAGAAAAGATTTAGAAGCAGCATTTATTTCTATCTTTCCTCCCAACAACTGCAATCTAAACAATAGTGAGTTAGATATGCTTATTACGTCTTTCAATCAATTACTTACCACAACACGCAATTGTCACTCAGAAAACATTGAAATAAATGATAAGAAGTGCCGTTATCCAGACAACATTAAAAAATTTTTTAAAATACTGGAACTGAAACAAATAAGTCCTTAAAAACAATTATTAACGAACTTATAAATATCGAGGACGTAAAAGATTTTAGAAATAAACTTTCAAAAATTAAACCAGGTCCCAACGCTTTTGAAGATGTTTGTAATAATAAGCATTACACAAAGTTGCATCCCATCTTGGAGAAATAATCACTTTTTACGAAAAATGGGGCATTAAAATAAATGCTGCCAAATCTGAAGCCATATGCATTAGAAATGCATCAGGCAAATGCCTTAGATATGTAGTGCCTGAAAGCAAGTCTCTTCAAATAATATTGGATGGCATAAATATACCATTTACGAACTCAATAAAATATCTTGGAGTACAATTTGACAAACTCTTAAAATTTTAACGCACATGCTAGAAGTCTCCTGCAAAAAAAAAAAACAAATCTCCGCAATATTTGCAACGCTTTCAAACAACATCTATTTACCTAAAAATACTAAACTATTACTGCACAAGGTTGCTATCAGATCAATGCTTTGTTACTGGTTCCCAATCTGGTTTACTACATCTCGTATGGTAGACAAGGACTAGGAGATATTTGAACGCAAAATCCTAAGAAAATGTATTGGTAAGAATTTTAGAACCAAACAAAACGGTTTTCAAATACTTACGTGTATGAAAAAGCAGCTAGACATTCTGTAGATATTTTTTGATGTTGCAAAATGGAAAGTGAAAAAATACTACCTGGTCCGGATCTACTTATCTTTCCCCTAATGGAATCATAAATGAATCATCTGGGACTACTAAACCTTCCCTCATTTTAGTTGAGAGCAGCTTCAGCCACAGAGGCTGAAAACTAAAAATAGGATTTAACAAATCAACAATTAGTTTATTAAGCAAGAGCTTAGCTCTATTCGATGTGATATTTTTAAATTTATATTATATTATTATATTAATTTTATACTTACAAGTACCTGAATGTTCTTTCATATCTGTTATATGTATGAGATATGAACATACATACGAATGTTCATATCTCAAAATTACTTAAATTTACATTTCCTGTATTCCGATTATGTTTGCCATTTTATGAACAGATCATTTGTTATTGTTATTCAGTTTTAGATTGTTATTTACAGACATCTGCTCTATATGCGATTTTAAAGGTTTGTTTACAAACAACTTTCAAGTAACTTAACGTTGAATTCTATTTTCTACTGGTTCGAACGGAACAGAACAGAACATAAAAGTAATAACAAACCACAAATACATGTTTTCCATTTAAAGGAAACTGATCAGCTGATTCGTCACGGAACGGAAACTAAAGACTTATTCTGCCTTAAGAATTATTGTTATTCTATTAGTGTTATTATTCATTGCTAAAGAAAAAGAAGACTTCAATAAAATTTTACATACTTACTTTACATAATAACATTTATGGTGGATTATAAAAATTGCAAGACGTCTTTATCCAATATCAGGCGCTGCAGAATTAATTTATATTTTTATATTTTATTACTGATAGCTTCCAAGTTGGTTAATAATAAGTGTTCTTTCTTTTTTTCATGTAGTACATTATTTTTATGCAAAAGAATAAATAATACTAATATGAATAAAAATGAACAGCTGTTTCCGAAATTACCTCAACTGCCAATAGGCCAGTATTAACACTTTAAATTTCGTTCGTAATTTCAGCTTAAAATAAATAATGTCGTGGCAGCCTGAACTGGCTATTAAACGATTTTTCAGTATTTATTCACCCAAAGTTATTTCTTTCGAAAAAATTTTCATTAATTTTTAATAATTGGCAACTAAAACTGTTATTTGAATAAAAGTTTTTTCAATTTTTTTGTCTGTAGAAATATTTTAGAATAAGTACTTACTGCAAAATTTATGAAAAGTAATGGAGATTTTAAATCTATTTAAAAAATGAGTTTGTATGAAAATTTTAGTTTAAAATGTATTTTAAATTCAAAATATTTCTTATAGTTGTGGCAGTTAATCTTAATTGGCACGAATTAAAAAAACTATGTTTTTCCAATAGATGAATGCAACAAGAAGTAATAAGAAAAAAATAGAACGCTGTAATTGATTATTGTGGCAGGGGAAATTACCTGCTCCATTTTATAAGTATGAATTATTATGTAATCAATTCTTATTTTCCTATTGGTTTGTTATCATTACAAAATTCACATGAATAGAATTTTTGATGAAGTCACATAAAAAATCGTTGTTAATTTTTTAAAAGCTTCTGCATTAAAATTAAATTTATTTATATGCAAATTAAAATATTAGCATGTATTAATCACCAATTACCCAACAATTGCTTAAATACGCATCACAAATTCTCTTCAAGTAACAATTTTATACAAATCAATACTTTAAGTTCTTTGAATTTCACGAAATATGCATAGTTTTATATGTTGCAAGCAAACAGAGAATCCAAGGGGCGTACGATGGGCCATTATCTCCACTAAAAAGTCTATATTAAAAAAACGATACTTTGCCTCTGGTGAGAGAAATAAAAGATGCTTCACATCAAATTACAGCAACCTTATTTATTTTACCACAGGTAGAAAAGGGTATATTTCTTTGTCATTTGTAATTTCTACAACATCCATTTTCGACGTCATAAATAACACTGGTTAACATCCAAAACATACCGATAACACCACATATGCAGATAAGTTAATTTAGACCTCAAGAAAAACGCTGTAATTATTTTTGTCTAAGATCGGTTTTAAAGATAACGGTACTTTTGTGTTTTTCAGTGCATGGTCCCACTCAAACCCTTTTGGAGCCCAACCGATTGAGATAAGTGGCACACAGTGTGAAAGGTGCAACTTTCTATCTGCCAAGAAATGGCTGAGTTATGGCACCTTAAAGTTCAAAATTTGCCTATTTTTTGCCGTTTTTCAAAATTTTTTATTTTATTTTGGATTTTTTTCTACCTTATACTAACTATGTGGAATGTTTTATTCTTTTACCAAATAGTTAATTTTATTACCAATATTTTGCGCGTAATTTGCAAAAAAAAAAAACGGATAAAAAATTGTGTTTTTATTCAAGATTTTCTGGAACGACAATATTTTCATTTTCATTGCTCACACACTATATTCAGCATAAATTCAAAAGGTTTAAATTAATATGAGCGTCTTGAAGTTTTGCGTTTTTTAATGTATTTTCGCGAATGAGAAACCAACAATAGTCCGCCATCATTTGTTCATTCCACCAGCCTTTGTAACGTCTCTCGATTTCTTACATTTTCTGGTAAAATCTTTCATCTTGTTCACCACTTTCGGAGCCCAAAATCGTGAGAAAAATATCCAAATGACTGAATATGAAGTGTAATTTAGGTGACATATTTGAACCTAAAAGTAAAGAAGAATTAATTTTCAACTGATAACGGTCTTTTTGATATACATGCTTTCACTCAACGCTTACCAATGGCATTGAATTTTTGCAGTAATGTATCGATCTTCTCAGCGTAATCAGGACTTCTGTACTTTCCCAAAAATTTGTGAACGATTCCTGGAATGCTTCCCATGCCTCCAAATGATATAGACCTAAACACTCATTAATTGCTTGGTCACCGTTCAGAGCCCGAATTTGAGTTCCATCAAATATACCAGCTTCAATTTTGCTCGCTGTGGCTCTCGGAAATTTTTGTTAAAGGTAATTCATGGCAAGACTGTCTTTTGGCAACGTTTTGACAATATTTGTAAGCAACCCAAGCTTAATATGTAATGGATAAAATATTGTCTTCTCCTGAGGAATAAGTTGGTTATATTTGATATTGTACTCTCCGTGCGTACATACAACAATGAAAGAGACATATATAGTCATACAAAATATTCTAGAAAAAATATAAAAACTAAAAACAGTAATCCTACGTACTAGAACAACCCCGAATATAGTGTGTACGCCATGAAAACGAAAATATTGTCGTTACACAAAATCCTTAATAAAAACTTTATTTTTCATCCGTTTTGTTTTTCAAACAACGCTTAAAATATTGGTAATAAAATAAACTATTTCGTAAAAGAATAAAACGTTCCAGATCTTTACTATAACGTAGAAAAAAAACCAAATAAAAATAAAAATTTTGATAAAAACGTAAAAAATAGACGAATTTGGAACTTTAAGGTGCCATAACTCAGCCATTTCTTGGCAGATAGAAAGTTGCAGCATAAAAGCATTTAATTACCTTTCCAACGGTGTGCCATTTATCTCAATTGGACTTTTCGGTTGGGCTCCACAAGGGTTTGAGTGGGACCATACATCAAAAAAAAGTCCGTTATCTAAAAAACGGTAATTAGAAAAAAATAATTACAGCGTTTTTCGTGTTCAGCAGGTGCCAATTAACTTATCTAGCCATGTGGTGTTCTTGGTATTTTTCCGAATTAAAAATTTGTAAAGCTGTGTAATATATATTCTGACTCCTTAAACATAGCGAGGTCGATTGAGCGATATCCGTCTGTTCTTCGTGTTAAAATCAACTTTTCCAAGGATGAGCTAGACGAAATTTATTCACAATCAGACATAGTTTCAAAAATGTTTCTATTAAAAATCAGCAAGATCGGCCCATGTTCTTCAAAGCAGCGGGCGGTGTTTAGCATCTGCCACTAATTTTTTTATGTCTTTTTATTAACTTTCCTACAGATGTTTTTTATTATAAAAGATAAGAAAAGTTGGTGGAACTTACGAAGCTGGTTTCAACTTTCAAAAGAAAATTTTTATCGTGGAAAAGGATGTGGTTATACACATATGGTAAAGGGTAAATAAAATTCGGCATAGCCGAATGTAGCACTCCTAACTGTTATTTAAAAATTTATATTTTTTCTTTTTTATTGTTTCCATTTCACTTTCAAAAATGTAATCAATTTTACTTTAATCAATTATACCATAAAATGCTTAGCTTTGTCATGACAATCTCTTTGTCGTGTTTATTTCATTTAACTTTTTTAATTAATTTTAATGATTTGCGATTTTTTAATTGTTAATGATTATATTTATTTACAAGACCGCAAGGTACATAAAGGATGTAATCAGAAGATTGTAAAGTGCAAATTTAATTGGTGCTATACACTAAAGGTTTTTTGAGCTTCATCATTAACTAGCAGTGCACACATCTTCGTCCGCGTGTAATTTCTAATTTTCTTAAATTTTTTATTAAAAAAAATTCTTTTTAAATATTTATTGTACAGTTCTGTAGTGTCAAAAATTTACCATCTTCAAAAATAAAATGTGCAGGCAACTGTTTTAGTATGACTTTACCAGTAAAATTGGATACTTTTACATTTGTATCTCTTGTATCTCAACTTTCTCCACAAAATCAAATATTTTCAATAGCTTCAATTCTTTTAATGAATAATTTGTAATAATACTTAAATTTATGACAAATAAATAAATAAATAGTATTTTGAGCTAAACTCTTTTTAAAGAAAATAAAATTTTTTTAGTTTTCATTTTTTCAAATTTTAGGAAACAAAAAATGAAATTAAGGTATAAACTTTTTTTTGTAATTACAAGACGAAATTCGGAACACATCGTAGCTAAAAAACTAAGTTTGTTCAGCATCTTTGTGAATAAAAGTGCTTACCCACTTGTGTCAAAATAAGGAGAGTGTATTATAGAGAGTGAAAAGTTAGTGGAAAGACCTCTGCAGGGAGTTTATTTTCAATATAAAATGCGGATCATAAAAATGAAAATACAAATACGAAAATTAACTAAATAATTTTTTAGTATTTAATAACATTTTTGAAAAAAAAAAAAAAATTAATTGGAAATTAAATTAATTTGTAAATTAAAGAGTCTCGCAATAATTGATGTAATTTGATGTATGTGGCCAAACTTTTCAACCGTTGCCAACAGACTGCTGAAACTTACAATGGACATGTATTGCTAAGTCTGCTAAAGCAACAAGTTTATAATTTAAACTTAGAAATTGACGGGTGTTCCCAAAATTAATGTAATTTGACCTTTATGGCCATATCATTTGTGCCGTTATATATAAACACTGGAAAACTAGACAGAATGTATTACAAAAGCTGATGTAATTTGATGTATATGGCCAAACTGTTGAAGCGTTATAGACAGACGGTTGAAATTAACAAGGGCTGTAGTGCTGTCTACTATAACAAGTGTGAAGATTAAAGATGGAATAAAAGAGGGTGTCCTAAGAGTGAATGTGATTTGGTGTATGCGGCCATACTTTTGTACCGTTATAGACAGACAGATGAAATCGGTTTTGAAGTCGGTTTTTTTTTGCAAGAATTATTATTACAAAATATTATTAATCAATAAGCACAATATTTTTTAACAAATATCACCGAATTGAATTGATAAAAAAATTAAATTTTTAAATTTAATTTTTAATTTCTAAATTTTCAAGTTATAAAAACTTCTTTAACTTTATTATTTCACGCAATCGTTCGAAGCAAATGAAAAAAAAAAAACAAAAATAATTATAATTAATTTACTTTATTCGTGCTTGATTCCTTCAAATTGATTAACTGAGAACTCCATTGAATCAATAAGACAGAAGACAATAACAACTCAAAAATGTTCTACACAAAAACACAGCAAATATTTAGTAACTATTTTTATTTTTTCTTTCATTTTTCTGTCTTATTGATTCAATGGAGTTCTCATTTAATCAAGTTGGCTTTTGATATAAGACTTCCTAGTTTTCTGTACAAAATTTGGGTAAAATCCACTGATGAGCTATTTGAGCAGTAGTGAAATGGCCGCATGGATATGCTTTCCCCGCAGTAATACGTTTCATTTTGTAGTTTAGTTTAAAATAATAAATATTTCATGAGAATATCATGAAATATTTGTATTTGAAGGAATCAAGCACGAATAAAGTAAATTAATTAAATTTTAAAAGATTTCAAATAATAATTTTTCATTTTGAAAAAATAATTATTTTATTAAACACGAGTGATATTAAATTATGTTTTAAAAACCCCTCCACGGAAGTTAAAATATACTTTTTTCTTCTTTTGTTGTTGTTATAGTTAATTAAGCATTAGAATAATGGATTTTTTCAATTATTTGTTTTCAGATTTTTTGTTTATTTTGTTTTTGTGTGTAATTAAAAATAACATTTTTTATTGTTGTTAAACATCTGTTTACAATAACATCAATAACAAACAATAATAAATATTTATTAACGATTTTCTAAGCAAACAAATTTATCTTAAAAAAACAAATTTAATCATAATATTCAAGGCTTGTATATAAAAGAGTGCATTCGTTAAAATCGACGTAAAACTAAATTAAAGTTTATTAAATTTTGAGGAGCTTAAAGTTCAATTTTTATATTAGGATAATAGAATTTGCTATATAATAAAAACGTGTGATACGCTGGTGAGGTATTTGGGAAATGATGCTGTGAAAGGTGATAAACTGGTCGTGTGTGTTCAGTTTTTTCTTAATGTTTTTCAACTTAAACTGTTTAAAATTAATTTAAATTTAATTAATTTAAATTAATTATGAGAGATGCAATTTGATTCCCAATTCATTTGGCTCCTCAAAAACGCTGCACTAAAAATCCTAGTGCAAATTAAGAAACATTTTACATTAAAAAAAAAAAAACTGGTAGTAATTCCCTTAAATGTGTTTGTGTCTACTCGTAATAAACTTTTCAATTGGTTTTATATTAATATTTAATGTTTATTTAATCGATTAATTGTTTAATAAGATCATTGTTTATTTCCTTTTTTAAAATACAATTAAACAATTATTTACTTTTATTTATTAAAGTAGTTGAATCAATTAAATATTTAATTATAATTCAATATGTATCCGAATAAAATTTTTATTTGGCGCAATAACTTTCTTTTTTGCAGGAAACATCATTAAAAAAAACTAGTTCCTAAAGGTGTTTTAACTCTCGAAATTTAATTAACCAAATAAAAAATTTGAATTAGAAAATTAATACAAACAACATTAAAAGCTTAAAGAAAAAATCGTTATGATTTTTTATACACTTATACGGCATTTACACTATGCAATTTTTTATGAAACTAGCATTAAATTTTTGTTTGTTGGTGAAGCAGGAGGAGTAAGCAATATGGAATTGCTTGAGTTTTGAGGGGATTTTTCTGTTGCTAATGCTTACTTTTAGATAACGCATTACGCTGTAACTTAAATAGAAAATTAAGAAGAAAATGCCTCAAAAAATTGCATAGTGTACATCCTGACTTAGTGAATTTTTTCCAAGTAGTTTTATCAAATTATCAAAAATAATATAAATTGATATAAAGTAAAATATCAACTACTACTATTTTCGCAAGAAAACCAATAAGTGTAATGCGTGGCAAAAACAGTTTTTTTGCGTTTTTATAGCCCCCACCACAAAAAGTAAAAAAAATTGGGTGTATATAAGTTTGCCATTTTGCGTGTAATTTCTACAATATCCGTTTCCGATCCCATAAAGTATATTCTGACTTCTATTGCATAGTGAAGCCGATTGAGCGATGTCCGTCTGCTCGTCCGTGTTAGTGTTGAAACCAAGTTTGCCTCGGCTCTCACAAGAAAAATAAATGTGTCAATCGATCAGACATAGTGCCGAAAGAGGTGCTATTTGATATCAGCATGATCGGTCCATGTCTTTCGAGGCAGCAAGCAAAACACCACGCCTACCTCTAATTTTTTCATGTCATTTGGAACAAAAAAGTAACTCCAATCAAAAAATTTAATATATGGGGCGACAGAGAATTCAAAAATAAGAAACAAACATCCAGTGAAAAAATTAACGCTCTCCCATATTTTCCGAGTTACGTGGCTCTGATAATTTCAAATTTTATTAAATATCGATATGGATATCATTTTAAAGCTTTTGATGAGATCTTTAAGGAAATACTAAAATACTAATAATTTTTTAATCTCTTTTCGCTGTTTACTTCTTTGGCAAACTTTTTTAAATAAATTTTTTTTACAAATTTCAGAATGCTGATTGGCAAACAAATTAATTAACTTTAGCATTTAAAGATGCAATTAGCCGCAAATGTGTCAAAGTTAAGAGGCATAAGACTGAAGCAGGAGATATGCCAATAATGAGGAAATATATTGTCTGCAATGTTAAGAAAATTAAAGGTTATAAAATTATTTTTATTTACAAATGTCCCAGTTTCGATCTTATCTAATAGTAATAATGAAAAACAATATTCAACTATTCCAAATCTTATATACACTTATATGTATAACCACAAGTACCATATAAATCGACATACGAAATTCGTTCTTATAAAAAAGTTTTCAAAAAAATGTTTGTTTTTTTCGAAAATTGTAAGTTTTGCTTAGGGTAGATGCAAAATAGCATTGTAAGTTTGTGTCAGGTTAAAATAAATGAATTTGAGTAAAAACCCAGCAAACAATTTTAGAAAAGGTAATTGAGTGTGGACTTATTGATTTTTGGCAGAAGGACCAATTAGATTACGAACCTAATGATTTTCACAAGGTGTGAGACTTCTATAATCAATTACTGAGCATTGATTGTTGCAAGCAATAGTTATAATCACTAGCGCGTATTTTAAATTAAAGAACTAGTTCAATTACTACCTCATTTTTTGCGAACTAATGTAATGTGTAAGTAAGTCATTATATGCCAAGTTCTTTTTAAAGCATTATAAAATTTTTTGCTGACGAAGAATTGGTATATTCTGGTTCCAATAAGTCTAATAACTGCTCAACAACGGAAAGGGAGAGTAGATGTAGGCAGATGATGTACAGCTCTTTCGCCTTCAATGATAAGATTTTTCGAATAGACATTCTTTGAATGCGAAGAAATCGAAAACATTGGTGCACAAAAATCTAACACTTCACAAAACTTATAGGTGACTTCGCTCTTGTCGTTGAAACTGTTAAAAATCTTGGAGTTATCTTCACCATGGTCAAATAATATACATGGTAAAATCATGTCCATGTTTTATGTGGTAAATTCTATGGATGTCACAGTATTTTACACGAATAACGATTCGCATAAATCACTTTAATCTGTTGGTGTAAGCTGTTTTTCCGTTGTGACTCAATAAGCAAAAACAAACTCACAATAATATTGCTAGCCATATATATAGACGATAGTCGAATAAATCAGTTTTCATATCAGGTTTTTTATATATCATTTGAAAATTATAACGTTATAGTTAAATCCCATCTATGTGCTTATACATAGATGTATTTCTATGTAAATGCCATTCAACTCAGGAACAAAGTTCTGCCTTATAACCAAACAGTTGCAAAATAATTACCTAACTGGGGTAAAAAAGCAAAATTTTCCTAACATTTCTTTTTAAACTTTACAATCACTTCTTTTGCCGTTGTAAGAATGAAATATCGACGATGACCAATTGTTACTGGGCAGCATACATACAGAAGTGTGTAAGTGATTTCATTTTTCTTTTGTTATATTTCAGTACTTCTATATTGACTGCACTGCAAGAACCACTAGATTTGGCATTATTGTTGTTACTTTATTAAATAAAATAATTATAATAAGAATTACGTAAGCAGCTCTGCCAAATAAATGCATTACTCAAGTACATTAGTATTTTAATGGTAACAACTTTGGAAAATAGGGAATTCCATGTTCGAATTAATGGGACAGAAACAGTCACCCACTTGGTAGTTATTGCAAAGATTAAAATTTTTCTCAAAAAAATTTTACAACCACGGAACTTAAATATGTAGATAGTTGCTAGACAGAATGAGAGCACAAATCAACGTACGAGCGCTTTAAATATAAAAATTGTAAGAAAACAGCAAAATTAACAAGTATAAAAATAAATAATGATGACGACAACTACGATGATAACAAATGCTGAACGCTAAAATGTAAAAGTAATTCTAGTACTAGAACAAGTTCAATAAAGAAAAGCATAGCTGCCATAGTAGTACTTCCGTTTTGAACATGATTGTTGCTGTTGTCGGATGTTCAAAATACTACACAATGGAAATGGTCGCTACTATTGAAAACGAAAACAGAAGAAACTGAATGAGATAATTTTTATTATTTTCTAACTACTCGTTTCACTGCAGTAAAAATGTATATGTTTTTTTTTTACTTCCTTTCTAAACGTACACAATCGGATTTTCTTTTTTGTCGAAAGTGAACTGAGGGAACGAAATGACTTGGTATCTGTCTGACTAACAAAACAAGGAGAGGGCGTAGGATGACAGAAAATCAAATTCGAACTAAAGTCTAACAAGGTATTATGAGTGACGTGCATATAATAAATTAAATAATTTGTTTTACTCCTAACTTTAAATTATATGTTAACACCATAAAACAATAACATAACAAATTTGTTATATACAAAACTTATTTTAAACTTGTTTTACATTAGAAAATGTTTGCCAATTATTTAAGGATTTTAAACAATTGACTCTACTATAATTAAGTATACAACAACATTTGAATATATATATTGTTACGTTTATTTAAATTATAAACGTTTAATTTATGAGTTCTTTATTTGCAAAATAAATAAACACACAACTTTTAGAGTTTTAATTAAATTACACTTTATTTAATCAATTATTTGACGATTTAACTATTCGGGATTAATAATACACGCTGGCAACTTTAATTGTTGTACCACAAGACCTTAACTAGATGACGCTCACAATACGAATGAATCAGCACGTATTGGCGTTGCTTTTATATACCCTATTTTTAGGCATTCTTGAATGTTCGAGAATTTCTACCGCCATCTATTGCGTAGTTGAAAATGCTGCGTTGCCACTTTTATCTCAGACACATTAGTGAGCATTATTATTTACTTCTAGAACCTTCAATCATTATTTAAAAATACATGTTGTGTATTTTTATTTAGTTTTTATACAATGCAGGTGTGTGTATGTTTGTGTATTGTGTTTGTTTAGTCATCGCTTTGTGTTAGTTGTTTTTGTTTTGCAATAAAGATGTTTTATAGAAACTTCTAGCTTTGAAAACAAACACAATAGGCCATTTCGTTTTACTTTCTTGGCCTCAATTATTTTTAACTTTTTTTTATGATTTAAATAAAGCATCTTTGTAACAATATATATATATATATAGATGGGAAAATCTTACATCTAAATTTGTCAGTGCGTTTGTAATTTCTACAACATCCATTTAAGACCTCATAAAGTATACATATAAGTATATTCTCAGTTCTTACGCAAAGCAAAGTCACTAGATAGGCTAGGGAAAATTTGAGTACTCCAATCGATCACACATAGTTTCAAAACTTTGCTATTAAATATCGTTCTATGTTCTCCGAGGCAGCGTGCAAAACACCACGCCTGCATCTAATTTATTCATATCTTTTTTATATCCTTTACCACAGAAAGTGGAAAAAGGTTATAACTAAGTTTGTCATTCCGTTTGTGTGGTGTTTTGACAGCTGTATCGAAGAACATGAACCGATGATGCAAATTTCCAACAGCACCTTTTTCGAAACTATGTCTGATCGATTGCTTCGGCAAACGTGATTTTAACACTAACTGGGCCGGACAGACCTAAAAATATCATCGACTCTTAATGGATTAAGCTTTTTTTAATTTTAGTTTTTTGTAAAAGATCTCTTCAAAACGTTTTAAATGGTACCCATATTGATACTTTAAAAAATTTGAAAATTTCAGTGCCTCGTAACTCGGAAAATATGGGCGAGCGCCAATTTCTTTTCTTAATGTTTTGTTCTTATTTTTTTTTATTCTCTCACATATAGGGCATATTTATTTTTTTGATTGGAGTTACTTTATTGTTCCAAATGACATGAAAAAATTATAGGTAGGCGTGGTGTTTTGCCCGCTGCCCCAAGGACATGGATCGATCATGCACCTCTTTCAACACTATGCTTGATCGAATGACATAAAAAGGCCCAGTGAATGACACACTTCTAAAGTAGAAAGCAGTTGGAAAGACGGGTCCGACAAAGTGTGATAAGAAGGATGCATTATATCCTAACAATTTAGATGAAAATCCGTCCTGTTCTAGAATAGGTTACAGGCCTGATAAACCTATCACAGGACAACGCAAGCCAGGTAAAATGAGTGTCTACCAAAAGATGCTTAAACCTTCCACTATGGTAAATGGAATTACGTCTGTATAAAAAAATCCTACGGCATTATGCCAATTCATCACGACATGATGGCAAACTGGGAACAATAATGTTTGCAAATGCAACACTACTAAGCAAATAAAAACCTTAAATGTTGAAAATGTCTTCATTGCAAAATAATTACACACAACTTTAAAAGTTTTAATTAAAATTACGCAATTTGCTTAGACAATTATGAACTTATTCGCGATGGTAACTTTACTCCCTTTAGTAACGAGTATAAACTACTGTACCTCAAGATCTTAACTTGATGACGTTCACAGTCCGAATCACTGAGTCGGTATGGCAGTTGGTTTTATATGGTTAATGTTTAAAGGATTCCCAAATACATATGCTGGAAACTCTACCTCCATCTACTTGTGGAATTTTCCATTATTAGTTTGCATTTTTAAACATGCTGTAGTAGCCAAGAGTAGCTACTAGTAGTTTTTCACTTTCGAAATGCGTAAGAAGTGATTTTATGGCGATATGACAGTACATCTTAAATTGTTATACGAGTACCTTTTTCCGGGGAATGACGTGTATACGCGCACCACCAAGATATACACCTTGGTATCCAGGAAACGTGAATAGCTAACTATGCTGTGACGGAAATTGTCACAGGGGTAGGTCAAATGACAGTTAATCAAATGTATACTACAATTTTTCTGCCAGAATAATATTATTTTGGTATTTATGCCCTATCTTTGTCTAACAGCAATTTGACACACGTTATTCAGAATTTCATCGAAACTGACGAAATGTTTATGTCGTAGCATGAATATTTGAGGCTCAACATTAATTAATTTTTTTAAATACGAGCGGGAATTTCTTAACCTAGAAAAAAGCAATCGGACTTATATTGTTTTTATTTAGGCAGTACTGGAAGCTTCTCAGGGGGCTCTATTCGTAATGATTATTAAACTGTTTTCAGTTAAAGCTTATGAAGCCCAAAAGGAATGTTCTATGGTGAAGTAAAGAACTAAGGAAATTGAGAGCAGTGGAAAGACGCTTGCTTAACAGATCAAAGCCGTAAGGCTGCACTTACTAAATTTTAACTACTTATAGAGTTGAAAAGGTCACCTTGGCATAATTATTGTAATTAGATCATTTTCCTGAAGCAACTCTCCACGAAGTGTCATATCACAAAGTGCGCCCGGTTGCAATTTATACGAGTTCTACAGGGAAATTCTGTTGACTAATTTAGTGCCTATAAAACCGATTATTATCCTTGGATGCTCCAACAAGACTTTTAAGATATGATCTAATTCGACCTCATAGATAACAGCGAGTATACGTGTTTGATAAATACGGACCTTAAGCGCCATCGTATCTTAGACCGCCATTCTGCATTGTCTCTATTACTACAAATCGTTTTTCATATTTTGGCTTATGTGCGCGACTTAATGAAGTGGTTTCTGATTTGATTAGCAAGTCGATAATTTAAGTTTTTCCAGTCAAAGGATGTCGAAGATATTATCTAATATTTTTGTATCGTTAAAGAAATCAGGGGACTGCCGGATATCTTCAAGTATATCTTTGTCTTATTCGGACTGCCAGCTACTATCTTCCTCTAGATGGACTCCTTAATTTTATATCACCAAAGTCTTGAATTATAACCGAAAGCGGTAGTATTTGAATTTCGTCACTATCGTTATCGAGCAACCCGAACAACTTTTGTGGGATTAGTATTATTTTAAGTCGTTCTTGGTCTATATTTATCGACAGAGGGTGGATTTATTGGTTTAAAACTATATTTAATAGTTTTTCGCTTCGTTAGCTATCGTGAATTAGGTGTTTGTGTTAGTCGTCTCCGGCAACGATTAGAATCATTCTGCTGGAAGCAACTATGACTTCGCTACCTTTACTTGTACTCATCATATCGTTAACTTTAAAAAATTGTTCGGTTGATTTTCGCCTGTTCTTTCACAATATTTTTCCTGAACCTTATCTGGGATGCAACAAACATTTCCTGCTGCTTACTTTTTCAGATGCAAATCTTATCTTGCCTTCTCAACAAAATTTTTTTCTTTCTATTTTATCGATCTTAAAGAATGCAGGAAGAAAAAGCAATTGATTGGTTCGATTGGCTTATATAATGGTTTATGGCGTAAATATGCGCACTTCACTAATTTCTAAGCTTTGACATTAAGTAACAGTATATATTAGAAATATTAAGACGTTTTTTTTATTGAAATATCGCCTCTGCAATCTCTTGTAGCATATTCAAAGAAGTGAACTTTGATGGCACGCATCGTTGTATAACCAAATGTTCTGACAAAGCTGTTTAAAGCTAACATCGATAACGATGTACAACACGAGCACTTTAAATGAACGCACATTCTCATCAAGACGGCGTGTTTTTCAGTAAATAAGAAGTTGTAAGTTGCTAAAGATAGTAAAAAATGAAAAGAATATAATAATTTTTAATCCTTGAATACATTTTCATTTAACAACGTTGTGTATTTAGTTTTTGTCAGATTAATGGCAAAAGAGTGATTTTATTTGATAATTTCTAGTTTTAAATTGCATTACACTAATGTTGTCTGAAATGCAAAAATCCACTGCAAGGCTTCTTCAACTAATAAAGTTTTTTTAAGAGGCATTAGGAATGGAGACTGCTAAATAAAAAGCTTATAGCTTAACAACTTCTGAATAGAGAATAAAATTAATTTTTAAGAGTGTAAGTTCTTTTAAATTTTAATTTAACATGGTCGCCCAAAATGTTTATTCTGATACAGTAACTTTATCCAAATGCATACAATAATTAATAGAGACACATTGAATTTATTTATTATATTCATGTTCCGAACACATAATCAAGATCAAACTCTTTAATATTTAACAACGACAACAAGATTTAACGACTACAGTTGTCCTGCGCCTGCTGACTTCAAAGGACAATATCAATATGAATGTAGTAAGTTTTAAATTTTGGTCCATCTTATGTTGTGGATTGGTCTCACTCCATTTGCGGCAATTTTGCTTATTAACAAACCCATTAAGCCAAAAATGAGACGCATCGCTGAACACAATTTGGCGATAAAACAACGGGTCAGTTTCTAATTGCTCTAGAGCGCAAACGTTGCATTTATTTCTGCTTTTATTCCTGCACAAGCTAGATCTTATACGGGTGGACGGATAGAGCCCCAATTCTTGGGAGCGGCGACGAATCAACAAATTTGAATCTTCTTCCACACTTTCATTTACAGCAGCAATATTCTGTTCAGTACGCACATTCCTTCGACGTGTTGGTGTTATTGCATCCTCTAGAGAGTAAGCTTTACGAAATCTATCTACAGTTCAACAGATAGCTTGCTTAGACCTACGATTATGTGCACCATAAAAATCACTAAGTCGTATTAAAGTTACTCGAATTGATTACTGATCTTTAAAGTAAACTTGGATGAATTAATAGCGTTGCTCAAGCGTGATTCTATTTATAATGATTTGCCAGAGTTTACTGAAAACAATAAGAAAAAATTTTTCATCAAAATATAATTCTCAGTGTTCAAGCTTAAGAAACACCCCATTCATATCCATATCTTTCGCACGATATTTTAACAATTTTAACGTTTAAAAATAATAAACATCATTTCGACACTCGGTTAAAAATTAATTTGTTTCATATTAAGAAATTATTATTTTCATTTACTCAGATTGTTTAAATGACGTAAACATCTGCAGTATAACTTGACATACTTTACACGCATTTTAAGTTTTTTATAACTTCTTATACTCTAATTCGGTGTTTTCTAAATTTTGTGTACAATTTTCAGCCTACTCTCGAACGTTATTTGTCGTACTATTCTACTAGAATACCGGTGCGACAACAGAGAACCCATACCTGTTTTATTGGCATTTGTCGCCAAGAATAATTGGAGATGTTGGTTATTGATCGGTTTTCCACTGCTTGTTTTCGGCAGATTCCAAAATTGTTAAGGAATTTTTTTTAATGTATATTTATCAATTTTAGTAATCAGTAAATTTGTATAGTATATATCTTTTCTAAATAACTAGAAACAATATACACGATGAAAGATCAGTAATTCGAGGTAATGAGATGAGTATTCCGCCTTCTTTTGTTTAAAAACTCTTGAAGTGATAACCACATTTCTTGAATATTTTTATAAAATTCACAGGCCTTTATATTCTAATATTATCTGTTCGGTCTCTCACAAGTATCCTGAGCTTAAAGCTTAATAAAAACAACTGAAGTTCTTTAAAGAGTAGAAATTATAGGAAGCAAACTGCTCCTTTTTGGATTGTTGCCCCCTACGCTTGCTATTTCTGATTTTATTACTATTTTACAAAAGTCTCTTACAAAATCTAGTACGTACATATATCATCAAAGAAATTAATAATACTAGACAATCCCGGTAGAACTTTTTTCCTTTTTTTGGTGCCAAACTGCTTGTATATTTGCAGTACTATAAACTATACGAGTAGGCTTTATAACCCTACAGGCTTAGAAATTTCATCAATAGCTTAAGCAGTTTTTGTAGCCCTCAGTTTAGTTAAATAATATAAATAATAAATATTTATTTTTGTCGCCTCGGCAAATTGATTTCAACACGGACGGACAGACAGACATCGACTTCGCTATGCATATGAAGTCAGAGTATATACATATACTTTATGGGGTCGGAAATGGAACTGTATGTACACGTGGTGAAGGATATAAAGAAACAAACAGAAACTTAAGACGCTGCTTGTTAAATTTAATGAGTATAAAATATCAAATTAAAATATTAATATTTAGTCAAGCATTTTCACATTTTAAAACATTTTAAAATGTGATGTGCGCTACACTTTTCAATTTTCTAAAATATTATGTCAGTTATCTTTGTTTCAAGAATAATTTAATTAAAATAATAAATAAATGCTCTGCTTGATGAAGTAACTAAAACGGTTGAAGTTATCGTTATTTGCACTCTTAAAACTAAATTGAAATCTTAAGTGTTTATGTCTCGGTTTATTCATTAGGATGACTGAACTGCTATAAAATCTTAGTCAAACTTGTAAAGCAGTACATTCGCAAAAGACAACAATTTTACTTTCATCAATTTTCTGTTAAACAAGCTGATTTGAATTTTCGCAACCCCTCAGTGGTGACAAAAATTAAGGAGGTGATGCGTTACTTGCTGGATTTGGGAATTATGGGTTTTCGTATTGATGCCTTGCCTTTGATGTTTGAGAGGGGTTCTGATGAAAATGGCAATTTTCTTGATGAACCTATAATTGACGACGTCAGCGCTTGCCTTGACCCGGAGGATTGGTGTCATTTAAATCATACTTTTTCCTAAAATCAACTAGAGTCCATTGAAATAGTCTATCAGTGGCCTGAACTAACAACACAATATAAAAAAAATCATGGTGGTGAAACTCGTTTACTTCTTACCGAGGCATACACAAGATTTGAGAACTTAATGCTATACTATGGCAATGGAGTGCGCAATGGGTTAATGATTCCGTTTAGTTTCTATTTTATTCAAAATATATTCAACACAACAACGGCAGCAGAACTAAATGATATTATCAACACGTAGTTAAATACCATGCCTAAGGATGTTCTGGCCAATTGGCTATTGGGAAATCATGATAATCCTCGTACTTCAACACGTTTGGGAGAAGGTCGAATGGATTTATTTACAATTCTTGTACAATCGCTACCTGGATATGCGGTCACTTATTATGTAAGTATAATTAATAAAAAAAAACAAATAAAGTAAGAAAAAGATACAATAATGCCTTTTAAAGGGAGAAGAAGTCGGTATGATTAATGGCAACGTAACTTGGGAGGAAACTGTTGATACCCAGGGTTGTAATTCTACTCTAGAAACCTACCAAAGTTATTCACGAGATCCCGAACGAACAGAATATCAATGGGGTGCTTCAAACAATGGAGGATTTACACGCGGTGATCACACATAGCTACTTGTTGCCGCCAACTATTTACACAATAATGCACTCAGTTAGTTACGAGCTCCCCGCAGCCATTTGCTACTTTTTAAAAAAATATTTAAATTACGTTAAGAGCCCTCAATGCGAGAAGGTTCACTCAATTTTCAAGCAAGACTGGATAATATTCTTATCTACTCGAGGTAAGCCGCCAGTTGTTAAAAATGATTCATACCATCCAAGTAACAATTCAAATACAAAACACTTGATAATTACTTACGTTTTATCTTTTCTGCTTAGATATGCAAGCGGTAGTGACATGTATGTCATTGTATTGAATTTAAGCAAAAACAATAAAACCTTTAATATAAATGACTACTTTAATATTGGCACAGAAGCTGAAGTTATTTGTTCCTGGATGCAATCTAAATACAGAGATGGGTAAAGAATTTAAATTTCTATAAATGATCTTTCAAAATTAATAAACTTTTGTATTTCAGTCAAGTCATCGATACAACTAGATTTGAGGCGGAACCAGAAGTTGGCGTGATTTTAGTAAAAATAAATTTATAAAAGCTTTATTTAATTTTAATCCGGCCTGTAATATAAAAATATAAAACGGTTTGCGCTATTCCAACTTTGTGTTATAACCCAGCAAAAAATTTTTGAAAAGGTAATCGAGTATAGAATTAAGCATTTTTGACGCAAGTACTTCCCAATTAGATTGCCAACTTAATGATTTTAACAAAGCATGAGGCTTTTATAATCAATTCCTGAGAATCGATTACATTAATTATTGTAGGAAATAATGAGTACCATTAGTACGGCAGTCTCTAGTTCAATTTCTACTTTCTTTTTTGGAAACTAATGTAATGTGTTTTGTAAGCGAGTAACAAAATGTGGCAATCACAAAAGTAAGTCATTATATGGCAAGTACTTTTTAAGGTAATGTCTAATTTTTTGCTGGGAAATGACTACGTTGTTTTATTTAAATTACTGTTCTTTTAAACTGGAAAGGACTACCAAAAAACTTTTTATCAATACCAAAATTCGATGTGTATTTAAGACCTTTTGTGAAATTTCTGTCATCAAGATAAGAAATAAAGACAGAGAAAACTAAAAATAGTACGTGAAAAATGTGAGCTAAATAGCGACATCCTTCGTTATTTGCACATATCCCCCAGACCGATGGACAATGTTAGATCAATTTTACTACTTTTATTTTCACTTACGCTTAATTTTATTTTTCATATCTAGTATTTTTTGTATGCTAAGGAAAAAATTTCTCAAATACATCTTCATTCTTAAAGATATAAGACCGACAAGAGGTGGTTTCACAACTTTTGATCATTCAATTTAGTTGAACATTTTTAATTGACTTGATACGTTATGAAAGAAATGCTTATGTTTTTATATGTAAGAACGCATGTACTTTTTTTTAACAAAGCAATTCATAGCCCATAAAAAAAATAAACAGGAAGTATTGAAAATTCTAAAAATGCAAAAACAGTAAACGAATAATCTATGAATTTCAAAATAACAAATGGTATAAAACATTTTTCTATAGGGACACGCTATAATTTTTAATTATTTATTATAATTGTTATAAAGGACACCCTCAGTGTAAAGTTTAAGTGTCTGCTTATAAAAGATGAGCATTTGTATCAGAAAATCAAATATTTTATGGTGACAGCCTTAAAAAATTAATTCCATTTTTATAGCTGTCAATAACTTTCAATAGCTGTCCTGTGTAATTTTCAAGTATCTGCAAGTTACGGTTTGAAAGATAACGCGATATTATTTAACGTCTCATTTTTGTAACTTATTTTCTATAGCATTGCACGCCCACTGCGAACGATTTAAATTTTAGTTTTTGTACCGTTTTCTTTAAGTGTAAACAAAGAAGCTTTCAATTATCGACAAAATTTTGGTTCGCATACATCAGCAACGAACGAAGCAAAAAATCGATCGTGTAGGTTATCGTTTGCAATAAATAAATAAAAATGGATTGTTTGATAGACTCGATGGACGAATTCCAAGACGAATTCCACTTCAAGTCCCAGTTTCGGTAAAGCAAAGACCGAAATTGAATCCAAATGTGATATTGTAGCTCAACGGGTAAATGCTGTCGGTCTCTAATACGAAATGGAACAGTTAGGAAAATAGTGTGTTCTTTGTCATTTGATTTATTCCAATTTCGTAGGATATTTAATTTTCAGATATGGGCAGACATCAAGTGTAGGACCAAACATATGAATGGTACAGATGGCGGACCGTCTTGTATAATTATATTAACAGAAATAGAAAATGACATAGATATGATATGCCACCTTTTCGCAGCTGCAGCTCCCACCAGGAATCCACTTAGCGTAACTTTAGGGCCGAAAACGAATAAGCCTATTGTTTTGGAAGCAACGCCACCCAGACGCACAGATATTGTGGCAATTGTATCTCCTACAACTTCGGCACAAAGTTGCTGCTGGGGGAATGCTGCTACTTCGCCTGCCTTGCTTCATTCGTGTTCCCAGTTCTAACAGAATTAAAAATACTTCCTTGCTAACACGAAAGTTTGCTATAAATTACAAGAAAATTCTTATTTTGCACGTCTGTTCTTTGAACACATTTACGAAAACAGGCTGTAAGTCCAGTTTTTTTTTTGAAGTTCAGAAAATAATGCACACTGAACGCAAGTCTCGTACATAAGTTTAAACAAACACAGCTTAAAGAAACAAACACATATTTTTTTTTTACATATCAATTATATGTGTCTCTAAAATATGTACACGAACAAATGTTCGGCATCAGAGCATATGTGTACGGAAAAAATTACATGTACAAGTACTCTGCAGGTAATGGACTAGCTACAACGTGGTCCTATATAATGCAGTCAGGGACTATGTTATTTTTCAACAAGAGGTTGTTGTTAAACTACAAGTGTGCGCGTTTTGACGATTGCATAAGGTGTTGCCAAGAGCTGTACAGTTCGTACAGTTAGAACTACGTAGTGTGATATTTGTTGAAAGATTACATGTTGGTAACTCTGATGCCATCCATTGTTTATTTTCGTTAACAATTTTGTGTATGTACATTGTACGACATAAGGTGGTAAAATTAAAATTATTAAAAAAGTATGTAATTAATATAAAAGTACATATTATTAATAAAAATAAATATCAACTGTTATGCGCGACATAAACGGCGACTTGTAAAGATAGAAAAATTAAATTATTTAAAAAGATTCAGAAGTGCAAGTGAAGCAATTGTGTGCATAAATAACTTTTCAGATTGCTGACACGAAATCCTTGGATACCAAAAGTTCAGTGCATCAGGATTAAGATGAGGGATACGGCAATAACAAATTAGCTAGTGAACTAGGGCAATGACAGTTAAGAAGCAGAACCACTTACGCTTGTCGAAAGTATTGAAGCACCTCCAAACATAGTGACTGTGCAGTCCTGTCAATACGCGCATTTCGATATTAACCAAAATTTAATGAAAGTGGCACAGTTAATTTAAAACGCATCATAATGTAAATATGTTCCTTGTTTTTTTTTTTTTTGTTATAATAGAAAATGAAAGTTTTTCTAAGTACAACTACATGTAAATGTAATTTACTTCCTGTTTTTTAATACACTTTTCAAAAAATCTTTTTTTGTGCTACTTTCCCGATTAATTATTTAAATTTTGAATTTTAAAGCACGTCACGATGGCCATTTCGTTACGATTAATCCAAACGCTTTCATGATGCGACGTGATTAATTTTAATAGTATAATTGATGTCACACATACCGAGTTATCTAAACGTTCTGGGGTATTGCTGGTGAATATTTGTTTAAAAGAACTTTGTCCTGCGGAACCGTCGAAACCATAACTTAAAACCAATGTGACATCATTCAGCTCATCTATTTGCATCAAAATATATTCTTGGTATAACAAAATTATTGTAGCTGTATGTTTAACCAAACTCCGCAGAGGAATTTATTATGATGATTCCGTTACCGATATCCGATCAGGTCGGCATTGCAGTTTGCACTCTCGAATTTTTTGGTAATGTGGATAAATTTTTTGGAATTTCGTGACTTGTTCATTTCCTGAATGTTTATGTACTGTTGCTTTGTTAAATTATTTTCTGTCAAAAACAGTAATGCTTCCTCGGGGGATAGTGGTAATGCTTTATTGTCATTGGAAGTTAAAACTTTTCTCATTTTTGTAGCCCTAAATGGAGATGAAGCTGCTTCCTTTAAGACAAAGTTTAAACCATTTGCTTTCGATGCTTAAGCTGATATTTAAGCAGCATGAACCAATAATTTGGTATCGTGACCCTGTGCGGACGATACCTCAGAAGCAAGTTTTCGTTTTTGCCACGCACTTCCGTCGCTGCATCCAACAGGAGGCCGATCTCTTTTGTTTGTGACATTACTTTCAGAAATTTTTTCAGTTACATATGATAACCACAAACTTTCGTTGTTCTCAAATCTCTTGGAACATCTTTGGTTTTTGTTCCACTGCTAGCATTCTAGCCAAAATTGAACTATATTCATATTTTTCATTTTTATGCAATCTTAAAAGGAAAATATAAGAAGTTAAGAGCAGTTGGGCTGCAGTTGGCTGCAGTTGAAATTATAACCACATGAAAATACACATCATTACATTTCTCCACATATAAGTATATTGTCCCAGCAAAAATTAGACATTACCTTAAAAAGTACTTGCCATATAATGACTTACTTTTGTGATTGCCATATTTTGTTACTCGCTTACAAAACACATTACATTAGTTCCCAAAATAGAAAGTAGTAATGGAACTAGTTCTTTATGTTAAAAGAGAATACCTTAAAATACGTACTAATCGTTAACATTATTTCCTACAATAATTAATGTAATCGATTCCCAGTAATTGATTATAAAAGTCTCATTCCTTGTTAAAATCGTTAGGTTGGCAACCTAGTTGGGAAGTACTTCCGCCAAAAATGCTTAAATCAACACTCGATTATTGGGGCTTAACAAATACATCCCAATAAACAAAGTACTGCTCCAAGAAACACGCGTTCAATAACCAAAACTACACAAAAAGATACGACACACTTTGATACAATAAAAATTTTACAACAACAACATTTGTATTAAACTTATTACAAACATTTTTTTACATACCTCAATTAATATATTCCATTTTGAAAAACTTTGTTTACATTTATAATATTTTATTAAACAATGCGTAACCTCACTATAAAGCTGAATTTCAGAGAACAAAACCAACCAAAAAAAATAAAACTTTGACAGCTTGGCTTTAAGACATGATTTGCCACTTGACTCTCTGTTTTTTGGGTATTTAAAAATGTGTAACACAAAATGACTTCACAACTTTTTGAAAAAAGTACACTAAAAAAATTGATTTCTTATCTCAAAAACCATTCATTTGACCTATAGTAGAGCAACAGAATAGAGTTGCGTGGAAACTAGCCCTTTGGGGAGTTTCATAGTGTAGTGATATGGAGTAGTTTTAAAACAAACCCTCTGATGTTCCATCGTGTAGTGACATAGAGTAGTTTTGAAACTACTCCCATGTAATAAAAAGCTGGGTTATATGGTCCAGCCCAAGATCCCTATACACTTGGGTTACCTTTGGACTAGTCCTAGTCCCTTGTGGAACATAAATTACATGCGTATATAGACTGGTCACGTTAAATTCAGGGTACCTCGGAACACATATATTTACAACATAAGAACAATTTATTTGTGTTTAACTTACCTAAATTGTAATAGAATAGTCACTTATTTTTTAAGGATAGAATTAAATTGTCAACACTGAATTTATAAAGCGGTTTATTCTAAAAATAATTTATGCCAAATAAAACAAAATGAAAATAATGATAATAATACTAAATACAAAATATACTAGAGAATAACAACAAGTGTTTCTTAAGAGGCTAAAGGTTATCTTTATACATCTTTCAAAAATCTAAATTATTTACAAGAATTTAATCTTAACAAATATAATTTTATTAGAAATTTTTACCTTTTTTATTTGGTTAGCCCATAGTTAAAAAAGTGAGTACCAAAGCATTCTTAAATAAAAGAATTTCAACACTAATCCTGTTTCGGCATTTCATTTATTTAATTTTCATTTTTTTTATTTTTGTTTAATTTTTTATTTTTTCTTTCAATTTAATTAATACATTCTTTTAAATTTTATTTTGGAAATGTCAAATTAATAAATTAAATTTTGCCCCCAAAACAAATGTCAATTACGCTAGGGAAATTTGAATTGTAAAAAAAAAAAAATGAAATGTGTCAACCACTCAAATTATAAATAAAATGAATTCCTGTACTAAACACGAATTAAACCGGTCTTGTATTTCTTTTCGCTTGCGAGTTTTGCTATTTTTTTAAAAAATCAGTGCCCATAAATTGCTTATAAAAAATAAAAAACAATTAATCATAAAGTTTGCTTAAAAACAAAAACAATTTTTTCGTTGTGCAAACAATTTTTAAAAAACTCTTTAAGACAAAACATTTTGGCGCCCGAGCAGGGACTGTGTCTAAAAAATTAGAAAAGTGCTAAAATTCGCGTTTACCAAAACCGTATTTGTTAAATAAAAACTTAATCAAATTACCTTGCGTTCGTTATTAAAACAACCCGGTATAAACGTTTGTTTATAATTAAATAAACAAAATAAAAAAAAAAACAACAACAACTCAACATCAACATCACACTTTCAACCCCCATAAGATTTGGAAATTCATCCAGATGCCCAGGTGTAGCTGTATATTGTGCAAAAAGGAACGTGAACAAAACATCAACCAGGTATTTAAGAACAAATAATTTGTGTGAGACTTTGCGTTTAATTTTTAAATAACAAAATTAAATTTAAAATTCGTTTAAAGCAAAAGTTTTATTCCACACGAAGAATTATTTGTTCTTTTCGTCAATTCGTTTATGCCCTAAGTAGTGAAACACACACACATAGTGATACAAAATTAATTGTTTATTTATTTCAAATTAAAAATCACACTAAATATTTTTATTTCTTATTTGAATTCAATTTTCACTTTAATCTCGATCGATTTCTCGTGCCGTGTTTTCTCTTAAATTTCCCTGCTGCTCTCTTCGCTTCCATTGCGTTAGATTTTCTGAAAATAGAAAAATATTTACAAAAATTAATAATTAACACTCACCAATCTGTATACTTCCATTTTGGTTGTTTGCTGTTTATTTGTACTGACGTTTGTTTAATTATCACTTGTTCTTTTTAATACCTCCATTCGATTTATTATTGTGATTAGATTTTACATAAATTTTATTAAAGTTACTTCTAACTTGGCATCACTATATCGCAGCTGATCGTGACGTCATTTTATTTACATACGAATAGGAGAGAAAGAAACATAACAAAAACAAACAGACAACCCAGCAAGCATTTTTGTGTGAGTTGGTTTTTTGAGAATAAATTTTTCGGAGAATAGAATTTTAATTTATTTTCATTTAATATTACAAAATTGCATAAAATATATCGAGTTTCAATAAAAATTATTAATTATTGCTTGAAGCTTGAGGATTGAGCTACAGTATTGAAAAAAAAAAGAGAAAAGAATTTTTTAATCGAGATATTTTGCGGCAATTATTTTGTAAATTAATTACATTTGAGAAATTAATATTGATCTTGAGCTTGTATGAAAAACTATTATTATCAAAAATAATTATTGGTCAAGTGTGTTGCCCATACAGATACATAGGGTTTCATAGATATAACCCAGCAAACAGTTTTGTTCGAATTTCAGAAACCAATATTGGTGAGTTGCAGAATATTAAATTCTCACACTAAAACGTTTGATTGCTGCATATATTTCAGTAATCGCGTAAATTAGTACAATTTGGTATATTTCCTGAATTTTCGGGAAGTTTTCAGATCTCGAAAATTTTAATCGTTATTAATTTTCTTGAGGTCCTTCCAGTAGTTGTTTCAAATTTTATCGAAGTAACGATACGAAATAAATAAACAAAATGCAAAGCAGTAAGAGACCTGGCAAGTCCAATAGCTTGGAACTTGTAGTACAACAGAAAACTAAAGTATTAAACAATATTGATAGGATTCGGCGATCACTTCGAGAGAAAACTATTTCTTTCAATGCAATCGAATTAGAATGCCGCCTCGAAATCCTTAATTCTTATATCGAACAAGCAATGACTTTTCAGGCAGAAATTGATATCTTAGATCCAGAAAATGATGAAAGACCTGAAGTCGAAGATTTATGTGTGTCAACTAAATGCTTGCTTCTTGGATATTTATCCCCTAATAGAAGACAAAGTACTCAAGATACTGCTGTTGGATGTTCATCCCATCGCAGTAGCCTTCCACTAATGAAATTGCCAAGATTTAGCGGCAAGTACTCTGAGTACAAAAATTTTATAAGCTTGTTTGAAAGTTTGGTAGACCACGATATTTCTCTCACAAATATAGAGAAATTTAATCATTTACTTTCCTGTTTATCTGACGAAGCTCTGGGTACTGTCAAGGCTTTTCAAGTCACTGAAGAGAATTACCCCAAAGCGCTGGCAAGTTTAAAACGCGTTTATGACAATCCTTGCCTAATATTTTTCGATAATATTCGACAACTATTCAATTTGCCTGAAATTTCAAAGGCTTCATCGAGCGCTTTGAGGAGCATGATAGACACTGTGTCTGCCATTTACGATTCACTATCATCAATTGGTGATGATAAGGCAATTACGAATGCCATTCTTATACATTTGGTAATGACAAAAGTAGATCCAATCACCAGATCAAAGTGGGAAGAACAACTTGATTATCAAAAGTTGCCCTTATGGAGTGATTGCGAGGCAGCCTTGAATAAACGATATCAACATATTTCAGCTGAAGAAGCTTCGTGTTCAAGAGCTAAGCCTAATGCAAACATTAATAAAAAACCTGACACATCCAGTAGAAGAAAATCTAATTCTTCATTTTCTTGCCAAACTGATAATCAGCAAAACCAACAAAATTCGAAATGCCTATTTTGTAAATCGACACAGCATTATTTATCAAATTGTCCTTCTTTTACCGCTGTGCCTGTACAGCAGAGATTCGACTTCGTTAAAGGCGTTCCTGCCTGTATCAATTGCTTAAAAAAAGGTCACACAGTTACTAAATGTAAGTCGTCGAAGTGTCGAGTTTGTAGTCGCTCACATCATACTCTGCTGCACATTTATGCGACAAGTGAAAATACATTAAGTGTTTCAAATAGTTCTGATCCAAATCAGCCGTCAACTTCATCCAGAGCTTCTGTAAATCATTCGTCTTCCAAAAAAGACAATGTTATTTTGGCCACGGCCTTAGTTAACATAAGAAATAGTTCTGGACAATATGTTCTGGCAAGAGCTTTACTGGACTCCGGTTCACAAATCAATTTTGTTACCGAGGAACTTTCACAGCGATTACAATTACAAAAAGAGCAAAGAAATCTCAGTTTGACTGGCGTGGGGAGAACGAATTCATCCGCCAAATATAAACTTCAGGCAAATGTGAGATCTCGAACGAATTCCTACGAATTTTCATCAGAATTCTGGATTCTTCGATCGATTTCCAATTACCAACCTGATCGAACGATTTCGACTTCAGATTGGAACTTGCCTTCGAATATCGAGTTAGCTGATCCATGCTTTTATAAGCCTCAAAAGATTGATATGTTGATCGGCGCTGAGATTTTCTTCGAGTTATTATGCGTTGGTCAAATTAAACAAAATCCAAACATTCCAACACTTCAAAAGACTTTGCTAGGTTGGATTGTTTCTGGTAAATACAAAGAGCCTAGAGAAATTAATTCTTATTATTGCCATTTAAGTCAAACAAGAGATAGCGACGACTCGTTAGATATGATAGTTCGTAGATTTTGGGAACTGGAGGAAGTTCCAAGAGAGGCAAAAATTCCATCAATAGAACACCAGAAATGTGAAGAAAATTTTTCAAGGTCTGTTCGGCGATTGGCATCGGGCAGATTTAAAGTGGCGCTACCTTTCAAAGCGGATCCAAAAGCGTTGGGTCTCTCTTTTGAAACAGCCAGAAGACGATTTTTGTCCTTAGAACGTCGGTTGTCAAAAGAACCACACACGAAAGAGATGTATAACTCTTTTATGAAAGAATACATTAACTTGGGTCACATGTCTATTGCAGACAACAAGATTCCCAATACGCCTCACTATTTCATTCCACATCAATGCGTGTTACGTCCGCAAAGCACTTCTACCAAACTTCGTGTAGTTTTCGACGCCTCTTGCAAAACATCTACGAATTTTTCACTTAACGATCTGTTAATGATTGGACCAACTATTCAAGAAGAACTATATTCCACGCTTGTTCGTTTTCGTATGCATAAATATGCTATTACGGCTGACATTGAGAAAATGTACCGTCAAGTTTTGATAGACGAGGCCGATAGAAATTTCCAATTGGTATTATGGCGTGAAGATCAATCAAAAAATCTTGAAGTGTATAGATTGAATACGGTGACTTATGGTACATCATCGGCTCCATTTCTGGCAATACGATGTCTGACACACTTGAGCGAATTGTTCAAAGAAACGCTACCAATCGGATCAAAAATAATAAAAAGAGACTTTTATGTTGACGACTTGCTAACTGGCGCCGATTCTATTGAAGAACTCAATACAATCAGGACCCAAGTCACAGATATTTTACAATCGGCAGGTTTCAATTTGACTAAGTGGTGTACGAATCATAATAATCTGCCCGATTCTGTTACAATTGAAAAGTCTGTACAAATAGATCCGGATCTCACGAAGACTTTAGGCACTTATTGGCGTCCGAAGAGTGATGTATTTAAATACCATTTAGATGATTCTTTCAAAGACTTAAAAGCAACAAAAAGAAACATATTATCTGTTTCGGCAAGACTCTTTGATCCACTCGGACTTTTGTGCCCTTTGGTTATTAAAGCCAAAGTTCTTCTTCAAGAACTATGGCTTATGAAGTTGGATTGGGATGAATCAATCCCCACGCGTTTGTATACATCTTGGGAGAATTTCAAGTCCAATTTATTAAAAATTGACGAAATAGAAATTCCCAGATATGTTTTGACCACTTCAAAAACCAAATGTCAAATTCATGGGTTTTCTGACGCCTCAATGCGAGCGTATGGCTGCTGCCTTTACATACGGAGTAGAGCTGCTAATAAACCTTCTTGCCGTTTGTTAACGGCCAAATCTAAAGTTGCTCCTCTGAAGACTAAATCTCTGCCGAGACTAGAGCTATGCGCAGCCCATTTATTGGCCAAATTATGGTCTAAAATAAAACCCATGATTTCGTTTGAGGTCGAAAGCGTAACATTGTGGACGGATTCAGAAATCACATTACACTGGATTCAGACTCATCCATCAACGTTAGCGACATTTGTTTCAAATAGAGTTTCTGAAATCCAAGAATTATCGAACAACGTCACATGGCGACATGTTCCAACTAAAGATAATCCGGCCGATATAGTTTCGAGAGGTAGTAATGTCGACGAATTAAATGATTCTATTTGGTTTAATGGCCCTAGTTTTCTACTCCAAGAGAGTAACACGTGGCCAGTAAACGACCACTTCAACCTGACATTTGAAGAAGAATCGCTTGAAAAGCGGAAATCAAGTGTTTTCTTCGCTGTAGAGGAAAACGATAACTATATTTTTAAGGTGATTGAGAGCTATTCATCATACACTAAAATGATTCGAGTACTTACCTACGTTTTTCGTTTTCTTGATATTGCTCGAGGAAACAACTGCCGCAATTTTGGTGAACCTACAGCGAAGGAAATGAACTGGACATTCCTTCATTTGGTTGAATTCCTGCAAAAAATCGATTATGCGGACGAATTGAAAAAGCTAAGCAAATCACAGAAGTTGCCTTCAAATTTGCAACGTCTGAGTCCATTCGTCCATCAATACAAAGATGAACATCGCTCGTTTTCACTACTTAGGGTAGGCGGGCGATTGCTTAATGCACCAATTGCATACGATGCAAAATTTCCCCTTTTGATGTCAAAGAAATCGCATTTTATCACCATTTATTTAAGACACTTGCACTTAACTAACTGTCATGCTGGTGCAAAGGCTTTGGTAGCTATTTTGCGAGACAGAATATGGTTGATAAATGCTAGAGAAGAATGTACGAAAGTAGTTCGCAAGTGCCTACATTGTTTTCGATACAAACCTAAATTATTGAATCAAATCATGGGGAATTTGCCCGCTGATAGGGTGAGAGCTCTACGCCCGTTCAAGATATGCGGCGTAGACTTTTGCGGCCCAGTTAATGTAACACTCAAAATTCGTGGCCGACCACCCGTAAAAATGTATATTGCTATATTTGTGTGTTTTACCTCAAAAGCTGTACATATTGAATTGGTAACTGATCTGTCTTCAAATTCTTTTATTCTCTGTCTTCAAAGGTTCATCGGCAGGAGAGGTCTCCCGGAGAAGGTTTTCTGCGACAACGCAACCAATTTTGTCGGTGCCAGTCGAGAGCTACTGGAGCTTCGACAGGCAATGGAAACCAGTGCCAAAGACGTCGCGTCGTACGCTGCCAGCAAGGGGGTGGCCTTCAACTTCATCCCGCCACGAGCTCCACACTTCGGCGGTCTGTGGGAAGCAGCCGTCAAATCTGCCAAAGGCCTGCTCACGAGGACCGTAGGCAAGGTGCTACTAACCGCCGAAGAGCTGCAGACGGTGCTGATAGAGATCGAGGCAGTATTGAACTCCAGGCCCATAGCTCCCCACAGCAACGATCCCAACGACGGAGAAGTGCTCACTCCAGCGCACCTTCTAATAGGAGAGAGTCTGCTTGCGCTGCCGCAAGGATCGCATCAAGGCGGTCTGGACAAGCTGACGTGTTGCAAGAGATGGCGGCTTATCTGCGCACTCAAGCAGACGTTTTGGCGGTCTTGGGAGAGAGATTACGTCCGCAGCCTCCAAATCAAGACGAAGTGGGCAGAAGAAGAAGAAGACCTCGCCGTCGGCAAGCTCGTCGTCGTCCACGAGGACAACACTCCACCGCTGCAGTGGCTAACCGGCCGAGTTCAGGAGGTAATCCGAGGCGCAGACAACAAAGTGAGAGTAGCGCAAGTCAGGACTAGAAACGGGGTTCTGACCAGGCCGATCCACAAATTGGCGCTTCTTCCGTTTGATTGAAGACCGCAGGTCCTTCAATGGGGCCGGTGTTTCGGCATTTCATTTATTTAATTTTCATTTTTTTTATTTTTGTTTAATTTTTTATTTTTTCTTTCAATTTAATTAATACATTCTTTTAAATTTTATTTTGGAAATGTCAAATTAATAAATTAAATTTTGCCCCCAAAACAAATGTCAATTACGCTAGGGAAATTTGAATTGTAAAAAAAAAAAAAATGAAATGTGTCAACCACTCAAATTATAAATAAAATGAATTCCTGTACTAAACACGAATTAAACCGGTCTTGTATTTCTTTTCGCTTGCGAGTTTTGCTATTTTTTTAAAAAATCAGTGCCCATAAATTGCTTATAAAAAATAAAAAACAATTAATCATAAAGTTTGCTTAAAAACAAAAACAATTTTTTCGTTGTGCAAACAATTTTTAAAAAACTCTTTAAGACAAAACAAATCCCTTTTTATTTCTGTTTTTTATCTCAAACTTTTCTTATCCCATTTACTTCATGAGAGTAGTTGTAATTAAAAGGTCTTTATTTTCGATATTTTTAATATGTACTTACACAAACGTATTCAATGATTTAATTAAAATTGGTAATGCTCTCGGAGATATTACCATCAAAGTATATTTATTTGGTTGTGCAGTTATTAGAGTTCATTTCATGATACAATTTTAACCTTCGAAATCCTTAGAAACCTGGAATTTATTACACTTCTATTCTCTAATATTTTGGTTATCATATAAAAATCGAAGCATTTGAAATAAAAGATATCGGCCTATAATCATAGTCTTCAATAAAGTATTTTTTTCGAGCACTGAAGTACAATTTTCTTTGAAGTACACTTCTTTTGTATTATAGACACGTAAAAGGTAGTGTGTTTCTATGAGTATTAGTAATTATTTATTGTATAAGAGATTCTGTATTTAAAACTTATAAAAAAGTTAAAGTTAAAAAATAAATTAAATATTGCATATTAGTCGTTTATAAAGTTAGGAATTATTGGGTTAGTTTTATGTGCGATAAACTCATCTGGAAAATTTATTATCATCTGGATTATTTATTATTACTTAAAACAATGAGTACTTTTCAAACAACCGTTTCAGACGAGTTGATCGGCCTTATCACAGAAATGTTTTAACATTGTAATATTTTACTTAAATTTTTTTAATATGTTAAATTAATTAGTAAACTAAGCACACGTATTTATTATTGCAAACAAATTCCATTATATAATTTAAAATACCTTAAAAAATGGAAAGTTTTTAGATATTGAAAGCAGATAATATATTTTTTAAGTTTAGTTAATTTTCTTGACAGTTAAACCTCACTAAACGAATGCAACATTATTTGTTTTTACGAAACATGTAGTTTCCCTTTTGTCATGTAAAATAACAAAAAAAAACAAAGAATAATTCTTGCGAAAAAAACCGACTTCATAACAGATTTCATCTGTCTGCCTATAACAGCTCAAGTGTATGGCCACATAAATTAGGTTACATTAATTTGGGACACACTTATATCTCCAAACTTTTTACTTTTTCAACTGTTCAATAGTTTGGAAATATACATCAATTTACAGCAACTATAGGGTCACTCTTTAATTTCCAAATTCAAATTATATACTTGCTGTTGTAGTGGATTTAGCAATCAGGTTCTGTGTAAATTTCAACCGTCTGTATGTAACGGTTCAACAGTTTGCCCATATACATCAGATTATATCAACTATTAAATTTATAATATAACATTTTTATACTTATTATTATACCAAAAAAAGTAGTGGACATTCTGTCTAAAATTAAGGTGTTTGTATACAATGGTTAAAAAAATACGGCCTTATAGAACAAATTACATTAATTTTGGGAACACACTTTAATTTCTAAATTCAAATTATAATCTTTTTGTTATGGCGGACTTAGCAAAACATGTCCATTGTAAATTTCAGCTGTCTGTCTATAAGGGTTCAAAAGTCCGGCCGGTACACCAAACAAAGTAGTGGACATTTCGTATAATTTGCAAGTGTTTCTTCATAACGATATAAAGATAAGGGCATTTAGATCCAACTACATTATTTTGGGAACACCCTTTACATCCAAATTTAAATTATAAACTTGCTTTTATAGAGGACTTTTAAAACAGGTAAGATAATATAGGCTCATAAGGTCAATTTACTTTAATTTCTAGTTTTAAATCATAGACTTGTGTATATAATGGGCTTCAGCTGTCACAAGTTTGGCAACATACTTCGAATTCTATTAACTATTGGGACACCCTATTAGGACACCATTTAATTTGCAAATCCAATTTTTATACTTGTTGTTATAGCATATAGGAATTAGCAATACAGGTTCTTTGTGAATTTCAAGCGGCTCTCTTTAACTGTGAAGAGTATGGCCATATACATTAAATTAAATGAACTTTTGGGACCTTTCAAAACCTGTTCAGTAATGACTGAGTTTTGCGGGAACAAACATAAAAAAGCAACCTTCAGGCGAAAAGATAACTTTCTTTTTTTTAAGTCGGTTGAAAATAAAATTTTTCGTTTTATTTAAGTGAATAATAAGTACACCGGTTTTTAAGTACATATTCATTTATTATGAATGTTATTTTCAGTTAATTTTACGAACATAATATTTTGAGTACGCACAAAAATTAACATTTTTATGAAAAATATTGATTAGTTTTCAAAAAAGCCTTTTTTCGTGCTATTTTTATCCCGATTTAAAATTAAATTACAGATATTGATAATTGAAGGTGAAAGAAAGCCTCTATGGCCATTTCGCTACCGTTTACTTAGCTCTTCAGGAACTTCTCACAAAAATTTTTAAATAAACTAAATAAACTAAAGATTTTTGTGCAAACAATAAGGTAAAGACAAAAATCAAAGTTTAAGCAAAAACAACAATAATTTTTATGCCCTTCACCAAAAAAAGTGGAAAAATAGCATAACTACGTTTGTGATTTCGTGTATAATTTCTACAATATCCATTTACGGCCCAAAAAGTATATGTATTCTGACGTCTATTTACAGCGAAGCCGATTGAACGACGTCCTCCTGTCCGTCCGTATGTCAATCGATCAGAAATAGTTTCGAAAGAGGAGCTATTGGAAATCAGCTGCGTCAGTCCTTCGACGCAGCAGGCAAAACACCACGCGTAACTCCAATCAAAAAAATAAATATATGGGGCGATAGAGAATTAAAAAATAAGAAAAACATCAAGTGAAAAATTGGCGTTGCCCATATTTTCCGAGTTACGGGGCTCTGAAGTTTTCAAATGTTTTAAAAAATCAATATGAGTATAAATTTAAAGCTTTTGAAGAGATCTTTAAGGAAATGCTAAAATATTTTAAAAATGCTTAACCCACTGAGAGCCGATGTTATTTATAATATAAAATTGTATATATGCAGTATCAAAAAAAATTTTTTTTATCTCTCAGTCACCCCAATGTTTGCTTTTTGGATTGGAGTGACATCACTTAGCTAGATTTACATAGATGGTGAAGGGGGTAAAAGATTTGGCATAGCTGAGTAAGCCACTCTTACTTATTCTTTCTTCACTGTATACGGCTGTCTTTTTTCGGCTCTTTTATACAGTTGAATAAAAAATCACAAAACACTACGATAATTTAACGGTGATTTAATTATTAATTTAAATAGGGATAAAAATAGCACGAAAACAGAGATTGTTTTGAAAATTAATTAATTTAATAAAAAATTCCCGTTGTTTATTTAAATATTGTTTTTTTTTTTAATTTAAGTTTATATATTTCTAATTTGGCGTGTTTCCAGCTTCATATTAATATTAAGTTGTGGTATATTGGTCTAACTCTGAAGAAGGCAGTAGTAGAAAGTTTAAAATGGAGATTGTTTGTGCTTGTTTACTTGTATGTTGCGTTTAAATGGTGTTAGCACTTGCATATTTACAAATTTATATTTCCTTGGGGTCTTTAATGTTTCGATTGTTACGTTTGCCTATGAGCTCCTGTTTTTTAAAACATTATCTTTTCTATTTGTATCGTTGTAGTTATTTACTCGTGTTTTTTTACGAAGTTTTAATAGTTGATAAAAGCGAAATACAAAAGACGAAAAAAAAACAAATTGGAGAAAGAATACAACTAACCTCTTGCGTACAATAATGTGTTCATAAATGTGGAAGTATCAAAAGATTTAAATGTCATTTGTTCAGAAGTCACCAGTTTAGTTTTTGGCTTTTATAACTACAAGTATGTACACAAGTACCAACAAAGAAAAAGTAGAGAAGAAATGAAAACAAAAGTATAAAATAATGCAAAATTCGTCTACGTATAAATTTGAATTTATACGTTTATTTCCACAAAATCGCACTTTTGTAGTCTTATAATTTACTACTTGTATTTGTACTCTGTCAGGGTGTATTCACAGTTGTGTATTTTTGTGTGCTCTTATTCCATACAATTTATTTTTTCTTTAGGGAACAACAATTAAGTGATTTCCTTTAAAAGTATTTTATTTCATATTATTATTTTGGATGCAAAAATCCTAATACTATTTTGCATGAAATAAAGTCCGAGTGCATCTTAATAAATTCTTAATTTGTTCAGTTGTTTTAGAAAATATTAGAGAATAAAAAGTAGGTGTGCTATTACTTGGCTATGCCGAATCTTACATACCCTTCAACCCATGTATAACCGCATGTACATATAAATCGGCATAAGAAATTCTTTCCTACTATTGTTTTTCTGTTCAAAAAATGTCGAAAATTGTAAGTTTTGCTTAGGAATCTGTCCCAGCTGAGTATGTAAATGTTTCTGTATCAGATCCTAGTATAATTGTGGTAAATAATAAAGAGCTGAACAAAATATTTTAAAAGTTCTATATTTTAGTGCACACTACTTCCAAACACAGACACCCCTATCGTGAACAAAATGTGAAATTTTTGTTCCCATGAAATTTTCATTCCCCATGAAGGGAAAATTGCTATCGTGAGTTTCATGGGAACGTTTGTTCCCGCTATCAATTCGTACTGAATACAAATTAGAAAGAAGAAAATATTAATAGGGAAAATATATTCAAATTTTTTTAAAGTTATGAAAAATTTAGAAATGTTAAGGATTGGTGGTATTGTGTTGTTGCAAGAGGAGGAGATACTACAACAGACAACAATTTCATTTCAAGAACGTGACGTACAAGACGCTTAAAAGCCCTTGAAGTTACCCTAACATACCCTAGACATTGGTACTGACCCATTTCAATAAAATAAAATTTTGTATCGGATCATTTAAAAAATATTTTTTTAATAAAAACTCTTTGTACATTTATAACCAATAGATAAATCTCTTTGTTTTGCATCTTGACGAGCATAATGTCAGTCTGCACTGCACTAACTAATGTGCAAATTTAAGTGAACAAATCTAAGGGGAAAAAGTTTGATGGAAAATTTTTGTTTAAGTGAAAAATTGTTCACGTGAATTATTCACGATTGCAATTTGGGGAAAAGGAAAAAAATTTCGAGTGAAAAAATATTCATGAAAGGCGTGAGAATTTTAGTGTAAATATAAATATCAAAACAAGCATAACAAAACATGGCTCTCACTTAAACAAAACAAGCACCATTCGAAAAGTTTCTCTTTACAGAACATCAAAACAAAGGGCGACAATAAAGTAAAAAACGGTAAATCATAGAAGAAACATCGAGTCCACTAGAACATATACAAAAAATGCTAATGAGAATAAAGCAATGTTGGTAAATAATGGAATTAAAGGCAGTTGAAATAAAATACTTTTAAATAAACATATGATATGCAAACATACAAATTTGTTTCTTTTATTACAGGCTGTTTTATTGTTATATGTTTAATACGAAAATATGAAACTTCTAATAAAAATAATTTAAAAAATATTTTCATAAAAGGATAAATACTAAACCACATGTTATTAATTTTAAATCCTTTATATCAATTGCTAAACTTTTTTTAAAAAGTTTTGTATAGAACTTAAGAAAAAAAATATTATTTATTATGACCGACAAATTTTTTTTTATTTGGGAAGTTTTATTACCACTCGTTTTTCTGAAAACCTTGAAATGTAAAAGATAATTTCACTCAGTGTTTAAAAAATTAAAGTAATGCTAGATTCACACGATTGAAATTTTCTTCAAAAGTGCTTTTCAAAATTCTTTTAACTCGTGTAAATTTTCAAAATTTCTTCAAAATTTACTGAACAAAGCTTTTGAACATTTTATTGATACCGTGTAAATAAGCATCAAAATCGCCTCTGGCAATATTGACAAATATAAATAATTTAACAGCATGTTCATTTTTTTGATTCAATACATAAGCTGTTTACATATATACGTTTGTTGTTGATATGAGTTGGTAAGTATTACATTCCCTATCGGAGATCGAACTAGTACTTCACTAGTACTTAACTAGTACCAGTACTAGTTCTCAACTTTAAGCTTTCCTATACCATATCAATGCTCAAATTTATATTAAGCGTGTTGGGAAAGTACTAGTACTAATGATTCTAGACATGTACCCAGCAAAAAATTAGACATTACCTTAAAAAGTACTTGCCATATAATGACTTACTTTTGTGATTGCCATATTTTGTTACTCGCTTATAAAACACATTACATTAGTTCCGAAAAAAGGAAGAAGTAATGGAACTACTCATTATTTCCTACAATAATTAATGTAATCGATTCTCAGTACCTGATTATAAAAGTCTCATGCCTTGTTAAAACAATTAAGTTGGCAATCTAGTTGGGAAGTACTTCTGCCAAAAATGCTTAATTCCACACTCGATTACCTTTTAAAAATTTTTTTGCTGGGTACTAGTATATTTGGACCCGATTGGTTGCTTTGGCACCAGTTTATTACTTGTACTTCTGTATGGAAAAAGTTACCACAATTGGTGGGTTTGCTCCCTTCTTGCCCTGGTAAAAATAAGCAGTTTTCTAATGATTTTATTAATCACATTACTTAAATTTAAATAATGACATTGTTGGGTCGCATCATTAACGTTCAGTTGTTAAATCGTATTTTCTTTAAAAGCTTTTTTTTAACATAAAAATGTAAACTTGAAGTTATAACATACACTAATGTAACTTGAATTTAATATATGTCATTTTGTTAGTTACTTGAAAATAACTTTTCCCCTAATGCTAACAATTACTGTAAATTTTCGAAGTGAATTGAAACTGTAAAAATGTATATTAGTTAGTTTTGGACTATGAATTAAAATAAAAATTATTGTTGAATTTATTTTACATGAAGCAAGACGTATCTGGTGATTTCTCAAAGCGATATTTTAATCAATCCCATTTTTTTCTTACCTAACTATTGAATCCTCATCGATTTGTCCCTTAAAAACTATTAAGGATCAATATTTTGGCGCCCGAGCAGGGACATGATAACGCTTTTTGCAAATTTTGTTAAGTTGTTACAAAATTTATTTCATATTTTGGTTAATTACTACAAAATAATATTTGACCAGATACGTATCAGGAATTCTAAGCATCAAGGTTCCGCCATTTTTTATTGCCTAAATATTTGAACAAACGTCAAGACTTACTGTTCTGAAATTACCTGGAATCATCAATGCCTCACTGTCACTGCATCCTTTGTCGACGCAACAAACAGGAAAGTAGTTCTGAAGTAGGATTTTCCAATACTCAGGTAACAGTGTAATTATTCAATTTTGTGCATTAACCTAGAGTTTGAACGTTATTCAAATTTTGGAGAAAATTCAGTAATTTATTCTGGGTAACATTAAAGAATCCGCTTATTGCGAGAAATGATACACAAAATTGTTTATTGCACTTTGATATATCTGTATTTAATAAAATTATAAGTGAACACATTCGATTGGAAGCTTCGTGTACAATCGTAAGTTAATACGAAGATTACTCGTGATATGCACAATATAATATTTACAACATCACGATTCACATATAAAACTAATTCAAGTTAAATTCGCAAACTTTCGAAACGTATTAAAGTTAATGTTGCATTCGCATTCAGTTCGCTTAAAATATATTTGTTGAATCATGTTTTTTGTAAACAAGTAACATAGCTGGTGGCTTTCAATTCACAGTCGTTTCAAATAAAATATCTTCTAAGCGTTGCCATTTCAACTAGAAAAATTCGGATCAAGGTAATTTACTGGATAATTCTCGTCTAAGGAACAATACTAGTTTCAGAAAATTGTACAGTTCCTTGTCAATTGTTACACAACGTATGGACTTAACGAATAATACATTGAATGGCAATACTGCACTATTATTATTCAGGTTTGAGAATAATTGATCACACAATTGGTATCATTTAGTCTGATTGACTAGTTAAGAAGAAGAACATAAGAGAAAATGTGCGAATAATTGAAGCCAAAAAGTGAAAAAAGAAACAAAATTATTTATACGACAATTAAATTATTAAACTGAAAGTATATCTATAATAAAGCTTTAAGATTAACTTAAATATTAAATACTCCCCCTGTCATAGTAAAATTTGCATTGTCGGGCAGAGAACAGCATTAGTGTGAGTAAATTGGTAAGTCACGTGTATTCTATGCTAAATTCGTTCTAATATCAAATACAAATCACACCTAAATAAATTGTGAATTATTGTAAGGCTAAATTGATAAGTTTTAATTGAATTAAAAATTGCATCATTACCAATATTGGTGTGCTTACTTCATATTTGGCGCTGATTATATGTCTATGCATTAAAACCCATCATTTTATATTGCTGCATAAGAATATTTTTCAGTGAAGTTTCATTTCTACATTTATATACAATTTGGTCAAGATCGCACTTCTCGATATAGCTATGGTTGGAAAAAAGCACCAGCGGGCTCCTGAGTCAGAAGAGTTGACCACCCTGACTCAGAGGCAAGCTAAAGTTATCAATCACATTAAAAATATTCATGAATCGATTAAGACTAGGACAACTTCATTCAATCCATTCGAAATCGAATGTCGTTTGGCTATTCTAAAGCAACATATTGATCAGGCTACTCAGTATCAATTTGAGTTAGAGATACTAGTTCCATCCAACGATGAGAGATCTGAATTAGAGGATCTTTGTGTAACTACTAAAGCTATGTTGTTAAGTATTCAGGCAAAACAAACAAATACGAATACACAAGAATTATCATTATGTGCACCAGCATACCATTCAAAACTTCCTAATATGCAACTGCCTAAATTCACCGGAATATGCTCCGATTACAAAAATTTCATGAGTCTGTTTGAGAATCTTGTTCATAACGATTCTATAGTAACGGATATCGAGAAATTCAACCATTTGATATCGTGCTTATCGGAGGAGGCGTTAGGTACTGTAAAAGTGTTTCAAATTTCAGCGGAAAATTACTCCAAGGCCTTAGCAAGTTTGAAAAAAGTATATGACAATGAATGTTTTATCTTTTTTGACAATATATCGAAACTTTTCGATCTACCACAGATCACGAAACCATCAGCTGCAGCTTTAAGAACCATGATACACAGTTTCCGCCATTTATGACTCATTGCTATCTATCGGTGATGATAAAAAGATTCCAACGCTATTTCGATTCATCTAGTTATGTCGAAAGTCGATTCAGTCACAAAATCAAAGTGGGAGGAACAGCTGGACTTTAAAAGTCTACCGTTGTGGTCTGAATGCGAGTCGGCTCTAAAAAAAAGGTATCAGCTTATTTCTGCTGATGAATCATCATCTTCAAGGTCTAAACCAGTAAAAACCAAAATTGCCACTAAAAAGAATTCGAAGACTTCACTAACTTGCTTTAAACCAAAACCTTCTTGTGTTAAATGTCTGTTTTGCAAATCTTCTCAGCACATGATTTACAATTGCCCTTCCTTTAGCACTGAACCAGTGCAAACACGATTTAAATTTATTAAGTCAGCCGGCTTGTATTAACTGTCTTAAAAAAGGCCATACTGTAGCAAGGTGTAATCCGCAAAAATGTAGAGTATGCAATGCTTCTCACAATTCATTGCTGCACAGATTCGGTAATAATTCTAAAAATACAAGTGTTAATCAAACCCCTAGCAACAGTCTAGACTCTTCTGGTAATATGTCACAGCTCTCACCTTGTCAAGTGTCTGTTAATTGTTCTACTTCTGATGAAAATGTTATTCTCGCCACAGCATTAGTAAAGGTACGAAGTAGTTCTGGCAGCTATATATTGGTTAGAGCTCTGCTTGATTCCGGTTCTCAACCAAATTTGATTACTGAGGAGCTTGCTTAGAGACTTAGAGTGAAACGTGAGGGAGGAAGGTTGAACTTAAATGGCATAGGTGAAACAAGTTCATCCGCTAAATCAAGCATAGAAATTTCTGTTGTGTCAAGAGTAAACTCTTCTCAATTTTCTTCTAAATTTTGGGTATTGAGTTCAACTACATAATCACATAATATGCACATCAGATTGGCATCTTCCAGATAATATTGATCTAGCCGACCCTTATTTCTATAAACCACAAAAGGAGGATTTATTAATTGGCGCTGAAGTATTTTTTGAATTGCTTTGTCCAACAAATTAAATCTATTAGCCAAACTCCAGTTCTTCAGAAAACATTGCTGGGCTGGATTGAAGCCGGAAAGTATGTTCAGATTAAGGGCTCACAACAAACTGCGTGCCACATTATTGAAAACTACAAGACGGTTGATGAAATTGTGCGAAAATTTTGGGAGCTTGAGGACTTTCCAAAGGACTCATTAGTTATCTATAGTGAAGAGCAGCAGAAATGTGAGGACATATTTAAAAAATCAACACATCGTTTATCATCGGGTCGCTTTAAAGTCTCTCTACCCTTTAAATCAGATCCAAATTGGCTCGGATCGATTTGAAAGTGCGAAAAGGCGATTTCTTGCGTTGGAACGGAAGCTTTCTAAGAACAGTGATATGAGGGAAATGTATAAGAAGTTTATGCAGGAATACAGCGATTTAGGTCATATGTCGATAGGGGACAGCAAAATATTTAATTCTCCTCATTATTTCGTTCCGCAGCAATGCGTTTTACGACCTCAAAGTTCGACATCAAAGCTTAGAGTAGTTTTCGACGCATCAAGTCGAACTTCTTCCCAAATGTCACTAAATGACATGTTAATGGTTGGAGCAACTATACAGGAGTATTTATATTCGCTTTTGACAAGATTTCGGTTTCATAAAATTGTTATCACTGCAGATATCGAAAAAATGTATCGCCAATTTTTGGTAGACGAAAATGACAGAAATTTCCAATTATTACTTTGGAGGCAGACGCCAGCGGATTCTCTTCAAATATTTCGTTTGAACACTCTAATATATGGCACATCTTCAGCGCCATACTTAGCAATAAGGTGCCTTGTCGAATTGAGTCGTTTATACATTAAAACTTTGCCAATTGGAGCGAATGTAATTCGCAGTGATTTTTATGTTGACGATTTGCTTACGGGGTCTGATAGTTTAGAGGACCTTTTTCGTATTCAAGAACAAGTAACGCAGATTTTGAGTTCTGCTGGATTCAATCCAAATAAATGGGTTTCAAATCACCCAAACTTTAATGTTTCCGATTGCGAAGAAAAATTATTAGATAGCCTTTCTGAATGTACCAAGGCTTTAGGGATTCATTGGATTCCAAAAAGAGATGTATTCAAATTTCGATTGGAAGACAATTTTCAAAATTTAAAGGCTACAAAAAGGAACATCTTGTCTGTAGCAGCTATGTTGTTTGATCCCCTCGGGTTTTATGCCCAATTGTCACAAAATCAAAGATGTTACTTCAAGAGCTTTGGATTCAGAAGTTAGACTGGGACGAATCTATCCCTTTACGATTGAATAATATTTATGAGGATTTTAAGACAACTTTGATGAGCATTGATGTAATTTAAATACCTAGGTTCTTCAGTACTACAGCCATGGCTTAAGTTCAAATTCACGGTTTTCCGACGCGTCCATTAGGGCCTATGGATGCTGTATTTATGTTCGCTGCGCGAGTTAACATCTCTTATTTTAAGATAGTAATAACAAATCCATAAATTCAAATATAACTAAGATAGTAATAAAAGATGATAAATCCATAAACTAAAATATAACTATTTTAAGCTTGAGATAAGACAAACATCATAAATACGACTATTGTAACGATAAGAAACACATTCTTTCTTTTCTAACTTAATACAAATAACTCAAAACATGTTTTACTGATAAAAAAGATACTAGTAAACTAAACAAAGAAAAACATATTTTGAGTTAGGACAAAGAAACATTAAACATAATTATTAATATAAATAGATGCTAAGAAAAATAGGATAGATAGTCTTAAGAATATATTTAATAAAGAAACGCACATTTTTTGGTGCAGAAAAAATAAAATATATTTTTTTACTCATTTCCTATAATTGGAAATTAACTGGGGGCTCAAGCCGGTCTAAACTCTTGACCACAGCCAAATATTCTTGACATTCAAGATATTTAAATAAAAATTCCACGGCTTTGAAGAAAAGCAAACCAATCTCTGAAAAAGTGAGAAATTACCACGCTGGACCGACGTCAGAAACTGCAGAAAATATTCAATTCCCTACGATCTATAGGAAAAGACAACGACACAATGAATCAAGATATCGCAGCTTTACGAGCACAAATAGAGGTACTCACACAAACTCTACAGAATACTCAATTGAAGGTAAATACACTGGAGGCGGAACGATCTCCCCATACAATCACTACGCAGGAGCAACATAGTGACTTCACACCAAATATAAAGGATGCAACTCAGATAAATTTAAAAACATTCAAAGCTATACCGTGCTACAGTGGGGATAAAAACCAATATAGATCCTGGCGGAAAAAGGCATGGACATTCATGGAAAATATCAAACAATTTTCCAACTACCCAAATTACTACACAGCGTTCACGATACTGCATTCAAGAATTGTTGGAGAAGCAGCAGACACCCTCATCAACCACAACACCAAGATGAACTTTTATTCTATAATTAACAGGCTTGACTACACTTACGCAGATCAACGACCATTATACGTACTTCTCGAGGAAATGAAGAAACATAAACAGGGAAGACACACACTCTCAGAATTCCACAGCAAAATCAGCAAAGCACTGAACCTCGCACTTTCGAAAATAGAGATGTCAGGTGATAAGGGTCTGCATCCATGGCGGAATATGCAAATCAGGAAGCAGTCCCGACATTCATCACAGGACTCAACAGTAAATAAACAAGCGGTACATTATATAGGCATCATCCAAAGGACCTAGAAACTGCATTTGCAATCGCAAGCACCATATACCATGACAACGTAAATATGCAGTTCGACACACTGGCTACAACCAAAAACCAAACTTCGGACCACAACGATACGATGATAGAAGGAGGTACAATCCCAATGTACAAGCTCAATTTAATCATCAACCACGGCAGGAACCCATGGAAGTGGAAAGTTCGCAACAATTTAGACGTTCAACACAATATTCTCCACAGCAGCAATACAACCCACTCAGAAGGGAGCAACAACCAACAAAAAGGGATAGAATGACTTCATCAAAAAATTATAATCCGAATAAAGTTCAACGAGTAAAACAGACGAGAGATGAAGATATACAATCACTTGTACCACACACCGAAGATACTTACGAAACCGGCAGCGCTTTTTTAGGCGAATAAACGGACTGCCATGTCTACAGAGGCACTGCCAAACAACAGGTAAATCTGTTAATATATTAATCGACACAGGTGCGACAAACAATTATATTAGTTCTAAGTGCAACATAGGAAAATCTATTCCAATAAAACCAGTTAAGGAAAAAAGGCCACATTTAGTATTTTTCGAAACTGAAGCCTTAGAAGAGTTCGATATGCTTCTCGAGGAACATGGTCTCAGAGCCATAAAAGCAGAAATTAACTTATTTGAGTATAAAATCACGTATAAATTTAAAAGAAAAGAAGAAATTAGCGAACAAAAAGTGAATTACACAGTCAATAATGACCAATATAAAAATGAAATTAATAATATAATGAGAATAAATGACGAAGCCAACGAAATTCTGCCCTTTACAACCACTGTACAAGCTACAATTAGGACAAAATCAGAAGATCCTATTTGGGTGAAACAGAACCCGTATCCAATAGCAGACAATGAATTTATAAATAAAGAAATTCAAACATTATTAGACAACCAAATAATACAACCTAGCAAAAGCCCATACAACTCTCCAGTATGGACCGTTGCAAAAAAAGGCACAGATGAGGAAGGGAAACCAAAAAAACGTATGGTAATAGATTTTCAAAAGCTTAATGCTCAAACTATAACTGACAGGTACCCTATCCCAGATGTAGCAATGACTATTCAAAATTTAGGAAAAGCAAAAGTCTTTACAACACTAGACTTAGAGTCAGGATTTCACCAAATCTTGATAAAAAAAAATCAGACAGAGAAAAGACTACATTCAGTGTGAATGGAGCAAAATACGAATTTCTTAGAATGCCATTCGGCTTAAAGAACGCACCTTCTATATTTCAGCGATGTATAGATGACATTCTGCGCCCATATATTGGTAAGTTCGCTTACGTTTATATCGACGATGTGCTTATATATTCTTCTTCGCCTGAAGAACACATGGAGCACATTCGAATAATAATAAACGCATTACATAATGCAAATATGAAAATTTCTGACGAGAAATCACATTTTTTCCAAGACTCAGTAGAATATCTTGGTGGCGTAATCAAACACAATAAAATAACTGTAGATCCTAGTAAGATCCAAACAATAAAGGATTACCCAATACCTAAAAATTTAAAAGAATTAAGGTCATTTTTAGGACTAGCTAGTTATTATAGGAAATTTGTACAAAACTTCGCTTCAATAGTAAAACCCCTTACTACATTCTTACGCGGAGACAATGGCGGTGTAAACAAAAAGCAAAGCACAAAAGTATTAATTAATCTAGATAAACCAGCACTCGAAGCGATAGAGAAAATTAAAGATATGTTACAAGCAAAAGTCGAATTATTTCAACCAGATTTTAACAAGCCCTTCGAACTAACAACTGATGCAAGCAACTTTGCAATAGGAGCTGTACTTTCTCAGAATAAGAAACCTATTTCATTTATATCTAGAACCCTTAACCAAACCGAACAAAACTATAGCACAAACGAAAAAAAGCTTCTTGCGATCGTTTGGTCAATTCAAAAATTAAGAAATTACCTTTACGGTATAGCAGACTTAACCATTTACACGGACCACCAGTCACTCATTTTTTCTATATCTGATAGAAATCCCAACACAAAATTGAAACGATGGAAAAATTTCATCGAAGAATATGGCGCTAAATTAGTATATAAACCAGGAAATCAAAACGTCGTCGCTGACGCATTGTCACGTCAACAGATTAATAATACTTCGAGTTGTTCACAACATTCAGCACAAAGTTCGCCAATCGAAAAATTGAAACGCGTGAAACAACCATTAAATGCATTTAAGAATCAAATAATTATTCACTATAACACAGATAACTTAGTGCAAATATCTTCACAAAATATTTTCTCATATGCACGACACACACTTTTCTATTCAACCAAGGACGAATTATTAGACAGATTAGAACAAATAGTAAACCCAAAAGTAACAAAAGCTATAAAAATAGAGGAAGAAACTCTATTCCACGTGGAAGATAATATCATTTCTTCTTTTCCAAATGTAAAAGTTGTAGTAGTTCAGAAAATGACAGAAGATATAGAAAACATAGATAGACAAAAAGAAATCGTAGTACTAGCACATAGACGAGCACACAGAAATTACAAAAATAACGCTCAAGAAATACAGACAACGTATTTTTGGCCAACCATACGCACCATGTGTAAAAAAGATTCACAAGACTCTGAAATCTGTCTTACAAACAAATACGAAAGAAGACCAAATAAACAACCAATTGGAGCAACACCGATTCCAAATCACGTGGGAGAACACATACACTTAGATTTATTTTATATGAACGGAAACACATACATCACCACAACTGATAAGTACTCAAAATATTGCTATATACGAGAAATTCCAAATAAGAAAAACATACACAAATACATCGAGGAAATCCCATCGCAAATCTATCCAAATGATAGACTCATAATGACTGACAACGAAGCAGCATTATCGAGTATATGCGTAAAACAGGTTTATAAAAACCACATATTGAGCACACGCTAACGCCAACATACCATTCAATAACAAACGGTCAAGTGGAACGCACTCATAGCAGGCTGATCGAACTCACTAGAGTCCTAGCTCAAGAACACAATTCTTCACCAAGAGACGAAATCTTTAATGCCGTTCGAAAATACAACAAAACAATACACTCAGTCATTGGAGAGAAACCCGAGGACGTGTTTTTTAACCGGGGAGCACATCCTGATATTAAAGAAAAAAATCGAAATAAACCAACAGAAAATACTTCTATATCACAACAAAAATCGTAGGAACATCACATACCAAGCAGGGGACGTTATATACTCCAAAACGCACCGACGCAATAAAAACGTAAGGAAGTACTCAAAACACATTGTAAAGGAAGATAAAGGTAACACAATAATTACAAACAAAAATATTGTTATACATAAGGATAATATACGAGTACAAACATGCAAAGAATAATAATATTATTATATATATCCGTCGCATTCGGTAACAGACTAATAGACTTAAAAGACAAAAAATATATAATGATAGAGACTGACCCTGTATACGTTTTTCAGGACACAGCGTTCTTATACCATATGACAAACCTTTCTAGAATCTTGACACCCTACGAAAATATAGTACGATTTGCATATAATTTAGAACAAAACTCTGCAGAATATTTGTTGATAACTAAAATAGAAAATCTGAAGTCACAACTACTTCCTAGAATCTCCAGAACTAAACGTTCACTTAATTTTCTAGGATCAGCCCTTAAACTTATTACAGGAACACCTGACCACGATGACCTAATCGAAATCAAGACAGGATTGAATATGCTAATAGAAACTAATAATAAACAAAAGATAATAAACTCTGAATTTGAAAAAATATTACAAAGAATTAGCCCCGAATCTATTTCAGTACATTTAATACTTACCGAAGTATACAACGAACTACATTCTATCGCTACAATGATTAATTTCGCAAAAGACGGAAACTTTTATTCCGGAACTTTGAATTTAAAAGATATTCAACAAATAGACTCTAATGAAGCGTTAGATCTACCTATAATAAATATATTAGAATATGCCGATATTAATGTTTTTTATTTTCATCACACAATTGTAAACACCTATAAATACCCATTATTAAAAACGAAATGTAAGCTATTTAATTTGCATCCACTAGCATTTAAGCACGGAAAACTATTACTAGACTCTAGAATAGCTAAATGCAATAATAAATTTATAAGTATCGAAAAATGTAAAAATTATCTAGGAAACTTTATATGCAAAATTAAGAAACCGGACAACTGTACTATTAATGTATTAGAAAACAGGCCAGCCAAATGCGAATTAATACATGAAAATAACGAACCGCTACAAGTACTCGAAAGTGGAAACATCATTACAGATTACGAACACATCTGGAATAACGTAAAAATAAATGGACCTAAACTAATACAATTCAATTACTCAACAAATCTAGATGGAAAATAATACTACAACCACCAAGAAGCACTCAAAGATGCCATACATAACCTACACGACGAACAATTACAAATAATACGCATCTTAGAATCTAATGGTAATTACAAATTTAACAATATCCAAGAGATATCAACCTTCCTGATACCCATCGAAGAACATCCAGTCAAATACACATTTTATTTCGTATTGGGACTATGTACATTAGCATTACTAACTTATGGTATGATTAAATTCTGCGAATGCTACAAGATAAAGAAAATAGAAACACAAAGGAAAAAAATCGACGAATTATATGAAATAGAACTTCTCAAGCTCTGACAGACACAATATACAGTTTAAAACGAGGACGTTTTTTTTTTAAGAAGGAGGAGAGTTAACATCTCTTATTTTAAGATAGTAATAACAAATCCATAAATTCAAATATAACTAAGATAGTAATAAAAGATGATAAATCCATAAACTCAAGTATAACTATTCTAAGCTAGAGATAAGACAAACATCATAAATACAACTATAGTAACGATAAGAAACACATTCTTTCTTTTCTAACTTAATACAAATAACTCAAAACATGTTTTACTGATAAAAAAAAGGTACTAGTAACCTAAACAAAGAAAAACATATTTTGAGTTAGGACAAAGAAACATTAAACATAATTATTAATATAAATAGATGCTAAGAAAAAAAGGATAGATAGTCTTAAGAATATATTTAATAAAGAAACGCACATTTTTTGGTGCAGAAAAAAGAAAATATATTTTTTTTTACTCATTTCCTATAACTGGAAATTAACTCGCGAGTTCAAATGGCGTTACGTGTTGTCTTTTTACAGCAAAATCCAAAATTGCACCGCTACCACGACTCGAGTTTTGCGCAGCACATGTTTTAGCAAAACTATGGTCAAAAGTTAGAAATATGATATTGAGAATGTGACCTTTTGGACTTATTCGGAAATCACTTTACATTGGATTAAAACGCATCCTTCTTTGTTAACAACCTTTGTGTCCAACAGAGTTTCTGAAATACAAGAGTGGTCAGACTGTGTTGACTGGCGTCATGTGCCAACTAAAGAAAATCCGGCTGACATTGTGTCAAGAGGGTGTAATGTTAGTGAGTTTAATAACTCAATTTGGTTTCAAGGTCCGCTGTTTCTTTTAAAGAACTTTACAGAATGGCCAATAAATAAGCATTTTATTATCACTCCAGAGCAAGAATCTGCGGAAAAGAGAACAATTGAGCGCAGTGTTTTCTGTGAAAAGTCTAGAAACGGCAGAGGAGTCGAACTACATCTTACAGTTTCTATAAAAAATTTCATCGTATAAAAAATTTATGAGGGTAATGTCTTATATTCTTCGGTTTGTTGATGGTTTAAGAAAACGTAAAATTACGAATTCTACTGTTCTCAATTCTCAAGAGTTAAAGTGGTCCTTTCTCTAGATAATAGAGATTATCCAAACCAAGGCTTACGCCCACGAAATTGTCAAATTAAAACAATCACAACCACTACCATCAAACCTTCAGAGGTTAACACCCTTTATTCACAAGTATATTAGTGAAGGTAGGTCTTTTTCGCTCATTAGAGTAGGTGGGAGATTGCTCAATTCTCTGTTACCATATAGTGCGAGAGCATTTTATCAAACTATATTTAAGATATTTGCATTTCGAGAACTGTCATGCTGGCATTAAAGTTTTAATGCTCCCGAGGAATGTGGTAGAATTGTTAAAGAATGTGTTCACTGCTTTCGCTGCAAGCCCAAGTTAATGTCCCAAGTAATGGGAAACCTTCCCGCTGATAGAGTGAGAAGTCTACGACCATTTCTAGTCGTTGGCGTAGATTTTTGTGGTCCCGTTAGTGTATCGTTAAGAATACGTGGAAAGCAGCCGATAAAAATGTTCATTGCGGTATTTGTTTGCTTCTCGTCGAAGCCCGTTCACTTAGAGTTAGTATCAGACCTCTCTTCTAATGCTTTTATTCTTTGTTTTAAAAGGTTCGCTGCCAGAAGAGGGCTTCCTCAACGGGTCCATTGCGACAATGCAACCAATTTCGTCGGAGCGAGCAGAGAATTGAAAGATCTGCAGATGGAATTCGAAGAACAACGAGACGCTCTGGTATCGTTCGCAGCGTCATACAGGGTCGAATTCAGCTTCATACCGCCTCGAGCTCCGCACTTCGGAGGGCTGTGGGAGGCGGCCGTGAAGAAAGCGAAGCAGCTACTTTTACGGGCAGTGGGCACCGCGATGTTAACACAAGAAGAAATGACGCTATGCTCGCCGAACTAGAGGCGGTGCTCAACAGTCGTCCACTAACACCGCTGTCTCGAGACCCCAACGATGGGAACGTGCTAACACCAACACACCTCTTAATAGGAGAGGGTCTGCGTTCGCTGCCGCCAGAATACTACGCAGGCGCGAAAGGCAACGCGTTGAAATCTTGGAGGCGATTGCGTCTATTCTCCGAACTTAAGGAAACGTTTCGGCGAGCTCTGTTTAGGGATTACATCCTGGAGTTGCAGAACAAGGCCAAATGTTTCAAGAAGGTCCCAATATCAAAACTGGCAAATTGGTCTTAGTTCACGAGGACAACTTGCCATCCCAGGAATGGCTATTCGGAGTAGTCGTCAGAGAAGGCAGAGACGGCAAGGTCAGAGTGGCAGAGATACGCACGAAAAACGGCGTATTTAAGAGACCAATACACAAGTTAGCTCCTCTTCCAAAGGATTGAAGACCTTTGGTCCTTCAATGGCGCCGGGATGTTGGGTCGCAACGTTAACGTTCAGTTGTTAAATCGTATTTTCTTTAAAAGCTTTTTTTTTTAACATAAAAATGTAAACTTGAAGTTATAACATACACTAATGTAACTTGAATTTAATATATGTCATTTTGTTAGTTACTCGAAATAACTTTTCCCCTTATGCTAACAATTACTGTAAATTTTCGAAGTGAATTGAAACTGTAAAAATTTATATTAGTTAGTTTTGAACTATGAATTGAAATAAAAATTATTGTTGAATTTATTTTACAAGACGTATCTGGAGATTTCTCAAAGCGATATTTTAATCAATCCCATTTCTTTCTAACCTAACTATTGAATCCTCCCTTAAAAACTATTAAGGATCAACAGACATAAAATAAGTATTTGCTTTTTTTTTGTACCAGTTTTTTCAGGTTGGTTGGACTAGAATTATTATATTAGAAAATACAAAAAAAGTGAAAAAAGGAACAGTACATTACATTTATGTAAAAAATAAGGATATTAGGCACATTTCTTCAAGGCCGGCTCTAGACTTTATCAAAAAAAAGCAAAATTTTATATATGTATCATTTTATATATGTTCTTTATGTTGCAAGTTAATTGTTTCATTATCAGGCTCTTCATTTTGAACATTTTCTGTTTTCAATTTTCCCAAACGGTTTGCTTTAAACAATCTTTTCTTTTGTAATTGGAAGGCTTTTCTTAAGGTGAAATCAGGCTCTTCAGAAAATACAGCAATAGCATCTACATACATACATTAATAATAAAATATAAAATTTACGTTAAAAAATTAACGAACAAGAAATTTTACTAATTAACCTATTAAAGCAGAATAAAAGTTTTCAAATTTTTTGAGACACCGCTTTCCGCATAAAGCAAAAATGATTAGTTGTGGTGCTCAGGATATCTTCTTGGTATAAAATCTTCGTGTGAAATTAAATTTCCGCGAACTATGCTGTACGTAAGTACGTTATTATATTTATATATTTTTTAGCTACTTGTGTGCATTTTGTACACCCGAGTGCCGAGGTATGTCTAGGAACACCGCAAATAAACGATTTTGCAGGTGTAGCACAAGTTTCAAAATTCTAGGTTAATACTTTTACCCAAAATATGCAGTTTATCATTTAAAAGGTGTATTTCCTCAACAAAGTCTTTTAAGTAATCTTCAACGCAATGTGGTTTACCTGGGCCAACAAAAATACCAAAGGGGCATAGGCATTATTTTTTCTTCAGTATTCACAATTTTGGTAAGTATAGCCTACAGCTGCATTCTGGAGCTCTTAAATAGTGGAATGCCATCAAAATTTATGTCTAGTTCTACTTTTGGGTATTTTTGTAAAACGTTTTCTATTCTTCTTAGCTGGTTTTTAATGCCTAAATAATGTAAATTTCCTGGTGAAACTCTTCTGAGAGCAATTTTTGTTTTTCTCCCTAAAAGCCCTTCTACTGACAGCGGAACATCTAAGCCTTCCCCCGATAAAATTGCAAACAAACCTTCAGCGCAGCTTCTTGTTAGCTTAGTCTCTATGAACCATTTCTTTAACTTTTGCCTCAACGTTAAATTTGGCAATTTAATATCTTTTTGCAATTCGCTTTCTGGATTGGTTTCTTCCAAGAACGGTTGAGACTCAACGTTTTTCTCAGAATTTTCACAATTTTTAGCAGCTTTTTTACTGCATTCGTGGTGCAACACTCTGTTCTTATATTCACTTATTTGTTTTTTTAATTTTCTTTTTAAATATCTTTTAGAAGAACTCATTTTTAAATGTTTTGAAATAATCTTTTGATTAATATTCATAAATAATATTTTTTTTAATGCAAAATCAACACAACACAGCACGCTTTAATGAAAAGAAAATAATAAAACGGTGAAAGAATTACCATAGTTTATTTTATTACTTGGCAAACGTCACTTTAATTGGAATGATTATTATGTTATCGTGATACAGCAACGCTTCTTAAAAACAGAAAAGCAAATGAAAAAGTAACATTTTGCATCGATGTCTTTTATTTTTTATAATAAAAATAAAATGAATTAAAGTTTAAAAGTTGTATTGTAAAAGTTATACGAGTGACAAACTAAAAGTACTCAATTTTTTTTCATCAAACACAATTTCTATAAAGTAAATTGCTATAAAGTAAATTGTTTTTTTTTTTTAATCACATTTAAAAATATTATATATTGAAGGCGGAGCACAAAAAAATAAATACCTCCAAGAGTAGACAATCTGGCGCTACCAAAATATGTCACAGCTCTCACCTTGTCAAGTGTCTGTTAATTGTTCTACTTCTGATGAAAATGTTATTCTCGCCACAGCATTAGTAAAGGTACGAAGTAGTTCTGGCAGCTATATATTGGTTAGAGCTCTGCTTGATTCCGGTTCCCAACCAAATTTGATTACTGAGGAGCTTGCTCAGAGACTTAGAGTGAAACGTGAGGGAGGAAGGTTGAACTTAAATGGCATAGGTGAAACAAGTTCATCCGCTAAATCAAGCATAGAAATTTCTGTTGTGTCAAGAGTAAACTCTTCTCAATTTTCTTCTAAATTTTGGGTATTGAGTTCAACTACATAATCACATAATATGCACATCAGATTGGCATCTTCCAGATAATATTGATCTAGCCGACCCTTATTTCTATAAACCACAAAAGGAGGATTTATTAATTGGCGCTGAAGTATTTTTTGAATTGCTTTGTCCAACAAATTAAATCTATTAGCCAAACTCCAGTTCTTCAGAAAACATTGCTGGGCTGGATTGAAGCCGGAAAGTATGTTCAGATTAAGGGCTCACAACAAACTGCGTGCCACATTATTGAAAACTACAAGACGGTTGATGAAATTGTGCGAAAATTTTGGGAGCTTGAGGACTTTCCAAAGGACTCATTAGTTATCTATAGTGAAGAGCAGCAGAAATGTGAGGACATATTTAAAAAATCAACACATCGTTTATCATCGGGTCGCTTTAAAGTCTCTCTACCCTTTAAATCAGATCCAAATTGGCTCGGATCGATTTGAAAGTGCGAAAAGGCGATTTCTTGCGTTGGAACGGAAGCTTTCTAAGAACAGTGATATGAGGGAAATGTATAAGAAGTTTATGCAGGAATACAGCGATTTAGGTCATATGTCGATAGGGGACAGCAAAATATTTAATTCTCCTCATTATTTCGTTCCGCAGCAATGCGTTTTACGACCTCAAAGTTCGACATCAAAGCTTAGAGTAGTTTTCGACGCATCAAGTCGAACTTCTTCCCAAATGTCACTAAATGACATGTTAATGGTTGGAGCAACTATACAGGAGTATTTATATTCGCTTTTGACAAGATTTCGGTTTCATAAAATTGTTATCACTGCAGATATCGAAAAAATGTATCGCCAATTTTTGGTAGACGAAAATGACAGAAATTTCCAATTATTACTTTGGAGGCAGACGCCAGCGGATTCTCTTCAAATATTTCGTTTGAACACTCTAATATATGGCACATCTTCAGCGCCATACTTAGCAATAAGGTGCCTTGTCGAATTGAGTCGTTTATACATTAAAACTTTGCCAATTGGAGCGAATTTAATTCGCAGTGATTTTTATGTTGACGATTTGCTTACGGGGTCTGATAGTTTAGAGGACCTTTTTCGTATTCAAGAACAAGTAACGCAGATTTTGAGTTCTGCTGGATTCAATCCAAATAAATGGGTTTCAAATCACCCAAACTTTAATGTTTCCGATTGCGAAGAAAAATTATTAGATAGCCTTTCTGAATGTACCAAGGCTTTAGGGATTCATTGGATTCCAAAAAGAGATGTATTCAAATTTCGATTGGAAGACAATTTTCAAAATTTAAAGGCTACAAGAAGGAACATCTTGTCTGTAGCAGCTATGTTGTTTGATCCCCTCGGGTTTTATGCCCAATTGTCACAAAATCAAAGATGTTACTTCAAGAGCTTTGGATTCAGAAGTTAGACTGGGACGAATCTATCCCTTTACGATTGAATAATATTTATGAGGATTTTAAGACAACTTTGATGAGCATTGATGTAATTTAAATACCTAGGTTCTTCAGTACTACAGCCATGGCTTAAGTTCAAATTCACGGTTTTTCCGACGCGTCCATTAGGGCCTATGGATGCTGTATTTATGTTCGCTGCGCGAGTTAACATCTCTTATTTTAAGATAGTAATAACAAATCCATAAATTCAAATATAACTAAGATAGTAATAAAAGATGATAAATCCATAAACTAAAATATAACTATTCTAAGCTTGAGATAAGACAAACATCATAAATACGACTATTGTAACGATAAGAAACACATTCTTTCTTTTCTAACTTAATACAAATAACTCAAAACATGTTTTACTGATAAAAAAGATACTAGTAAACTAAACAAAGAAAAACATATTTTGAGTTAGGACAAAGAAACATTAAACATAATTATTAATATAAATAGATGCTAAGAAAAATAGGATAGATAGTCTTAAGAATATATTTAATAAAGAAACGCACATTTTTTGGTGCAGAAAAAATAAAATATATTTTTTTACTCATTTCCTATAATTGGAAATTAACTGGGGGCTCAAGCCGGTCTAAACTCTTGACCACAGCCAAATATTCTTGACATTCAAGATATTTAAATAAAAATTCCACGGCTTTGAAGAAAAGCAAACCAATCTCTGAAAAAGTGAGAAATTACCACGCTGGACCGACGTCAGAAACTGCAGAAAATATTCAATTCCCTACGATCTATAGGAAAAGACAACGACACAATGAATCAAGATATCGCAGCTTTACGAGCACAAATAGAGGTACTCACACAAACTCTACAGAATACTCAATTGAAGGTAAATACACTGGAGGCGGAACGATCTCCCCATACAATCACTACGCAGGAGCAACATAGTGACTTCACACCAAATATAAAGGATGCAACTCAGATAAATTTAAAAACATTCAAAGCTATACCGTGCTACAGTGGGGATAAAAACCAATATAGATCCTGGCGGAAAAGGCCATGGACATTCATGGAAAATATCAAACAATTTTCCAACTACCCAAATTACTACACAGCGTTCACGATACTGCATTCAAAAATTGTTGGAGAAGCAGCAGACACCCTCATCAACCACAACACCAAGATGAACTTTTATTCTATAATTAACAGGCTTGACTACACTTACGCAGATCAACGACCATTATACGTACTTCTCGAGGAAATGAAGAAACATAAACAGGGAAGACACACACTCTCAGAATTCCACAGCAAAATCAGCAAAGCACTGAACCTCGCACTTTCGAAAATAGAGATGTCAGGTGATAAGGGTCTGCATCCATGGCGGAATATGCAAATCAGGAAGCAGTCCCGACATTCATCACAGGACTCAACAGTAAATAAACAAGCGGTACATTATATAGGCATCATCCAAAGGACCTAGAAACTGCATTTGCAATCGCAAGCACCATATACCATGACAACGTAAATATGCAGTTCGACACACTGGCTACAACCAAAAACCAAACTTCGGACCACAACGATACGATGATAGAAGGAGGTACAATCCCAATGTACAAGCTCAATTTAATCATCAACCACGGCAGGAACCCATGGAAGTGGAAAGTTCGCAACAATTTAGACGTTCAACACAATATTCTCCACAGCAGCAATACAACCCACTCAGAAGGGAGCAACAACCAACAAAAAGGGATAGAATGACTTCATCAAAAAATTATAATCCGAATAAAGTTCAACGAGTAAAACAGACGAGAGATGAAGATATACAATCACTTGTACCACACACCGAAGATACTTACGAAACCGGCAGCGCTTTTTTAGGCGAATAAACGGACTGCCATGTCTACAGAGGCACTGCCAAACAACAGGTAAATCTGTTAATATATTAATCGACACAGGTGCGACAAACAATTATATTAGTTCTAAGTGCAACATAGGAAAATCTATTCCAATAAAACCAGTTAAGGAAAAAAGGCCACATTTAGTATTTTTCGAAACTGAAGCCTTAGAAGAGTTCGATATGCTTCTCGAGGAACATGGTCTCAGAGCCATAAAAGCAGAAATTAACTTATTTGAGTATAAAATCACGTATAAATTTAAAAGAAAAGAAGAAATTAGCGAACAAAAAGTGAATTACACAGTCAATAATGACCAATATAAAAATGAAATTAATAATATAATGAGAATAAATGACGAAGCCAACGAAATTCTGCCCTTTACAACCACTGTACAAGCTACAATTAGGACAAAATCAGAAGATCCTATTTGGGTGAAACAGAACCCGTATCCAATAGCAGACAATGAATTTATAAATAAAGAAATTCAAACATTATTAGACAACCAAATAATACAACCTAGCAAAAGCCCATACAACTCTCCAGTATGGACCGTTGCAAAAAAAGGCACAGATGAGGAAGGGAAACCAAAAAAACGTATGGTAATAGATTTTCAAAAGCTTAATGCTCAAACTATAACTGACAGGTACCCTATCCCAGATGTAGCAATGACTATTCAAAATTTAGGAAAAGCAAAAGTCTTTACAACACTAGACTTAGAGTCAGGATTTCACCAAATCTTGATAAAAAAAATCAGACAGAGAAAAGACTGCATTCAGTGTGAATGGAGCAAAATACGAATTTCTTAGAATGCCATTCGGCTTAAAGAACGCACCTTCTATATTTCAGCGATGTATAGATGACATTCTGCGCCCATATATTGGTAAGTTCGCTTACGTTTATATCGACGATGTGCTTATATATTCTTCTTCGCCTGAAGAACACATGGAGCACATTCGAATAATAATAAACGCATTACATAATGCAAATATGAAAATTTCTGACGAGAAATCACATTTTTTCCAAGACTCAGTAGAATATCTTGGTGGCGTAATCAAACACAATAAAATAACTGTAGATCCTAGTAAGATCCAAACAATAAAGGATTACCCAATACCTAAAAATTTAAAAGAATTAAGGTCATTTTTAGGACTAGCTAGTTATTATAGGAAATTTGTACAAAACTTCGCTTCAATAGTAAAACCCCTTACTACATTCTTACGCGGAGACAATGGCGGTGTAAACAAAAAGCAAAGCACAAAAGTATTAATTAATCTAGATAAACCAGCACTCGAAGCGATAGAGAAAATTAAAGATATGTTACAAGCAAAAGTCGAATTATTTCAACCAGATTTTAACAAGCCCTTCGAACTAACAACTGACGCAAGCAACTTTGCAATAGGAGCTGTACTTTCTCAGAATAAGAAACCTATTTCATTTATATCTAGAACCCTTAACCAAACCGAACAAAACTATAGCACAAACGAAAAAAAGCTTCTTGCGATCGTTTGGTCAATTCAAAAATTAAGAAATTACCTTTACGGTATAGCAGACTTAACCATTTACACGGACCACCAGTCACTCATTTTTTCTATATCTGATAGAAATCCCAACACAAAATTGAAACGATGGAAAAATTTCATCGAAGAATATGGCGCTAAATTAGTATATAAACCAGGAAATCAAAACGTCGTCGCTGACGCATTGTCACGTCAACAGATTAATAATACTTCGAGTTGTTCACAACATTCAGCACAAAGTTCGCCAATCGAAAAATTGAAACGCGTGAAACAACCATTAAATGCATTTAAGAATCAAATAATTATTCACTATAACACAGATAACTTAGTGCAAATATCTTCACAAAATATTTTCTCATATGCACGACACACACTTTTCTATTCAACCAAGGACGAATTATTAGACAGATTAGAACAAATAGTAAACCCAAAAGTAACAAAAGCTATAAAAATAGAGGAAGAAACTCTATTCCACGTGGAAGATAATATCATTTCTTCTTTTCCAAATGTAAAAGTTGTAGTAGTTCAGAAAATGACAGAAGATATAGAAAACATAGATAGACAAAAAGAAATCGTAGTACTAGCACATAGACGAGCACACAGAAATTACAAAAATAACGCTGAAGAAATACAGACAACGTATTTTTGGCCAACCATACGCACCATGTGTAAAAAAGATTCACAAGACTCTGAAATCTGTCTTACAAACAAATACGAAAGAAGACCAAATAAACAACCAATTGGAGCAACACCGATTCCAAATCACGTGGGAGAACACATACACTTAGATTTATTTTATATGAACGGAAACACATACATCACCACAACTGATAAGTACTCAAAATATTGCTATATACGAGAAATTCCAAATAAGAAAAACATACACAAATACATCGAGGAAATCCCATCGCAAATCTATCCAAATGATAGACTCATAATGACTGACAACGAAGCAGCATTATCGAGTATATGCGTAAAACAGGTTTATAAAAACCACATATTGAGCACACGCTAACGCCAACATACCATTCAATAACAAACGGTCAAGTGGAACGCACTCATAGCAGGCTGATCGAACTCACTAGAGTCCTAGCTCAAGAACACAATTCTTCACCAAGAGACGAAATCTTTAATGCCGTTCGAAAATACAACAAAACAATACACTCAGTCATTGGAGAGAAACCCGAGGACGTGTTTTTTAACCGGGGAGCACATCCTGATATTAAAGAAAAAAATCGAAATAAACCAACAGAAAATACTTCTATATCACAACAAAAATCGTAGGAACATCACATACCAAGCAGGGGACGTTATATACTCCAAAACGCACCGACGCAATAAAAACGTAAGGAAATACTCAAAACACATTGTAAAGGAAGATAAAGGTAACACAATAATTACAAACAAAAATATTGTTATACATAAGGATAATATACGAGTACAAACATGCAAAGAATAATAATATTATTATATATATCCGTCGCATTCGGTAACAGACTAATAGACTTAAAAGACAAAAAATATATAATGATAGAGACTGACCCTGTATACGTTTTTCAGGACACAGCGTTCTTATACCATATGACAAACCTTTCTAGAATCTTGACACCCTACGAAAATATAGTACGATTTGCATATAATTTAGAACAAAACTCTGCAGAATATTTGTTGATAACTAAAATAGAAAATCTGAAGTCACAACTACTTCCTAGAATCTCCAGAACTAAACGTTCACTTAATTTTCTAGGATCAGCCCTTAAACTTATTACAGGAACACCTGACCACGATGACCTAATCGAAATCAAGACAGGATTGAATATGCTAATAGAAACTAATAATAAACAAAAGATAATAAACTCTGAATTTAAAAAAAAATATTACAAAGAATTAGCCCCGAATCTATTTCAGTACATTTAATACTTACCGAAGTATACAACGAACTACATTCTATCGCTACAATGATTAATTTCGCAAAAGACGGAAACTTTTATTCCGGAACTTTGAATTTAAAAGATATTCAACAAATAGACTCTAATGAAGCGTTAGATCTACCTATAATAAATATATTAGAATATGCCGATATTAATGTTTTTTATTTTCATCACACAATTGTAAACACCTATAAATACCCATTATTAAAAACGAAATGTAAGCTATTTAATTTGCATCCACTAGCATTTAAGCACGGAAAACTATTACTAGACTCTAGAATAGCTAAATGCAATAATAAATTTATAAGTATCGAAAAATGTAAAAATTATCTAGGAAACTTTATATGCAAAATTAAGAAACCGGACAACTGTACTATTAATGTATTAGAAAACAGGCCAGCCAAATGCGAATTAATACATGAAAATAACGAACCGCTACAAGTACTCGAAAGTGGAAACATCATTACAGATTACGAACACATCTGGAATAACGTAAAAATAAATGGACCTAAACTAATACAATTCAATTACTCAACAAATCTAGATGGAAAATAATACTACAACCACCAAGAAGCACTCAAAGATGCCATACATAACCTACACGACGAACAATTACAAATAATACGCATCTTAGAATCTAATGGTAATTACAAATTTAACAATATCCAAGAGATATCAACCTTCCTGATACCCATCGAAGAACATCCAGTCAAATACACATTTTATTTCGTATTGGGACTATGTACATTAGCATTACTAACTTATGGTATGATTAAATTCTGCGAATGCTACAGGATAAAGAAAATAGAAACACAAAGGAAAAAAATCGACGAATTATATGAAATAGAACTTCTCAAGCTCCGACAGACACAATATACAGTTTAAAACGAGGACGTTTTTTTTTAAGAAGGAGGAGAGTTAACATCTCTTATTTTAAGATAGTAATAACAAATCCATAAATTCAAATATAACTAAGATAGTAATAAAAGATGATAAATCCATAAACTCAAGTATAACTATTCTAAGCTAGAGATAAGACAAACATCATAAATACAACTATAGTAACGATAAGAAACACATTCTTTCTTTTCTAACTTAATACAAATAACTCAAAACATGTTTTACTGATAAAAAAAGGTACTAGTAACCTAAACAAAGAAAAACATATTTTGAGTTAGGACAAAGAAACATTAAACATAATTATTAATATAAATAGATGCTAAGAAAAAAAGGATAGATAGTCTTAAGAATATATTTAATAAAGAAACGCACATTTTTTGGTGCAGAAAAAAGAAAATATATTTTTTTTTACTCATTTCCTATAACTGGAAATTAACTCGCGAGTTCAAATGGCGTTACGTGTTGTCTTTTTACAGCAAAATCCAAAATTGCACCGCTACCACGACTCGAGTTTTGCGCAGCACATGTTTTAGCAAAACTATGGTCAAAAGTTAGAAATATGATATTGAGAATGTGACCTTTTGGACTTATTCGGAAATCACTTTACATTGGATTAAAACGCATCCTTCTTTGTTAACAACCTTTGTGTCCAACAGAGTTTCTGAAATACAAGAGTGGTCAGACTGTGTTGACTGGCGTCATGTGCCAACTAAAGAAAATCCGGCTGACATTGTGTCAAGAGGGTGTAATGTTAGTGAGTTTAATAACTCAATTTGGTTTCAAGGTCCGCTGTTTCTTTTAAAGAACTTTACAGAATGGCCAATAAATAAGCATTTTATTATCACTCCAGAGCAAGAATCTGCGGAAAAGAGAACAATTGAGCGCAGTGTTTTCTGTGAAAAGTCTAGAAACGGCAGAGGAGTCGAACTACATCTTACAGTTTCTATAAAAAATTTCATCGTATAAAAAATTTATGAGGGTAATGTCTTATATTCTTCGGTTTGTTGATGGTTTAAGAAAACGTAAAATTACGAATTCTACTGTTCTCAATTCTCAAGAGTTAAAGTGGTCCTTTCTCTAGATAATAGAGATTATCCAAACCAAGGCTTACGCCCACGAAATTGTCAAATTAAAACAATCACAACCACTACCATCAAACCTTCAGAGGTTAACACCCTTTATTCACAAGTATATTAGTGAAGGTAGGTCTTTTTCGCTCATTAGAGTAGGTGGGAGATTGCTCAATTCACTGTTACCATATAGTGCGAGAGCATTTTATCAAACTATATTTAAGATATTTGCATTTCGAGAACTGTCATGCTGGCATTAAAGTTTTAATGCTCCCGAGGAATGTGGTAGAATTGTTAAAGAATGTGTTCACTGCTTTCGCTGCAAGCCCAAGTTAATGTCCCAAGTAATGGGAAACCTTCCCGCTGATAGAGTGAGAAGTCTACGACCATTTCTAGTCGTTGGCGTAGATTTTTGTGGTCCCGTTAGTGTATCGTTAAGAATACGTGGAAAGCAGCCGATAAAAATGTTCATTGCGGTATTTGTTTGCTTCTCGTCGAAGCCCGTTCACTTAGAGTTAGTATCAGACCTCTCTTCTAATGCTTTTATTCTTTGTTTTAAAAGGTTCGCTGCCAGAAGAGGGCTTCCTCAACGGGTCCATTGCGACAATGCAACCAATTTCGTCGGAGCGAGCAGAGAATTGAAAGATCTGCAGATGGAATTCGAAGAACAACGAGACGCTCTGGTATCGTTCGCAGCGTCATACAGGGTCGAATTCAGCTTCATACCGCCTCGAGCTCCGCACTTCGGAGGGCTGTGGGAGGCGGCCGTGAAGAAAGCGAAGCAGCTACTTTTACGGGCAGTGGGCACCGCGATGTTAACACAAGAAGAAATGACGCTATGCTCGCCGAACTAGAGGCGGTGCTCAACAGTCGTCCACCAACACCGCTGTCTCGAGACCCCAACGATGGGAACGTGCTAACACCAACACACCTCTTAATAGGAGAGGGTCTGCGTTCGCTGCCGCCAGAATACTACGCAGGCGCGAAAGGCAACGCGTTGAAATCTTGGAGGCGATTGCGTCTACTCTCCGAACTTAAGGAAACGTTTCGGCGAGCTCTGTTTAGGGATTACATCCTGGAGTTGCAGAACAAGGCCAAATGTTTCAAGAAGGTCCCAATATCAAAACTGGCAAATTGGTCTTAGTTCACGAGGACAACTTGCCATCCCAGGAATGGCTATTCGGAGTAGTCGTCAGAGAAGGCAGAGACGGCAAGGTCAGAGTGGCAGAGATACGCACGAAAAACGGCGTATTTAAGAGACCAATACACAAGTTAGCTCCTCTTCCAAAGGATTGAAGACCTTTGGTCCTTCAATGGCGCCGGGATGTTGGGTCGCAACGTTAACGTTCAGTTGTTAAATCGTATTTTCTTTAAAAGCTTTTTTTTTTAACATAAAAATGTAAACTTGAAGTTATAACATACACTAATGTAACTTGAATTTAATATATGTCATTTTGTTAGTTACTCGAAATAACTTTTCCCCTTATGCTAACAATTACTGTAAATTTTCGAAGTGAATTGAAACTGTAAAAATTTATATTAGTTAGTTTTGAACTATGAATTGAAATAAAAATTATTGTTGAATTTATTTTACAAGACGTATCTGGAGATTTCTCAAAGCGATATTTTAATCAATCCCATTTCTTTCTAACCTAACTATTGAATCCTCCCTTAAAAACTATTAAGGATCAACAGACATAAAATAAGTATTTGCTTTTTTTTTGTACCAGTTTTTTCAGGTTGGTTGGACTAGAATTATTATATTAGAAAATACAAAAAAAGTGAAAAAAGGAACAGTACATTACATTTATGTAAAAAATAAGGATATTAGGCACATTTCTTCAAGGCCGGCTCTAGACTTTATCAAAAAAAAGCAAATTTTTATATATGTATCATTTTATATATGTTCTTTATGTTGCAAGTTAATTGTTTCATTATCAGGCTCTTCATTTTGAACATTTTCTGTTTTCAATTTTCCCAAACGGTTTGCTTTAAACAATCTTTTCTTTTGTAATTGGAAGGCTTTTCTTAAGGTGAAATCAGGCTCTTCAGAAAATACAGCAATAGCATCTACATACATACATTAATAATAAAATATAAAATTTACGTTAAAAAATTAACGAACAAGAAATTTTACTAATTAACCTATTAAAGCAGAATAAAAGTTTTCAAATTTTTTGAGACACCGCTTTCCGCATAAAGCAAAAATGATTAGTTGTGGTGCTCAGGATATCTTCTTGGTATAAAATCTTCGTGTGAAATTAAATTTCCGCGAACTATGCTGTACGTAAGTACGTTATTATATTTATATATTTTTTAGCTACTTGTGTGCATTTTGTACACCCGAGTGCCGAGGTATGTCTAGGAACACCGCAAATAAACGATTTTGCAGGTGTAGCACAAGTTTCAAAATTCTAGGTTAATACCAAGGCGAATTAATTATAAGGTGATAGCGGTGGCGAATTCAATTCTTTTACCATGTATTCTAACTGTCAAACACCATATATAAAAAATTTATCTAACTGTTATACAAATTTTTTATATATGGAGTTTGACAGTTAGAATACCAGGGAAAAGAATTGAATTCGCCACCGCTATCACCTTGTATTTAATTCGCCTTGGTTAATACTTTGACCCAAAATATGCAGTTTATCATTTAAAAGGTGTATTTCCTCAACAAAGTCTTTTAAGTAATCTTCAACGCAATGTGGTTTACCTGGGCCAACAAAAATACCAAAGGGGCATAGGCATTATTTTTTCTTCAGTATTCACAATTTTGGTAAGTATAGCCTACAGCTGCATTCTGGAGCTCTTGAATAGTGGAATGCCATCAAAATTTATGTCTAGTTCTACTTTTGGGTATTTTTGTAAAACGTTTTCTATTCTTCTTAGCTGGTTTTTAATGCCTAAATAATGAAAATTTCCTGGTGAAACTCTTCTGAGAGCAATTTTTGTTTTTCTCCCTAAAAGCCCTTCTACTGACAGCGGAACATCTAAGCCTTCCCCCGATAAAATTGCAAACAAACCTTCAGCGCAGCTTCTTGTTAGCTTAGTCTCTATGAACCATTTCTTTAACTTTTGCCTCAACGTTAAATTTGGCAATTTAATAGCTTTTTGCAATTCGCTTTCTGGATTGGTTTCTTCCAAGAACGGTTGAGACTCAACGTTTTTCTCAGAATTTTCACAATTTTTAGCAGCTTTTTTACTGCATTCGTGGTGCAACACTCTGTTCTTATATTCACTTATTTGTTTTTTTAATTTTCTTTTTAAATATCTTTTAGAAGAACTCATTTTTAAATGTTTTGAAATAATCTTTTGATTAATATTCATAAATAATATTTTTTTTAATGCAAAATCAACACAACACAGCACGCTTTAATGAAAAGAAAATAATAAAACGGTGAAAGAATTACCATAGTTTATTTTATTACTTGGCAAACGTCACTTTAATTGGAATGATTATTGTGTTATCCAGATACAGCAACGCTTCTTAAAAACAGAAAAGCAAATGAAAAAGTAACATTTTGCATCGATGTCTTTTATTTTAATAAAAATAAAATGAATAAAAGTTTAAAAGTTGTATTGTAAAAGTTATACGAGTGACAAACTAAAAGTACTCAATTTTTTTTCATCAAACACAATTTCTATAAAGTAAATTGCTATAAAGTAAATTGTTTTTTTTTAATCACATTTAAAAATATTATATATTGAAGGCGGAGCACAAAAAAATAATACCTCCAAGAGTAGACAATGTGGCGCTACCAAAATATGAATATTTTGCAGCTCCACACTTTTTAGATACTGTGAGAAATCGTGAATCAAGAGGTACAGAATCAAACTTCGAGACCTTAACTAATTGTGCTTTTGAGGATTGGGATGATGTTGAAGAGCAGTTTCAGAATGAATTGAACTTATTATTGGGATTTTAAGTTATTTTTAATAAATATTCTTGTATTGCCATGAAACTTCTCCTTTATTTAAAAAATATTCCGTGAATTCTTGTTGAATGAGCTTAGACGTTTCGCTTTGACGAACTTAATTACAAAATGGTTCTATCGAAGACAAAATATTCTCTGTCCGCACTTCTTCACGCTATCGTCCATCCGTTATAGATCCATCCGTATTCACTTGGTCGTAGTCTCTTATTTGCGCATAGGTACCAAATTTGCGTTTGTTAAACAAATTGTGTTATGTACATACTGCGATAACAACTTCAGCAACATTCGTTATGACAACCGAATTTGTTTCCAATCGAATTTTGTAGGTTGTGAGCATTATTATTTGAAATTCGGTTGAAATGACTGAATGAATATGGTGCTCGTAACTATTTTATAAAATGATTCGAGAAAGACGACAATCAATAGAAAATATTATTGTGAATGAAATAAAACAACTTCATAATTTTTTAGAAAACTTTATTTATAAAAGTAATTTAACAGCTGAGAACATAATGAGTGATAAATACCTCAGCAATACATCTTCCAATTTCTTCCTGATTTCTTGCTTTTTCCAAATATCTGTCATTTGCCGTACCATCCGAAAATATTGTACGTTTTGCCAAAGTGCTAAATAAAAAGTTTCAAGATTATTTATATTTACAAATTTCTCTTTTTTTAATCAAGTTGAACTTACCTTTCTACAAAATTGGTTAATTGTTTGCAAATTTCACAGTTACTTGTTTTTTCTTTTGTTTTGTAAAGTAAATAAATAAATAAATGTTTTTATTTTGTATGTTAATTTCTTTTTCTTTTTTATAATGTGAAAAACGATTTTGTTTTCAAAAGTAATATCGATTTTTCAATTATAACTACCAACTTTTGAGTATCCGTATTAATGTGCTGAATTAATTTAGTTGCATCTCCCAATTAACAGAAAAGATTACAGCAAATACAGAAATTGGTCTAGTTATTTTTCTTAACGGTTGTTGCGACCGACAGTTATTTACAATTATAATTTTTTTGTTCTACATATAGAAAATGTGTCAGGATTATACTTTATTAAGAATAAAAATTAATAATGATATTAGTGATTGAATTTTAATAATCCCCAACGTTATTTTACTAATCTGTTTTTTGTGTGTCCATTGTTTTTGTGACAACGCGAAATCGGGCAGATATTAATCCAAACGCGTTTTCCGAAAAACGCCTAAATCTGGGCAACCTGCAATTAAAAATTCTTTCCTTCGTGTTTTGATTCCGAAAACAACATAACAACAACAATCAAATATGGAACAGGTTTTTGTCTACAGGGCAGTGGTGTCGGTTGTGGCAAATTCAACTTGTTATTATATACTCCATTCGATAGCGAACATCTACTGAATACTCCGCCATCGGAGTCTCTACCCTTTGCACCAACATTGATATACACAAAATTGTAGTTCGCGCCCACAAGCGCCATCAAAACAATGTTTTTCTTTTTATAATTGAATTATGAACTTCCACAAAGTGCTGGTGCTATAATATCGATATGTTTTCCATATAATGCCCCGATTGAATTCAGAAAATTCCACGTTTTATTTTTACTTTGGGAAATACTCTTTCATTCCTCCTCTGTTGCTGGCATCTGTACCAATAGATATTATTTTTTACATGTTTTTTTTTATTTAATAAATTGGGTTTAACCTTTAAAATTCCATCTTTTAACACTTTATATAATGCAGCTCAGACTTCAGGCACAATATTGCATGTCGATGATCTTGATCTTTTAAACAAGAACATCAGACTTGCGTAACTGTCCCCAGTCGCTAAAAATCTCTAGGTTATTGCCAAGCGTTCTCCGGGGCCCGCCTATTAGTATTGGCTTATTCTATTGATGGGGTGACGAGATTAAGCAAATCAAAATCGCCTGGTGACATTCGAACAAAATTTTTGTATAGGTCGGGGTCATTCCTTTTAAATCGCTCTCTGAAAGAGACGTTCATACCATTACCTACCAAAAGAAAAAGTCGAACCCAATTTTCCTTTTATATTCTTCTTTTTTTTTGCATTATTATTAGCTACTTCTTCCTCCAATATTAAACATGTTGATGCTATGATGATTGTGTCGTCCTCCATACTTATTAATTGTTTTTTCTTTTTTAAAATAATAAGTTATTTCACAAAAGAAGCAAAGCAGCTAATAAAAGTTAATATTTTTTATATAAAAAACTTTACTAATTGTGTAAATTAGCTTCAACAAATTTTGATCAAATTTTTATTAAAAGATTACGAAAAATATTGAAAGAATATTTTGATCAAATTTTTGATACGTGTAAATAGGACATCAAAATAAATTTTCAAAATTTTGATAAGACTTCAAAAATACCTTCAATCTTAAATCTAGCTCAAGTTTCATTTCATTTGGTTTTGCTTATGCTTCTTGTAAACAAATAAGCAACACTTTCGGTTTGTATTTCTTTTGCTTTTGATATTTCGAAAATAGAAACAGTAGGTGTGTTCATTTACTTTACTAGTAAAAATTAGCAACGAGAGTGTAACAAGAAATTTTCCAAAATTACTCTCAAAAATGTGAAAAAATAAATGAACACTTTACTAGCTAAAATTTGCAAGTTAAAATAGTATTGTAATGTATAGGTACATATAAGTCCTCAATAACTACCCCTATAATTTTTGGAAAAATTATACTTATATGTATATTACTATAAAAATGATGTGATTATGGTCATTTATATTTAGCATTGTCGTAACTGGCGTTTTTCGAGTACGGCTTGTAATAGAGTAATGAAAAGGTGTGCAATTTTATTTAATCTAGTACTTGATGTAGTCGAAATACGCTATATACGATAAAGGTGATTAACTACTTTTGACTAAAATTAATGAATAAAATATCTATTTTAAATTAGTTTAGCCTACACATAGAATTTTTATTTCAAATATCGGAAATAACGACAGAATAAGGTCGCAGAAATGTTTATGTCCAACTTTATGATTTATTTTCCAAGCGAAATTCATAAAATGGTGTTTTTAATGCGTGGTAGAATAAGCATGCGTTAATAGATATTATTATTGAGAATTTTTGTGCGTTTTTGTCTAACGTTAATGATCCGCCTTTGCAATCATTTTCAAACTACAATAATAATAATAAACAGCCGGCGAAAAATGGGTTAAATACATATATTTTTTAAAGAAAACAAATTTAAGCAATTTTCATTGTAATAAAAAGTTTTATCCAAAATAAAATATCAAAAGCAGTAGAAAAGTAATTTAATAAATTATTTGTTAATTTAAATTTATTTCCCAATATATATTTGAACTTATTGAATTATTTGCCTGCTTAGTGTAAATTACCGAGTAGCTACCTACTCATAATATTTACAACACTAAGATTGTTTGCCGGAACATCCTTTGCCACTGATGTACTAGATACTGTGTTGCTTAGTTCAATTTCATTAGACATCTTATTTTGCTTCTGTTGTTTCTAAGTTACACAAAAATAAATTTATCTTTTTAATACTTTTTATCGTTTCAAAAGTTTACATTTACTTACAATTTCTTAAATTTTCCAAAATATTTTCATTTTCAACTTAATTTTAAAATATTAATTTGTAAACACAAACGCAAAACAGCTGTTTGAATAATTATTGCAAGTAAAAACTTTACTTGTAAAAACTTGCAAGAATTTGTCTGGCTCTCAATTTTTTACGCTCTCTCGTTGCAAATTTTTTGGTTAATGAACGCTCTCTAGTAACAATTTTTACTAATTTGTACAAATTTTTAGTAAATGAACACACCTAGTATCTTTGCTCTTTCAAATAGAAAATAAAAAAAATAATAAATAAAATAGTGGCAGAAGCAAATGCTACTGTGATTTTTGTGTTTTATGTAACCGTATTTAAATGCTTTTTGTTTTTGTTTCTAGTGTTACTTGATTATATAAAGAACGTAATAACTATGGCGCCTAAAATTGCAATTTGGAATTATTACTAGAATATTGTAGACGAGGGTATGGCTATGTGCAAAAAATGTAAAAACAAGCTAAAAACGCGTTTATTTAAATTGCATAAAATTAATTTAAATGAAGACGCATCTGAATCAAGTTTGTCGAAATAAGAAAATAAAAGTAGAAGTTAATAAAAAGCATATTTTCATGTATTAAATTCCCCAAATATGTGAAATATTGTAAATCAGATTTGTGATGAGCTAAGTAATGCGGGCGAAAAAAGATACATTCAATGCGTCATCTTGTGAAAAAACCTTGAAAGCAGTTGCTGAGAGCATAAAATTTAGCATAAATTGCTATCGTTAAAAATAGACACACACAGAAAAAAGATTGGTTAAAATTCGTTTGATATGTTCAAAATTTAATTACTAATATAATTATTTGATTTTTAATATAAATAAATTATAATTTTAACTTATTTTTAATATTAAAAGCTAACAAAAATGATATTACCGTCCAAATGTTAGTTGTTACACCTCTTAAAAAAGTTATCCTGATCGATTTGTGCCTTTACTAAAATCTATTCTATTAAATGGAAGATGCAACTAAACTTATTCAGCAAACTACTACTAACAACCAAAGTTTGGTAGTTAGAATCATCAAAATCGATTGTGTCTTATAATATCGAAAAATGTTTGACATAATAAAAATGAATTTGTACACATTACAAAAAAAAAAAAAAAAAAAAATCATCAATATTTCAGTTAAAAAAAAAAAACCAAGAATATATTGTTAGTGGTGAAAAGTTCTCCAATATTGTTTAATGGTAAGTACAAAATCAATCACAGAAAGACGTTTGTAAATTAAAAAAAATTCTAAAATGTTTAATACACTTTGCTGCAGCAAAACGTGCGGTATGGGACGGAAAATTGAAGAACCAATGCGGAAAAGAAGAATCATGTTGTAAAGAAAGGAGTTGGCTGAATTCGAATGCTGAAAACTGAAAACTGAATTGCGTAGCAATGGTTTTTACCAAAGACCCATAAACTGGACCCTTGAGGGATAGTTTTGACAGATCCATAAACTGATAATTATAAAATTTTTCGCTTATAAAGGCGATTGGCCGGATATTACCCAGCTGAATATGGTGTATTGCGCCATATATCGAAAAACTTCTTCTTGTGAGCACTTGGGAGCAAACCTCAGGACCGAGAACTAAAGCCACCTGACCAGAATGGTAAAATGTCGGGTCCGCGTACTGAAAACCTGGAAAGTGGTCCCGCACAATCTCCACCACGTCCATAATAGGGGTTTTAATTCCGTGCATTTTCTTTACTTTTGCTGTAATAGAAATGTGTTTAGACGAGTCATAAATAGACGTGATCAGGATGCGGCAATATGAATTGGAAACAGGTATCCCTAACTTCCTAACCAAGTCTTCACTTATGTAGCTAATGATACAACACAGATCTATTATTGCGCGAATCTGATATTTTTGACTCCCTATTACCAGTTAAGCCTGAAGCGTCGGCGAAAGGGTTGTCACATGACGAAGTAGCAATGGAGTTGTAATGGTCGCACAAGCACGTGAGGAAGCAGGTTTTTTCCTTTTGTTTTCCGTCGGCAGATTTAGTCACTTTGCGCGTAGGGGAGTGCAAAGGGGTGTTGTGATTTCCCTGACATTTGAAGCATTTTCCTGTACTTCGGCAGTCTTTTAACAAATGGTTATTTGATTAACAACGCGAACAATAGCCAAATACTAAAACGTGTCGCAACTTCTTTTCGTTAGCTAAGTTACGAAAACGGAAACAACCTCTCAACGTGTGATTTTTCTTGCAGAGGACGCAATATGGTGCACTGGGTTTTGTTCCGTAAGTGGCTTTAGAAGCAGCTTTACAGCCAGCGCTGTCTACTGGACTCGACGTTTCAACCTTAACATCAAAGTACGTACAACCGGCGAATCCACCTTTGAAGCCGTCTCTGCTGGTTTTAAAGAAACTGGCCACCGCACTTGCGTCGGATACCTCCATAGCTTCCTCGTAATCTTCAAGTAAAGTGACTTCAAAAAATGTAGGTAAGGCATCCATAGTACTAGGAAATAATGAAGGTTAAAATATGATAAATAATAAATTTTAGTTGGTCAAAATGACCAGTTTGGTGATAGGCCGTCTTACAATCCCATTTTCCGTTCTTTTGTCCGCCACGCGAATATGGATATGTCTTAACAACACGACCTAATTTCCAAGACGTTGGAGAAAGCTGTTCATGGCGAATAGCGACTAAGTCATTTACAGATATGTCCCTTTCAGGACAGTTTCACTTATATCGTTTATGTAAACTTGACAAAAATTCATCCTTCCACCGAAGGCAGAAGTGATGAGTAAATGCTTTAACTTTCCTGTAGTGATTAACGAGACTAATAGGCGTTTCGTAAATTGACGGCTCAGGAGGAGCTAAAATTGGTGAACCTATCAAAATTTGTACCATTATCGGAAAATATTGTTTTCGGACAACCTCTTCTGGATGTAAAGCGATTAAAAGCAGCCAAAAATCTATCCGCGGTCAAATCTGAGACTGCTTCCGAATGTATTGAAAAAAAGCATACAAAAATACAGACGTATGCCTTTAACACCTGACTTGATCTTACGCTCGAACTTTTCATATCAAATGGACCTGCAAAGTCCACACCAGTAGTCGTGAATAGCTGATTTAAAACCGTCCTCTCTGGTGGCACGGCAGCCATTATCTGTCTACATAAGCGCTTACGATCAAGAATGCAACGCTTAAACGGTTGACAACTGTGCGGACCAATGTTTTCAACCTTGGAATCCAATTTTCGATCCGTAAAATCCCCAGCATCAACCGATCCCTTCCATGAACTGAAATTAAATGAACAAACTAAGTCAAAAGAAATGTAAAACGACAAGAATATGGCAACAAAATCGGATGTCGTTCCGTATATACTAAAGATGGACATTTTGCTAATCGTCCATTAAGTCGCATAACTCATTCTTTATCCAGAAATGGATTTAGAGTTAAAGAGGTTTAGAAGAAAGAGGTTTCCCCTCTAAGAGACACTTATATTCATCAGAAAAATGCACTTTTTGGGCAATACTGGCTAAACGAATTTAACTGGCCCATATGAATAGCGACCTTTATGTGCCAAGTTATTAAAAAAACCCTAAATACCTTTGCAATTACTCGAAGGGCACGATCAAAAGGAGAAAATCTGTCCAAAATATCATCATATTCATCAAAAAATGAAGCATGCGATTTTACAGCACGTGACTCCAGATCAGTGTCCATTATAGTCAAATTTCTCAGATTCCATTCAGATTTATTTTTCTGAAGCCAATATGATCCATGCCACCAAAGATCACAATGTGCTAAGTCTGAGGGCGATTTGCCTCGACTCCCTAAATCAGCAGGATTATCCTCTGATTTAACATGGTGCCAATTATGACTGCTAACAATTTCCTGAATTTTACAAACTCTGTTGGCAACAAAAGTTGTCCAAGAACAAGAGTGTTTTCTAAGCCAGGAAAGGGCGATCGTAGAATCAGTCCAACAATAAATCTAACGCAGTGGCATGTCAATCTCGCCTAATACACTTTTTAAAAGATCAGATGCTAAAACTGCAGCATACAGTTCCAAACGAGGTAAAGAAACTGACTTAATGGAAGCAACCTTGGTCTTACAGGTTAACAAATTAATAATTATATCGCCGTTAGATTTTTCAATACGTGTGTATATCACCCCCGAATATGCCTTCTCTGAGGCATCAGAAAAAAAATGAAGCTCAACGGCAGACCCAGGTTCATAATGAACCCATCTTGGAATTTGTATATAATTAACTTCATGGTATAAAGCAACAAATCTTCCCCATTACGCCTTTGTCGTTGGCCTTAGTAAGTCATCCCTCTTTATATTATCCTGCCAAACCCTTTGCATGATCATTTTCGCGACCACAATCACCGGTCCTAACCATCCCACGGGATCAAATAGCTTAGCAATAAACTTCTCTTTTTATATATTCAGATCGCAACGTAATTGGATCCACTTCAAAATAAAATGCGCCCAAATGAGCATTCCACTGAAGGCCAAGAGTTTTCGAACTACTTGACTCAATAAAAGTCAAAAGTTTGGCATCAACCAAATGGTCAAGAGGAAGTTCCTCCAAGATGGTATTTTCATTAGATGTCCATTTTCTAAGTTCAAATCCCGCTGATAATAAAGCTGTTATGAGTTGATCACGAGCGATCAAGGAAGTGGAGACATCATGAGCCCCAGTGAGTACACCGTCAACGTACATACACTTTCGCAGAATGTGTGCTGCCAGCGGGTACTCATTTTCAATGTCGTCAGCTAACCGTAGTAATGTACGAATGGCAAGATAAGGTGCACAATTGATCCCAAAGGTCACTGTCTGCAATTCATACTCCTTAATTTCCTCCGAAGGACATTTTCGAAAAAAAAAAATACTCTGAAATGGAGTATGTGCTCCATCCAATCTAATTTGCCGATACATTTGAGTTATGTCACAGTTAAAAACAAACCTAAAAGTCGCCAACGTAGTATAAGCAAGACTAGATCCGCTTGTATTGTGGGTCCCACATAAAGCCAGTCGCTTAGGCTATTGCCGCTAGAAGTTTAATTAGATGCATTAAATGTTAATATCGTAGTTTTGCCATTTAATTTTTTTACCGGATGATGTGGTAAGTAACAAACCATATCAGGGTAATCATTTGTTACAGGTTTTATATAAGTATTCGCTTACAACGTCGTCATACATTTTCTTTACCTGAGGTTTTCGTAACAGAGAAGACTCGTTTCTTAAAAACTGTGACAAAACATTCCCTTTAGATGAACCTAAAGAAATTTTTTCGGGCAAACCCGCTCTGAATTGAAGTGTTACAACATAACGACCATCTGGGTCCCTACGAGTGGTACTCTTAAAATTCTTCTCACAAATCATATCTTCAGGCGACATTATTCTCTTTTTTGATGGTTCCTCTAATTCCTAAAATCTAAGTAAATTTCTGTTTAAATTATCTTCCTTAGAAAATTCTACTCTAGTTGAATAAACTTGCAACGAAGATTGGCGTAGAGGCCCCGTAATATGCCACCCAAATACCGTGTTCTGAGCTATTAACGACCCCAAAATGTTCCGCTGAATTTCACCTGTGATAATCAAAGGAAACAAATCCGCACCTAGTAATAGATCGACAAGCCTATAATCAAAGAATTTAGGATCTGCCAAACGTGAAATGATGTTTCTGAAGCGGGATCAATCAGCGCGAGCTGGGTACGTATATTCACCATTGCCATCCCTAATGATACAGTCCGACTCTGAGAAACATGATATACTTGACGATTTACAGGAGCCGAAGATACTATACCGCCAAAGGTAGATGGCTGTGCTGGCTCTATGGGTCCAGGGTTATCCTGTGTAAAAGGAACGCCTGAAATCGGAGCCGAATTAGAAGAATTCCTAACAAAATCCTCCGAAGGAGACGCATTCCTGTGTAACAGGGTATGATGTCTCCTATTGCAACTTGAACAATTATGAAAACTCTTACAATCTTTAACTTTATGTGCGCGCGATAAACAATTAACGCAACAATGAAATTTTTTAACTGTCGAAAATCTTTCCGAAAACATAATTATCCGACGTCGATGAACCCGCATAATGTGACTTTACCTTCTGTACAACTCTCTTCTTTTCATGTGAGGAGTCCCTGGTATCGCTTAAACATTCTAATGTCTAAATCCTTTCTGTCAAAAAGGCATCTAAATACTTCCATTTAGACAAAACAAATTTGTCGCTAATACTTTGTTCCCACAAAGTAACAGTAATATCTGGATGTCTCTGAACACAAACAAAAACAACAATTGGATCCCCATTTTCGGTCGACACATCATAGATAGACAAGACAGACAGGCAGCTATTAATGCCCTCGCCACTGGTTTTTCGCCGCAAGTGGCATAACCGCTCAATATTACTATGACACGCACTATTCACATATAACGCAGTAAATAAATCCCTAAAGGTGGGCCAAGAAAGGTAATCCTCTTCAAACGTGTCAACGTCGCAAGGTGGTAACGACAAAGTGTGACCTGAAACATCAGCACTGCACGGATGTGCCATACGGGACTATCACATTTAATTTCCGGTTCAAACTCACGCTTCTTTCTATTTACTTTTCCTAAACACGTAAAATAGGCCATATATGTAACGCGCTACTCTGCCGTTATAGCATCACCCTGATCCAATTTTGTATCCTTACAACTTTTAAAAAAATCTAAACACGCCTCCTGTGTCAACTTAACTTTGACCCACAAAAGTCTCTAATGTATCGACTGTGTGTTCTTCATCTTTTATATCGTTAAAGAAAGCTTCAAATTCTATAAGAGCATCCGAAGCTCTAATAAATCTATCAAGCGCTGTAATAGACATTAACTCTCAAATTTCGGCAAATCAAAACAAAAAATTTAACTTTAAGACTTATTGAAAAAAACCAATTATTATCTTTAAATTTTAATCAAATTATATTTAAATAAAAAAATATTTTTAATTTAAATATAGTTAATAATTAAACTCAAAATAATATTATCAATTTAAAACAAAATAAATGATAATCAAACCGACCGACAGTAAATTTGTAAATTCAAGAAGAAGCACCGATGTAATGTTTTACAACGCACCATTATTTCATGCATACTTGATATTTATTTTTAATGCTTATAGAATTTTATACACTTTATATACTATTTTTTTTTATATTCCGTAGGGTTTTAAATTACTTTTACTTTTATAACAATTATGTTTACTATTTAATTAAAAAAAAACACACCGTCGATTAATTGCGTAGCAAAAGCAAATAAATTAAAACAAACGTCAAAAAAAATTAACTGCAAGACGATCAACCTCCGCACATACGTATCTATGTATGAAGATCTTAATAACTCTTGCGAAAAAAACCGACATCAAAACAGATTTCATCTGTCTGCCTATAACAGCTCAAGTGTATGGCCATATAAATTAGGTTAAATTAACTATTGGGACATACTTATATCTCCAAACTTTATAGTTTTTCAACTGTTCAATAGTTTGGCATATCAAATTACAGCAACTATAGGGTCACCGTTCAATTTCCAAATTCTAATTATATACTTGCTGTTGTAGTAGATTTAGCAATCAGGTTCTGTGTAAATTTTAACCGCCTGTCTGTAACGGTTCCACAGTTTGCCCATACACATCAGATTACATCAACTATTTAATTTATAATAAAACATTTTTATACTTCTTATTATACCAAATAAAGTTGTGGACATTCTGTCTAAAATTAAGGTGTTTGTATATAACGGTCCAAAGATGCGGCAATATAGAACAAATTACATTAATTTTGAAAACACCCTTTAATTTCTAAATTATAAGCTTCTTGTTATAGCGGACTTAGCAAAACATGTCCCTTGTAAATTACAGCTGTCTGTCTATAATGGTTGAAAAGTCCGGCCACATACACCAAACTATATCAACTATTGGAACACCCGTTTATTTTCAAATCCAAATTTTTTACTTGTTGTTATAGAGGAGTTAGTAATACAGGTTTTTTGTAAATTTCAATCGTCTGTCTACAACTGTTTAAAAGTATGCCCATATACCAAATTAAATAAACTATTGGTGCGCCCTTTAACTTATAATTTTAAATATTATCAGCTGTTACTATAACGGCCATAGCAATCTACATTGCGTCAAATTTGCAAGTGCTTGTCTATAACGGTTCAAAAGATGGGCCTATATAAGTAAATCTACAGTAACTACGGGACAACATTTAATTTCTAAATTCAAATTATAAACTCGTTAATATAGCGGACTTAGAAATACAGTTCCCTTCAAAGTATCAGCATTCTGTCTATAACGGTTCAAAAATACGGCCACACACTTGAAATTATATCAACTATTGGAACACCCTTTAACTTCTTAATACATTTTTATACTTGTTGTTATAGCGGACTTACCAATACAGGTTCGTTGTAAATTCCAAGCGTCTGTCTATAACTTTTAAAAAATATGGCAATATACATCAAATTACATGAACTATTGGCGAACCCTTTAATTTATAATTCATAATATTAATACTTGTTACTATAACGGCCATAGCAATCGACATTCTGTCCAATTTGCAAGCGTTTGTCTATAACGCTTCAAAAGGTAGGATCAAGTACATAAGTAAATCTTCATCAATTAATAAATTCATATTGTAAACTCGTTGATATAGCAAATTTAGCAAACAGGTCCTTTTTAAGTTTCAGCGTTATTGTTAACCACAAACACAAAACAGAAAATAAATTGCAATATTTTTTTTCTCTTTCTTAGAACATGAACCAAAATATGTAAATGTGTATGTGAATGTTATTAAATATATAAAATATAATCTTTAAAGCCTTTTCGTTTTAAAATTTTGTTTATTTATATAGAAATTATTTTTAGCAAAAGTACGAATTAAACATAAATGTGCAACTGTGGCAAATAAGTTACTAAATTTATGTAAGTACATTGTAGCCACATAAATATCGTTAATAAGTTACCTAAGCATTTGACAGGCTTTTCGTTGGATTTTTGACATAAGCTAAAGCTAGCTTATGCACATTATAGTTGGGTCTTTACAAAACCAAAGACATTGCTTATGTGTTTTTCTTTCTTACTAACCGCATTCAAATTTTGAATTCAAAAGCACAATAAAAAAATTTCACATCCACTGCATCTGCTTTATTTACAACTGCATTTTTTTCGTAATCATAAGCAGAATTATTACTTTATTTTAAACAGTTAAAAACTGTAAAAGCAATGAAAAGTAAAAAATTTACGACTTTTGCTACTTCGACTTAAGTTATTTAAACACTGATTTTACTATTATATTTTTAATATACAAATAATAAAATTCTTTTGAAAAATAATTCAATTAACATTTTAAATATAACAGAAATTACAATGGTTTTTTCTCCATTAAAGGTGATGACACTGTAGCTAGGACGTTTTATTTTGATATTTTTCATATTCACCCACATTCTGTTTGCCGACGTCAATACAAAACGACGTCGTTTTTCCTCGTTTGTTGTAAATTGGTATTCCCGTTGTCAATATTGTCATTAGTTGATGACTGTCGCCATATGTTTGGTATTTTCTCAGAACGGTTGATATTGATACTGCCGTTGAGTTTGTCGTCGCCATTTTTGATGTTGAGTTGTGTTGTATTGTGTGCAAATGAAAATTTTAAAAACATGAAAAAGTATACAGTAATATTTAAAATAACAAATAAGAAATATTTTAAATAACAAAAAAGAAATGGAAAAAACTAAAATTACCAACTTCTGCCAATTTAAAAAGTTAGTGGAAGAGTTAGAAAGAATCCATCCTAATGAAAAAAAGGAAATTAGTAAAACAGGATTTTGTCGGACCGATAAATGGATTTGCATTATAAGACTTCACTTATTATTATTTTTTATGCATTTAATATTAATAATAATTAATACTAAGCTATTTATTAGGCAGACAAAATCCTACCCTTAACTAACGACAAGTTGTAATAATGGACCTTAGACTATTTATTTTAATTGTTTGTAATAGCTTATTTTATTGTTTATAGGTGTTTTATTTTTTTACAAAATTTGAATTTTCCACAACACGCCAAACAGAATAAGCGTGATTAAAATTTCTCTTTAGCCGAAATCTGCTATCAAATCTCATCATCATCTATATCAATTTTGTTCTGTTGTTTTGTTGTTTGTGTTGTTTTGCTTCAATTTTGTTCTCTATTTTGGTGAGAAAGCAAAACATTTGTGTTTGGAAGTATGTGTTTGAAAATGAGAGTGTTTTATACACATACTACTTGAAATTTACGTGATTGCTTATAAGACATTTTTCTTATGCTTGTGCAGCCCTTTGCTAAATAAGTACTCGTAGTAAGAATTTAATAAATTGTAACACAACCACATGCAGAAAAGTTGAGAAAAAGATATGGAACAGTTTAAGTCAGGCCTGGTTTTTGTCCTCTGCTTTAAAGGACAAGGACCGATTTTGCAGATTTTCAGTACCGAAATTTTTTTTCTAGTGCCTTGAAAAAGTTGATTTTAACACGAACACGGGCAAACAAACGGACATCGCTCAATGAATTTCGCTATAAGAATAAGAACTCAGAATGAAGGTTAAAAAAATGGCTTTTTCGAGTTTCTGATAAGTGTTGACAAGATTGTAAGGTCAGTTGAGTGAATAGTACAGCATCGCTGATCGTGCTTAAACAACACAACTCTAATGTGATTGAAACGCAATATTAATTGCACATTATTGTTTTTGCTTTGTATAAGCATTTTTGTGGAAGATTGTAATAATGATTATTTCATAACAGTATTATAATACGCTGATTTCTGAAGGAAATTAATACAATTAATGTAAAATTTTGTTGCTGCCGCTTGAGATACTGTATGCAACTGTCGCAAGCGTATAAAATCTTCCTTTTATGCCAATTCGCTATCTTTTTGCTAGGGTTAACAAAATCAATTCTTTCTTTGCTAAATGTCAATTACAGCAAATCTCCTTTGTAGATGTTGCCATTTTTAGCGAGATACTCATCTTGACATCTTTGACAAAATTCATGAATCAGAACCTTTCTTAACTATACTAATCGGACTGTCATAAATCGTCCGTTCCGGTGGAGCCAAAAAGGCCGAGCCCATCAAGAAGTGTCCAGGGCTTAAGGCAATCGGTTCAATAGGATTATCTGGCATAAGATATATGGGACGAATTTCAGAGAAGCCTCCATTCTATTGTTGATATACTTTAAATGTATAACGGCAAGATTGCACCTCTTTTCGAAAATGTAATTTAAAACTTTTGACCCCAACCTCACAAAGGCCGCTATAAAACAGCCGTTATAAAACAGCATGGCAAGCCCGTAAAGAAGATTCAAAAGGCCCTAGCAATTTCGTTTGAAGCGACAATAAAATTCTTACGAAGGCTGCCAAGAGCGTGTCGGTCGATAAATCAGATGCAGCATATAAATGTATCACTTTCGCAGAAAAACATATCAACTTGCAAACATACCCTTTTGTAATTCGACTGGATTTGATTGTTTCCATTAAAGGGTTCAGCGAAATCAATCCCAGTAGTGAATTGAAATGTATATGTATGTACAGTCGTATGGTGGAATAATAGGGTACAGTTCACGATATGACAGTGAAGGTTATTTTAAAAAACGACCCAATAATCGCATCAATCCTAGTACGTAAAGAAAAGGATTTAAAGGTACTAAATAACTTTTCGGCGGCTAGGGCATCTTATTCAAAAGATTTTTGTACTCCTCAGCGTACTAGACCTTTTGAGCATATATTTACTGTTTTCAGCTCATCACTAGGCACGAAATTATTCTCATAATTAAAGCGACCTTTATGGGCTGGGTGCGTTGAGTAAAGAAATCGAAACGTGTAAGCAAAGACGCGCATAGCCCTGCCTAGTGATGACAACCTTTCCAAAATCTGTGTCCAGATTTCCTAAAATTGGGTTATACCAACAGTTTTTGCTCTGTCTTGACCATGTTGGGCGGCGTCACAGAGTTAATTTTTCTACAAAGTGAGCGGATTCACCCCTGGCTGCCCAAATTAGCATGATTGTCCTCTGAACGAAAATAAAACCTATTGTTGTTTTCAGTATTTTCCTGAATAGGACAAAACCTATTTGCGACCAATGTGGTACAAGAACAAGTAGGTTTTCGAAGCGAAGTCAGCACAATCGTTGAATCTGTCCTAGAATAAACGCGTTCAAGATTTATTTTACTTTCCCTAAGGATATTTTTTACCAATTCTGATTCCAAAACTGCTTCGGATAATTTAAGACGAGGTAACGAAACTGAAGAAATTAAGGTTTAAAAGGTAGCGAGACGATATATCTACTATTAGAATCCCTTCTACGGAGTAACAATATTCTTTTTTGGAGTTTCTTCTAATTCCCAAATCTCTTCTTCGTCTTCTTCGTAAAAGGTAACGGCATTCGAAAAAAAATCTTAATATAAATATTAACTGAAACTTCAATTGGACTTGTCAGAATTCATCAAAAAACCATTGGAGATCCAAAAATATTTTTGCGAACTTCGCCAAGAATTACTTTTGGGTATAAATAAGCAAGATCAACTGGCATATTTTTGTAAAAGTTGTTGTCAACCAATTATATATAGGTAAATTACTTGAAATTGATGGTAAAACTCTAACTCTTTCTAACTCAAATTGTGCAAATTTTTTTTTAAGTCGATGAAGCTTCTTTATTAACGCCAGAATTATTTATATTCGGAGAATGTGACGGAATTTGTACTTAATTTCGCAAACGTTCTGAAAGAAAAAAAACTTTTGAAGCCAGGTTAATTAAGGCCCTTGCCAGAAACGTACTGTCATGACAAAACAGACGAATTCACAATATTTTCTATTGGCGCATTGCGATGTAGTACTCGTAAGGTATGATGACTATAATTACAAATGAAGCAATTATGATCACTTTTGCATTCTTTGACTTCAATAAGCAGTTAACGCAGCAATAAAATCTCTTCACAGTACAAGATCGATCGATTTGGGGCTTAACTTTTCGTTCAACGTTTTTCCTTTCTGTTTCCAAATTTGTGAGATCGCGTATGTAATCTAAAGTTTGAATTCGCTTTGTTAAGAAGATGTCTAAGTCGTTCCAAAAAGACAAAGCGGATTTGTCCTTTATACTTTGCTTCCAAAATGTGAGTGTTTAATTTGGCAGTCGTTGGAGGCAAATAAAAACAATAATTGGATCCCAGTTATGAGTATATATTTTGTAAACCGACATAACATAAAAACTAGTTTCTTTGTTACAGTTTTTAGGCTAAAAAGACTCTTTAGTTGATTATTAACCAACATTCGAGAATTCTCATATGTTTCGTTTAGATCTTTCCACGAGATATTAAACCCAGCATAATTAACGTATCACATTGTGGAAGGGGTAGGTTGTGGCAAGAATTATGACCAACCGAGTCTTCAAAACTTTTAGAAATTTTCGATTCGGCCTTTTCCCCATTCGTACACCGAACGTATGCATTAACGATGCTTGCATATTTCCCTTTAGCAACTTTTAACACGCCAAATTTTACTTTCCGGGACACTTTTACTTTTACGGCTCATATTCAATCTTGACTTTTTCCCAAAGCTAATCTAATTCATCAGTTAATATTTTACTAGTATAGCCTTGATAATTTTCATCGCGAATTTTGTTAATATTTACATCAAATTTAAATATGGCGTCTGAAGCAGTAGTAAAACTTTCGAAATATTTTTCCGACATTTCGAAATAAATTTAATTCTACTTTAACATTTAGCTAGGAAGACTTTGATAAAGTTTATCGACCAACAGTAGGGTGACCATAGGTATAAACAAAAGAAAAATACTAACAAAACAAAATGTTTAAGCTCGCATTAATTTATATAAATCTATTTTCAATTTATATTTAATTAATTTATTTGATTTATAATTAATCAATTTATATTCATTTGCGATCGTCTGTCCACTAAAAACAAAACTCAGCCCCGATAAAATTGGTATTGATAACAGAATGTAATCGATCATAAAGAATTAATGCACCGATATATCCGCTACACAATAAGCAATTACTTGTTATTCTATTATAGACACACATATATACCCGTATGTATGTATGTTTATATACAATAAGTTTCTCCTACTTTTCTTTCAAATGAATTTTACTAACCTGAATTTATTTTGTAATTAAAGAACGATCAAATTTGCTAATAAGTTGTCGTAAAAGAATCCTAAAATTAAATTCTTGCCAATTTTGCGGCGTATATCCGTCGCAAGTAGATAAAAATGGCTTGAATTTATATAGAAATAAAAACAAGCTGAATTAATTGGGTTTCGAGACAAATCTCTTTTTTATTAAATTTAAATTTACCTTGATAATATACACCTTCGAAAAGCACGTAATGCTCGTTTGGTATTAAATCAATGATTAAAATTAAATACAGAAAATGTCTTACAAAACTCAAGTAAATGTTGCGAACAATATTTAAGTCCCGTAAAGGTGTACTCGTTAAGAAGAACAAAGTTGAGCAAAAGGGTATCAATTCGACAACTTGTACTTAAACACGTTAAAAAAATAAATACTTATAGGTTGTTGCGTTCTGGTATATATTAATAACATGTTAAGTGGTTACATTTAACATTTTTCTCTTAAGTGTGAGAGTTACTATTAATTTATGCTCACATTCCTTTTAATGGATTTCAGATGTTTGACGTTATGTAAAATCGTGTACAAATATTGTTTCTTTCTTAATTCATTTTAAATGGTTGAAAGGTAAGTGACTAAAAAGTTTTATGACTAAAGCTATGTACAGGCGGTTGTCAGATCTTACAATATTGTCAGAAATATGTACAGAAAACGCCAAACAATCGTGTGTGCTTACAATTGTTGTCTGACAATATTGTCAGGTAAATGTCAGACTTCTAACTGACAAAATATTGTCAGATATCTTACAATTGTTGAAAACTTTTATTTTATTCTTTTAAAGATTTATTGTTACAATATTTTTTTTATAATGTACTCGTATTAAATTTTCTTTTAAGTTATTGTTATGAAATTCTTTTTGTGTTCCATTATAGTCTATATTACTGTTTACGCCATTCCTACTTATTAGTCTTAAAGGTCTTTTAAATGGGCTTTGACTCTTTTTCCTATTTTCTAGTTTTATTAATACTAAGTATCCTATGTTTAGACTAATACTATTTTTGCATTTATCATTTAAAATTCTTTTCTTTTTTGTTTTTACTTCTAATTCTTTTGCTCTATTTAAAGCAAATTGTAATTTCACTCGTAATTCTTGTACATAGTCTTTATAATTATAAATTTTTGTTTCATTGCTTAGCAGATCAGAGGGAAGACATGGCAATTTGCCAAATACAAGTTCAAAAAGTGTGTATCCCGTATCAATGTGTGGTGTCGTATTATAGGCAAAAGTGAAATATGGAATCCACTTATCCCATTCATAATCATTTGCGGTTGTTAACAAGAATTCATTAAGAACCCTTTAGTTTCTTTCTATTGAACCTAAGGTTTCATGGTGGTATGGTGTTGAAAATACTTTTTTGATTTGTAGTAATGAGCATATGTTTTTTATCAGTTCAATTGTAAATTCTGTTTCTCTGTCGGATTTAAGTACTTTGAATTGATTGAATTGGGTGTGCAACGACGAATTTTGTCCATTCGCACTGCATTGTTAAGATGTAGCGGTATTCGTTTAAGATTCTAAGAGGACCTACGGTGTCAATTGAAATCACTTCAAAACTATTGTTTGGTGTGTCTGTTAGTGTAAGTGGTTCTTTTATGTGTTTTGTTTGTTTATTTTTGTTACAACTTTCACAATAAGATACGAGTTGTTTTACCATCTTGTTCATGTTCTTCCAGATGTATCGTTGTTTTAATTTAATGATTGTTTTTCTTATTCCTAAGTGTCCAGCGTGGATGATATTGTGGAATTGGTCAATAAGTTTATATTTTAGAATATCATCTGTTATTCTTTTTGGGGCATTATATAATATTATTTTGAATTGGTGACTTTTGTTATTTATTTTATCTTTGCATATGCTTCTTTTAATTCTTCTATCGTATATACTCTAAATATTTCATCATTATTTGCTAGCGCTAATTCTTTTATATTTTCTTTCTTCATTTTTGATATCAGTTTTCTCAGAACCGAATCTAGTTTCGCGTGTTTATCGCTGAATCTTGTATGCTTATCATCTTCATTATTCATATTCTTGGGATGTAACTTCTTCCTAGTCGAATCTGGTTTCGACGGATTATCGTTACAACCTTTATTCTTATCTTGGGTATGCAATTTCTTCATAATCGAATCTGGTTTTGATGAATTATCATTACGCCCTATGTGCACAATATTATTTCCAATAATTATATCTTCATCCATATCTTTGACTTTATTAAATTGCAATTTCTTCATATTCTTGATGTCATTGATGGATATACATTCCCAAATTTGAAGTTGATCAGACTTCTGAGAAATGCATGTTTCCATACTATTTTCTTCTGCGCGCGAGTTAACCTTTCTTATTTTAAGATAGTAATAACAAATCCATAAATTTAAATATAACTAAGATAGTAATAAAAGATGATAAATCCATAAACTAAAATATAACTATTCTAAGCTAGAGATAAGACAAACATCATAAATACAACTATTGTAACGATAAGAAACACATTCTTTCTTTTCTTACTTAATACAAATAACTCAAAACATGTTTTACTGATAAAAAAAAGATACTAGTAACCTAAACAAAGAAAAACATATTTTGAGTTAGGACAAAGAAACATTAAACATAATTATTAATATAAATAGATGCTAAGAAAAATAGAAAAAAGAAAATATATTTTTTTTACTCATTTCCTATAATTGGAAATTAACTGGGGGCTCAAGCCGGTCTAAACTCTTGACCACAGCCAAATATTCTTGACATTCAAGATATTTAAATAAAAATTCCACGGCTTTGAAGAAAAGCAAACCAATCTCTGAAAAAGTGAGAAATTACCACGCTGGACCGACGTCAGAAACTGCAGAAAATATTCAATTCCCTACGATCTATAGGAAAAGACAACAATACAATGAATCAAGATATCGCAGCTTTACGAGCACAAATAGAGGTACTCACACAAACTCTACAGAATACTCAATTGAAGGTAAATACACTGGAGGCGGAACAATCTCCCCATACAATCACTACGCAGGAACAACATAGTAACTTCACACCAAATATAAAGGATGCAACTCAGATAAATTTAAAAACATTCAAACCTATACCGTGCTTCAGTGGGGATAAAAACCAATATAGATCCTGGCGGAAAAGGGCATGGACATTCATGGAAAATATCAAACAATTTTCCAACCACCCAAATTACTACACAGCATTCACGATACTGCATTCAAAAATTGTTGGAGAAGCAGCAGACATCCTCATCAACCACAACACCAAGATGAACTTTTATTCTATAATTAACAGGCTTGACTACACTTACGCAGATCAACGACCTTTATACGTACTTCTCGAGGAAATGAACAAACATAAACAGGGAAGACAAACACTCTCAAAATCAGCAAAGCACTGAACCTCGCACTTTCGAAAATAGAGATGTCAGGTGATAAGGGATCTGCATCCATATCGGAATATGCAAATCAGGAAGCAGTCCGTACATTCATCACAGGACTCAACAGTAAATACACAAGTGGTACATTATATAGCCATCATCCAAAGGACCTAGAAACTGCATTTGCAATCGCAAGCACCATATACCATGACAACGCAAATATGCAGTTCGACACACTGGCTACAACACAATTATACAACCAAAAACCAAACTTCGGACCACAACGATACGAAGATAGAAGGAGGTACAATCCCAATGTACAAGCTCAATTTAATCATCAACCACGGCAGGAACCCATGGAAGTGGATAGTTCGCAACAATTTAGACGTTTAACACAATATTCTCCAATACAACCCACTCAGAAGGGTGCAACAACCAACAAAAAGGGATAGAATGCCTTCATCAAAAAATTATAGTCCGAATAAAGTTTAACGAGTAAACCAGACGAGAGATGAAGATATACAATCACTTGTACCACACACCGAAGATACTAACAGAACCGGCAGCGCTTTTTTTAGGCGAATAAACGGATTGCCATGTCTACAGAGGCACTGCCAAACAACAGGTAAATCCGTTAATATATTAATCGACACAGGTGCGACAAACAATTATATTAGTTCTAAGTGCAACATAGGAAAATCTATTCCAATAAAACCAGTTAAGGTAAAAACGCTTCACGGATACTCTTTAACGAAAGCAAAAAAAAATTATTACACTATTAGGCCACAATTTAGTATTTTTCGAAACTGAAGCCTTAGAAGAGTTCGATATGCTTCTCGGGGAACATAGTCTCTGAGCCATAAAAGCAGAAATTAACTTATTTGAGTATAAAATTACGTATCAATTTAAAAGAAAAGAAGAAATTAGCGAACAAAAAGTGAATTACACAGTCAATAATGACAAATATAAAAATGAAATTGAAAATATAATGAGAATAAATGACGAAACCAACGAAATTCTGCCCTTTACAACCACTGCACAAGCTACAATTAGGACAAAATCAGAAGATCCTATTTGGGTGAAACAGAACCCGTATCCAATAGCAGACAATGAATTTATAAATAAAGAAATTCAAACATTATTAGACAACCAAATAATACAACCTAGCAAAAGCCCATACAACTCTCCAGTATGGACCGTTGCGAAAAAAGGCACAGATGAGGAAGGGAAACCAAAAAAACGTATGGTAATAGATTTTCAAAAGCTTAATGCTCAAACTATAACTGACAGGTACCCTATCCCAGATGTAGCAATGACTATTCAAAATTTAGGAAAAGCAAAAGTCTTTACAACACTAGACTTAGAGTCAGGATTTCACCAAATCTTGATAAAAAAATTAGACAGAGAAAAGACTGCATTCAGTGTGAATGGAGCAAAATACGAATTTCTTAGAATGCCATTCGGCTTAAAGGACGCACCTTCTCTATTTCAGCGATGTATAGATGATATTCTGCGCCCATATATTGGTAAGTTCGCTTACGTGTATATCGACGACGTGCTTATATATTCTTCTTCGCCTGAAGAACACATGGAGCACATTCGAATAATAATAAACGCATTACATAATGCAAATATGAAAATTTCTGACGAGAAATCACATTTTTCCCAAGACTCAGTAGAATATCTTGGTCACGTAATCAAACACAATAAAATAACTATACCTAAAAATTTAAAAGAATTTTTTCAACCAGATTTTAACAAGCCCTTCGAACTAACAACTGATGCAAGCAACTTTGCACTAGGAGCTGTACTTTCTCAGAATAAGAAACCTATTTCATTTATATCTAGAACCCTTAACCAAACCGAACAAAACTATAGCACAAACGAAAAAGAGCTTCTTGCGATCGTTTGGTCACTTCAAAAATTAAGAAATTACCTTTACGGTATAGCAGACTTAACCATTTACACGGACCACCAGTCACTCATTTTTTCTATATCTGATAGAAATCCCAACACAAAATTGAAACCATGGAAAAATTTCATCGAAGAATATGGCGCTAAATTAGTATATAAGCCAGGAAATCAAAATGTCGTCGCTGACGCATTTTCACGTCAACAGATTAATAATACTTTGAGTTGTTCACAACATTCAGCACAAAGTTCGCCAATCGAAAAATTGAAACGCGTGAAACAACCATTAAATGCATTTAAGAATCAAATAATTATTCACTATAACACAGATAACTTAGTGCAAATGTCTTCACAAAATATTTTCTCATATGCACGACACAGACTTTATTATTCAACCAAGGACGAATTATTACACAGATTAGAACAAATAATAAACCCAAAAGTAACAAATGCTATAAAAATAGAGGAAGAAACTCTATTCCACGTCGAAGATAATATCACTTCTTCTTTTCCAAATGTAAAAATTGTAGTAGCTCAGAAAATGACAGAAGAAATACAGACAACGTATTTTTGGCCAACCATACGCACCATGTGTAAAAAAGAAGCAAAAGACTCTGAAATCTGTCTTACAAACAAATACGAAAGAAGACCAAATAAACAACCAATTGGAGCAACACCGATTCCAAATCACGTGGGAGAACACATACACTTAGATTTATTTTATATGAACGGACACACATACATCACCACAACTGATAAGTACTCGAAAGTGGAAACATCATTACAGATTACGAACACACCTGGAATAACGTAAAAATAAATGGACCTAAACTAATACAATTCAATTACTCAACAAATATAGATGGAAAACAATACTACAACCACCAACAAGCACTCAAAGATGCCATACATAACATACACGACGAACAATTACAAATAATGCGCATCTTAGAATCTAATGGTAACTACAAATTTAACAATATCCAAGAAATATCAACCTTCCTGATACCCATCGAAGAACATCCAGTCAAATACACATTTTATTTCGTATTGGGACTATGTACATTAGCATTACTAACTTATGGTATGATTAAATTCTGCGAATGCTACAGGATAAAGAAAATAGAAACACAAAGGAAAAAAATCGACGAATTATATGAAATAGAACTTCTCAAGCTCCGACAGAGACAATATACAGTTTAAAACGAGGACGTTTTTTTTAAGAAGGAGGACAGTTAACATCTTTTATTTTAAGATAGTAATAACAAATCCATAAATTCAAATATAACTAAGTTAGTAATAAAAGATGATAAATCCCTAAACTCAAATATAACTATTCTAAGCTAGAGATAAGACAAACATCATAAATACAACTATTGTAACGATAAGAAACACATTCTTTTTTTTTCTAACTTAATACGAGGGCTGCTATATATATTTCTGGCCTGGCAACACTGAGTGCTGCCAATTGCAATTTGACATTTCCATTGGAAAGTTTGTAATTTTTAAGCAATATCGTACTCAAAACGTTTTGACGTACGACCATTATTTGTGTTGTTTACAGTGACTTGAAAAAATTAATATAGAAAAAAATGGAATTAACTCGTGAACATTTTCGTCCCATCATTTTTCACAACTTTCGACGTGGATTATCACGACAAGAGTGCATTCATGAACTTAAATCTTTGTATGGCGATGAAGCACCATCCTATAGCACTGTAAAAAATTGGTATAATGAATTTAATCGTAGCCGAAGATCGCACAAAGACGAATCTCGTGAAGGTCGTCCAAAAACGGCTGTTGTGCCACAGAACATTAATGCCGTGCGTGAACCCATAATGCAAGATCAACATGCGACATACCGAAAGATAGAGACATCCTTGGACATTTCTTCCTCCAGCATACATTTGATACTGCACGAACACCTGGCCGTTAAAAAGGTTTGTTCTTGTTGGATCCCGCACAATTTGAAAGTCGCTCAAAAAAAGGCTCGTGTCGATTGGTGCAAAGAATGTTGCAAAATACGATTGCGGTGCTTCAAAAGACGTTTATAAGATCGTCACAGGTGGCGAATCATGGATCTATGCGTATGAGCCCGAAGCGAAACAACAAACGACCGTGTGGGTCTTCAAAGACGAGCAAAATCCAACGAAAGTTGTTCGTGGAAGAAGCACTTCGAAGCAAATGGTCGCCTGTTTCTTCGGCAAAAGCGTTTTTGACCGGTCAAAACGTCGAATTAATGGGTTATCCGCCGTACAGTCCTGACTTGGCACCTAATGACTTCTTCTTGTTTCCGCACATCAAGAAAAAAATGCGTGGTCAATGATTTTCGACGCCAGAAGAAGCTGTTCAAGTGTTCAAAAACCATGTTTTAGAGGTGTCTCAATCGGAGTGGAAAAAGTGCTTCGACAACTGGTTTGAGCGCATGCAAAAGTGTATAAATCATGCTGGAGAATACTTTAAAAAAAATTAAACCATTTTTGATTATAAATATTCGCATTTTCACTATTAGGCCAGAAATATATAGAGCAGCCCTCGTACAAATAACTCAAAACATGTTTTACTGATAAAAAAGGTACTAGTAACCTAAACAAAGAAAAACATATTTTGAGTTAGGACAAAGAAACATTAAACATAATTATTAATATAAATAGATGCTAAGAAAAATAGGATAGATAGTCTTAAGAATATATTTAATAAAGAAACGCACATTTTTTGGTGCAGAAAAAAGAAAATATATTTTTTTTTACTCATTTCCTATAATTGGAAATTAACTCGCGCTCTATTATTATTATTATTTTTTGCCCTATTTTTATTTGCCTCATTTGCTATGTTATTTTTTTTTCCTTATTTGTCATAGCCCATGTAGTTACCAGTATTTTTCTTTCCTTATTATCATTTTCTTTTGTTATCATTTGTTTTAAAATTTTTAAATCTAATTCTATCCTGGAAAGTTGGTCGGCATTTGTATTGATGTTTCCTTAAATCTGTCTGTCACTTAAATCTAGTCTAATTCTAGTCATTTTTGATGTAGGATTTTTATGCGAAAATAGTGAAATTAATGGTCTGTGGTCTGTTACCACTATAAATTGTCTGCCATATAAGTAAGACTTGAAAAAGTTTATGCTCCAATGAATAGCTAACAATTCTTTTTCTATAACCGGCTTATTAATATTTTGTAAAGATTTACTTGCGTAAGATATTGGTAAATCTTGACCTATTTCACCTTGGGATAATACCGCTCCTGTGTTGTCAAAATAAAAGGTTTATCAAAATCTGATTATTGTAATATAGGTGGATGTATTAGTTTTTCTTTCAGTTCTTCTAATCTAGTTAGAGGATATTTGTCGTTGACAATTTTATCATTAATCTTTCTAAAATCTGCAGCAAGTCTCCATTTCTTTTTATCTTCTATATTCTTCTTTGGTACCAAAAGGAGTGGAGCATTATATGAACTAATTGATGGTTCCATCATTCAGGGTTTCCAAAAACTGCTACTAGCAGTCACATTTTACTAACCAGTTCATCTTGTTTCAGTTACATGCTGAAAATAAGCAACTGAATTCAGTTTTCTATTTTGCGCCAACTGAAAATAGTTGAACTGAGCACACACATAACTAAAAACCAACTGAATTTAGTCTACTATTTTCAGGAGCAAAACGAACACACAGCGACTGAGTTTGTAAGTTAACAGTACGCCACTGAGAAGACAGTTTGTGTGCGTTTATCAGACGTAGTTATGTTTTTTTAGTATCGTAACAAAACTAAAAATATGACTGGATAATGTGAATGGGGTGGTTAAACAAAGTAGAAAAGTGAGCGTTCGTATACATTTATTCGTTCAACAAATTAAAGAAAAATATATACATGCATTACTACTTTGTGCTGTTACTCGAAAATGAATTAATTTATATTTTTCGAATATTTGAGTTATAAAATGTAAATTTATTTTGATTGAAAAAAATTTGTAGGATAATTATAAATTTTGTAACTAAAGCTAGATTTACACGATTGAAGGTATTTTGAAGTCTTATCATAATTTTGAAAATTTATTTTGATGTCCTATTTACATGTATCAAAAGTTTGATCAAAATATTCTTTCAATATTTTTCAAAATCGTTTGACAAAATTTGTTGAAGCTAATTTATACTATTGGTAAACTTTTTAAATTGAAAATATTGACTTTGATGAGCTGTTTCGCTTCTTTTGGGAAATAACTTATTATTATAAAAAAAAAAAATTAATAAGTATGGACGACGACGCAATCATCATAGCACAAACATTTTTAATATTGGAGGAAGAAGTAGAGGATAATAATGCAAAAAAAAAGAAAACAGAAGGAACATTGGGTTCGACCTTTTCTTTTGGAAGGTAATGGTATGTATGTCTCTTTTAGAGAGCGATTGTAAAGGAATTACCCCGACCTATATAGATTATTTGCTGAATCTCGTAACTCCATCAATAGAAAAAGACAATACTAAAATGCGGGAATCTATCTGCCTCGGAGAACGCCTGGCAATAACCTTGAGATTTTTAGTGACTGGGGATAGTTACGCAAGTCTGATGTTCTTGTTTAAAAGATCAAAATCATCGATATGCAATTTTGTGCCTGAAGTCTGCGCTGCATTATATAAAGTGTTAGAAGATGAATTTTTAAAGGTAAAACTTATTAAATAACAAAAACATATAAAAATAATATCTATTGGTACAGTTGCCAGCAACAGAGAAGGAATGGGAGAGTATTTCGCAAAGTATATATAAAACGTGGAATTTTCAATCGGGGCATTAGATCGAAAACACATCGATATTATAGCACCAGCACACTGTGGTAGCGCATATTTCAATTATAAAAAGAAAAGCATCATTGTTTTGATGGCGCTTGTGGACGCGAACTATAATTTTGTTTACATCGACGTTGGTGCAAAGGGTAGAGAGTCCGATGGCGGAATATTCAGTAATTGTTCGCTATCGAATGGATTATATAATAATACGTTGAGTTTGCCGCAACCGACACCACTGCCCTGCAGACAAAAACCAACAATCCTCAAAAGCATCAACATCATCCCAATCCTCAAAAGCACAATTAGTTAATGTCTCGAAGTTTGATTCTGTACCTCCTGATTCACGATTTCTCACAGTATCTAAAAAGTGTAGAGCTGCAAAATATTCATATTTTGATATTTAAGTAGCGCCACCTTGTCCACTTTTGGAGGTATTTAATTTTTTGTGCTCCGCCTTTAATATATAATATTTTGAAATTTGATCAAAAGATAAAAAAAAAGTTTACATTATATCGTTGGCTATGCAATGATTCGTTGCAGCAGCAATTTCTGACCAGCACTTCTGTCTTTTATTTCGGTTCCTGTTGCTTGTGATTTTTGCGCAAATTATTATTTATGGTATCACTTTTAAAAATATTGATATAATATTCCACAAATATATAGTTATTTAAAATGTAATACTACCCAACTCATATTAACAACAAACATTTATACGTAAACAGCTTATGTATTGAATCAAAAGAATGAACATGCTGTCAAATTATTTATATTTTTCAATATTGCCACAAGCTATTTTGATGCTTATTTACACGGTATCAATAAAATGTTCAAAAGTTTTGTTCAATAAATTTTGATCAATAAATTTTGAAGGAATTTTTCAAAAGAATTTTGAAAAACAATTTTGAAGAAAATTTCAATCGTGTAAATCTAGCATAACAATAATAATAGTTTTTGAATAGTATTGTAGAGCAGTGCATTAAAAGAAATATTCACATTTGGGTTTAAATTAACTATTAATAAATTTGTGGAAATTATGAGTAGAATTAAAATGTGAATGCTTCATTATTTTTAGAGGCCTTTTGCTATTTGAAAAAAAACCGATCTTGCTGTTGTATGTATAAATTGTCCTGGGTCCTTTTTAAAGAAACTGCAGCGTTTAAAAATTATTAATATATTACAACAACAACAATACAAAATCAATTTACCTGGTGTTAACAAAATCCCACAATTAAGAGGTTTCCGTTAGTGTTTTGCACATTAATTGCACATGGGTTTTTTACACTAGGTAGTGTACGTTCTTGTTTTTTTAGGTGTTCTTTCTTTTTCTTTCGTAAAATTTATTTACTTAAAAGGATCAAGAGCTCACATTGCATGTTACTAATTTTACATAAAGCGAAGAAAAAACATTGTACTGTCTTTGCATTAAATGAATATTAAAGAGCTACATTCTTTTCGTGTAAGTTCTCTCGAAAACACCAGTTGGTAATAATCTCATTTATTAACTAGAAGACATTAAATCTTTTCTTTATAATTATCTAAATTAATTCATTTTAAATCTGCACAAAAGTTTTTTCAGTAGTAAAGTCATTTTAAATTCAAACTGCCGTATTCATGAAATATTAAAATAGGTTTGAAATGTATTTTAGGAAAATTTTATATGGAAAATTTGTCATAAAAAACATTAGATAATCCGCACACATTTTCAGTTGTGTTGCGTTACTGTAAAAACATAACTACGTCTGATTACCGCACACAAACTGGCTTCTCAGTTGCGTACTGATATCTTACAAACTCAAAACTCAGCCACTGTGTGTTCGTTTTGCTCCTAAAAATAGTAGACTGAATTCAGTTGGTTTTTAGTTTTGTGTGTGCTCAGTTTAACTATTTTAAGCAGTCAAATAGTTGAAAATGAATACTTAAACTATTTTCAGTTCAGTCGCCAATAAAAAAAATTTTTGTTGGTGCTGAATATTAAACCCTGCTATTATTTCGTCATCAAACATTTTCTGTACTTTTTCTTTTATTACGTCAGTATGTGAGTGTGGTAATCTATAGTTTTTATGTAAACTGGTATGTTGTCTGAAGTCGTGATTGTTTGTTCATAAAAACTGTTGACGGTTAATTTTTCGTCTTCTAAATAAAAAACATTTTGATTTTGTTTAAATATTTCTATTAATTGTGCTTTTGAAAATTCATCATTATGGTCTAATTGCAGTTCATTCACTATTCTTTCAAAACGTTTGTTATTCCTCACGGTATTGTAACTTAATATCTTATAAATTTTAAGTGGGTCAGTCTGAAGTTTAATGCCTTTTATTGCCACAGTTTCGTTAGTTGTGTTTAAAATTTTTACGTTTGTACTTCCACCATTTGGTGCTATTGAATCATTTAAAAATATTCCCTCTTGTAATTGTTTATTAAATATGACGCAATCTTCTTTAAGCTCTAATTTTATAGCTTGTACAATTTTTGTTCTGGGCGGAATTGTTATGTGTAGTGAAGAAATTGATTTTGACTGCATGGGCAGAATTATGGTAGAATCATTTATAAATGAAGAAATTGTAAATGTCTCGTAATCAATTTTACACAGATATTTTTGCAGAAAATCTCTACCAATTACGCCATCTGTTTCAGAATGCGTTTCAGAATCTGAGTTTACTAGATGAAAAGAATGTTTATATATTTTATCTGGTAAGAATAGTTCAAGATCTATTGTGCCTAAAGAGTATATTTCTTCCTTTGGGATTCCAGTAAGTTTGCATTTTTGTTCTGGGTTATGTGGTTCGCCTTCAAACAAGAAGACGAATATTTATGTATTCCGGGCATGCTTCGTTCCCGAACTTTGTACAAGTATAGTGTGTACAAATCTATTGTTGTTTCTCTTTATGTCATCTTGATTATTTTTAAAGTTCTAAATAATTGTATTGTCACACCTTGCGGTGAACACCGTCACTAGCTATTTGTCTGGTACTTTGGCGAGCGCTTGCGACGTGAGAAGATAATTTTCAAGCCACGTCTTAATTAGTACTGAAGAGATAGTCTTAGGTAGTTGTTGTATAAATAGTGGCGGTTTCAGGCAATTTTGTTCGTTAGGGTAACGACTATTTAAACGTATTATAAGGTGGATTGCCTTATATCTGTCATGTTTATTGGGGGAATATAGTTTAATATTTCCGTCTTTTATTATTGGATAGGTTAGTGTGACCATATGTAGGTGTTTTTCTTTTGTAATTGATTACTCGTATTTAATTAAATAATTTTAGTGATGGTGAAATTGTGTGTGAGGTTGTGTTTACCTGTTTGTGTTAATAATGTTTTGCTTAAACGTTAAATAATCAATTTTCCATGCAAATATCATAAAATATTTATAATTTAAGGAATCAAGCACAATTAACGTGGATCACAAGTCGCAATTTTTTAATGGTTTAAATTCTATTTTTATTTTGCAAAAATGTAATATTTAAAAACAAAAAGTAATTAGTCAAGTATTTACGGTTTTGCAGTGAAGTACTTTAATGTTATATCTTGTATAATATATTTTAGGATTCTCTGCATTGAGTTGATGCGGTGTTACCAAAATGCATCCTATAAATAGCAGTGTGTTCATGTTATGTTATGTATGTATTTGCGTCACGGTATTTGTTATGGAGTTTCAAATATATGTGTAAAACAAAGGAATAGAATGCTTATCAATTGGTAATTCCGATTTTGACAGCACGATATGTAGTGAAGTTTGCTGCTTCTTTGTTTTTAGGGTTCCGTATGCAAAGTATAAATACGTTACCGAATTGTTTTCGCTACAACATCGTTCGTCTGTCACAACCCTCTATCACTGGAACCGTAAAAGGCAGACTTTTATATTTTTTACAGGAGGTGTATAACTAAAGCTGCTATAACAACAAAAAAAGTAAGACTATAAAGGCTGGTTCACCCACAAGTTTCTGAAACATTTTTGGTTCGGAAAAATTTATTGTTTACTGAGAGTTTTCTACACCATGGTTCACCCATTTCAGAAACTTGGTTTGTAAAAACAGTGCTGTCAGTGCTTTTAAGAAAACTAATTATATTTGTGTCAAAATAAAGGAATAAAAAAATTAATATTTATGACATAACGTATAACGTAACAGAATATTCAATGTAAAATATAAATCCCTGGGTGACAAACAAAAAGATTTCGAGTTAATACTCCTCATATTAACATGTTATTTACTTATTAATATGTTATTTTGCAAAAAAAAAAAATTTGTTTTCCAAATATATAAAAATTTTTGAGCGGCCAAGTTTTTTATTTTTGACGCCAATACTTCTTTTTCTTTATATGTTTTTTTTATTTTTTGCTTTTTGTTTACATTTTTTAGTTTACCATACTGAATTTTTAATACAAATTCCAAACAATATGACTTGTCTCTTTTACGAATTTCACATGGTGTGGCAACCTTTTCTAAAATGGTTCGGACCAAATTTAAAATTAATTTAATTCACACTGAGAGTCGTTCGCACAAAATAATTTCTCCCGCTCTCTGAGAGAAACGTCAAACTACATATAAAAAAATTTTGTTTGAACCAAAAATGTTTCAGAAACTTGTGGGTGAACCAGCCTTAAGCCCCATAGCAATAAATAGAAAATTTAAAATTAAGGTTATTCAGTAATAACTAAACTTACAAGTAAGTGGCCTTATTTTTGAACCGATTTCGTTTTTTTTTTGTAGAGTTAAAACTTCTTTATTCATGGTCCTATTCGCTTTATGGTATTCTTGCACGTTTTTGGATCTATTAACGGCTTTGTTAATTTCAGATTGGGTTGTGGCAACCTAAGCTAACCTGGACAAATTTTTAAAGTCTCCTTGTAAAATCACAGCAATAAATAAAGTTAAAGCATCTACCAGCCTTTCATTCTTTACAGTTTAAAAAATTTACTTTGAAATACATTAGAAATCTAGCATGTATTTGAACTTGTACATTTATAGCAAAACATAATAGTTTTTCAGAAATTCTACGGGAATAAAATTGTTTTGTTGTTTTAGTAAATAATTAAAATTTTTACTTAAAAACTTTAAACTAGTCGAAAGGTAAATCGATTTATAGTGAAAATCCACAAAATCATTAATTAAAAATGCCATAGAGTTAAAACGTTTTTGTTATTTTAACTTGCTATTTTTGTAGTTGGTTTTCTTACATAAAAACTGCAATGTCAAATTTAGAAAACATTTCATGGCATATTAAACCTTACGAAATTTAACAACAAACTGAAAGCCAATCTTGTTTGCAGATGATACTAAAAGCAAAGTATTGCATCTGCAGTATACCATTTACGTCAGGGTGTGTGTGTAGCATAGATTTATGTACAACTAAAATGTATAGAATTTTAAGTTCTTGTAAATAATACAATTTAAATTATTTGTGTTGTTGTCAAGGTTTAACATTTAACAGCAGCTTTAACAATGAGGATTTATTATATTTTTATACCCTTTACCACAAAAAGTGGAAAAATGGTATTCTAAGTTTGCCATTGCGTGTGTTATTTCTACAATATCCATTTTCGACCCTATAAAGTATATATATTCTGACTTCTTATGCATAGCGAAGTCGATTGAGCGATGTCCATCTATCTGTCTGAATTAAATCGATCAGATAAAGTATCGAAAGAGGTGCTATTAAAAATCAGCATGATCGGTCCATGTCCTTCGAGGCAGCAGGCAAAACACCACGCCTACCTCATTTGGAATAATATAGTAACTCTAATTAAAAAATTAATATATGGGGCGATAGCAATTAGAAAATAAGAAAAAAACATCAATTGAAAAAATTGACGCTCACCCACATTCTTAAACTTTTTAAAATTTCAATGGGAATTATTTTAAAGCTTTTAAAGAAAGAAATTCTAAGATTTTTTTTAAATGTTTAACCCATTAAAAGCCGCTGTCGTTTTTACGTAAAATTATATAAATTTATGCAGGACCAAATTTTTTATTATTTTGTAATTCTCCGTCACCCCAATATTTGCTATTTTTACTGTAGTTACTTCACTAAACTACCATCTATATAGGTGAAGGGTATATAAGATTCGGCATAGTCTAATATAGCACTCTTACTTGTTATATTTTACAACACACAAAATGTCACCTCTATGGTCATGTGTGTGCTTTTAATTTTTAATGTTTAGGTTTTTAAAGTAACGGTATTTAATATTAAGGTAAGCGTTTTTTTTTATTTTCTTTCGTATAAAGCAATGGTTGGTTGCATCCGTTGCAATTGGGATGATGCAAATACTGTAAAATCTTAAATAAGAACAAATTTGTACACACACACAATAATATAAGCTCTTGTGTCCATTAACGTTGACCCCATTTTTATTCATACGTGGATATTTGTTCGTTGTTGTCTCAGCATATGTGTTTTTCTTTGGGGTTTGTGAGATTATGTGATTAAAAATAAAAATGAATTTTATTTAGCCCTTAACACGATATTTCAACGTGAACAGACTCTCGCGATTATGCACATCCTTTTAAAATAGTTTTGCGAGTAACTGAAATAAAGTCATGAGTATTTATATCCGCAGGGATTTTACCAGAAACAAAAGGCAACAGTGATGTTGCACAAAATACCCACAAAAAAAAATAAATAAATGAAAGTATTCTTGTATTTTTTGTTTAAATTATTACAGTACATCAAAGAACCCAGAAGTTTTCTATTGTGTTGATATGAAAGTCGAAACTATGGTTATTAGGGCGTTAAATTTCATTTGGGATTTTATAAAAAAAAACTTTTTCTAAAATTAAGTTAGTGGGTAAAAATGCGTACCACTGATTCAAATAGAATGTATAAAACCGCTTTATTGTCAGTCACTTAACAACTGTAGAATAATCACTTTATTTTTCATTTTCGAAAGGCAAAAGATAAAACACAATTTAAAACAGTAAACTAACTGAATTCTGTTTACAGACTTAGCCTTTAGGTAAGCAACGTTCAAATTAAATGGAGGTTTTAAATGTTTTATGTGGAACCTGAGTCAGAGTTTAGCACTTAACACTTTATTAAACATAGCTGTTTAAGATAGAGACTTCAATCGTTCCCTTGTCATTCCGTTTGTAATTTATACAATATTTATTTCCGACCCCATAAAGAATATATGTATTCTGAGGTCTTATGAATGTCAGTCTGTCCGTCCGTGTTAGTGTGTAAATGATGTCTAGGCCCACTATTTTGAAACAAAACTTGGCTAGTACAATTTATATTCGAAACAAAACACCTTTTTTTAATGCCTGGCAGAGTAAGTTGATATAACATCATCGTTTTAACACAAAAAAGATTAACTCATTAAAGAGTTAGCGTGTTATCCAAAAAAAAAAACAAGTAAGAGTGCTATATTCGGTTAGTGAAGTAATTCCAATCAAAAAAGCAATTATTAAAATTTTTAGTATTTTCTTAAAGATCTCATCAAAAGATTTGAATAAAACTTATATTGATATTGCAAAAAATTTAAAATTTCAGAGGCCCGTAACTCGGAAAATATGGGCGAGCTCTAATTTTTTCACTTGATGTTTTTTTTATTTTTTAATTAAGTACTACATACATATACATATGTAATTTTACATAAAAATATCATCGGCACTCAAATGGTTAAGCATTTTTTTTTCTAATTTTTAGTATTTCCGCCAAGATCTCATTAAAAGCTTTTAAATGATACCTATATTGTAAAAAATTAAAAAAAATCAGAGGCGCGTTACTCGTTACTCCAATTTTTTCACTTGATTTTTTTCAATTCTCTATCGCCGTATACAATTTTTTCCTTTTTTTTTATTGAAGTTACTTTATTGCTCTAAATAATATGGAAAAATTAGAGGAAGGCTGATTTCCAGTAGCATCAAATTCGACACTATGTCTGATCGATTTGCGTACTTAAATTTTTGTAGAAATCACTAATGCGTCTTAATGATTTATAAATTATAGATACTAATTAAGCTTAAGTTATATCAGAACTGAAAAATGCTTAAATTCCATACTCTTGGCCTCACTGACGTCAACTAGAACTTTTATTCTATAAAATCTTATCTATGGCATTATTATGGCTGCAATGATATACATAGTCCTCTTTTACACACATCAAGTTTACTTGATCAGTTTTTAATTAATTTTCTTTTGAACCTGCATTCGTGTTCACACACGCCGTCAAGTTTTTTCATCAAGTTTGCTTTCAACTTCAGCAACTTCTATTCTGCAGCCAACTTTAACAACAACAATTTTCTTAAACTTGATGGTACGGTCAGGTTTGTACCTCTTTCTATTCTCTTCTCCTCTTTCTCCCAAAAGCTCAAGACTTGACGAGTCAAACTTGATGTGTGTAAAAGGGGACATACATAAGTCTCAAATTAACACCCGTTGAATACATCAACGCGTTTAACGATTTATATTCTTTAGTATGTTATTGTACCAGCCATTGCCCGGATCTAATTTGTTTCTAGGCACTATATAGCTGTATTTTAATTTGGGTCTCCACTCCAAAAATATGAGAAACAATTTTTTGTTATCAAAAGAATTATTTTAAATAAAGACTTTGAGATTAGATTTGCATTTTCAAAAACATGATCATGATATTTAATGCGCTGCGTGGTAATTGACTAGCAAACCGCCTATAGTTAAAAGAATCAACCCTGCTCGCTAGCCGTCAAGTTGTGCAAAGTTTGTGCTGTATTACAATTTTTTATATTTCTTATTAAAGCGCGATATACAATTGATATTTTGCGGACGGATTATTTTTCCATATATTTTGTGTGTTATTTTGTTTTACCGCGGCGTTGTTTTTTACTTAAACATAATCAACAGCTTTGGTATACTTCTGTACACATTCATATCTGTTTTTTATATCTTTTTTCGTGCCTAAAACTATACTTTGAAACTTATGGATAATAAACGTGCAAGCAATTTATTATCGCCTGAACAGTTGATAAACGATAACACTAAAAGGCAAGTACCCCACCAGCGTTGTCAACTTGGTGCATTTCGCACCATTTTGGGTGCTTTTTCGAATTTTTTGTGCGAAAATTTCACGTGTTGGTGCATTGTTATTTAAATTTTGGTGCTTTTTTTAATTTGTGGTGGTAGCACAAAAAAATTTTATTGTACAAAAAATACACCTGTTTTAATACCATTTCGTTTAAGACGTACCTGTTAAACGGCTTGGCAATCGTCCTGATCAGTTAACCAACTTGAACAAAAAGGAGTTTATACAATTCGACTAAATGTTGCTTTTTTATGTTTGTGCCTGCAGAACTCAGTCGTTTCTGAACCTATTTTAAAAATTGATGGTAATTGATAGATTTTGCTTACAGATTGGTCCCGTTTAATAAATAGTTTATAATCTTTAAAATTGAAGGGTGTCCCCATACATATTTTTTAAATGTATTATGAACTGTAAAGGACGATTCTGTAAAATATAAAATGACTGCGTATTACTATGGCTCCTAGTATCAAAGAGTTATACAAAAATAAATCTAAAAATTAAAGGGTGCCCCCATAATTGATGTAAATTTACTTATATGGGCCTATGTTTTGAACCGTTATAGACAAACGCTTGTAAATTGGACACATTGTCGGTTGCTATGGCCGATATAGTAACAAGTGTTAATACTAAATATTATATACTAAAGGGTGCGCTTATAGTTCACCATACTTTTTAACAGTTGTAGACAGACGCTTGAAATTTACAACGAACCTGAATTGTTGAGTCCGCTATAACAACAAGTATAAAATTTGGATTTGGAAGTTAAAGGGTGTCCCATTAGGTAATGTAATTTCAAATTATTCATAATTTTTTGGCATTTATAAGCCTTTAATAAAATGCATTTTGTAAGGTAATTTTACTTATTAAACTGTATGTATGTAATACAGAAATTTTTTTTTATGAATGATCGCTGTTTTTTATTTCAAAAGTTATGTATGCAATATATGAAAAAAATGTATTATCTAGTACGAATTAACACATATATATTTGTTAAAGTTTTATTTTTGTTAAGTTTTATTTTTTAATTTTGTTTGTTTGTAAAAACCTTGAACTTCAAGACCAGAGACCTGCAACTTGTATGATCGAACCGTCTTGTTCACAGTAGTTGAATTTTAAGAACAACACGAACAAGTATTACATCAATTTAATACTTGTTGCTTTTTATACACAAACACAAAATGCAACAATAAGTGTAAATCATTTTCAACATTAGACTCGAAAAGATTTGTATTGAAACAAAAGTCTCGTTAACAAGAAGTTATTTTTTTGCACAACGTCTTTATTGTACATGATCTGATTGGAGTTTTACCCAAAACAATCGAGCCACTTGAAAGTAAAAAAGCGCTATGCAGAAAAATATAACACGTTAACTGCCGTGTCACCCGTATTCGGGTGACAGCAAAAGTTCTCATCAGGCCACGTCACCCGTATTCGGGTGACAGCAAGAGTTCTCATCAGGCCACGTCGGGTGACTCCTTCCAAAGGATTTCCGAACATATTTAGATAAATATATGACAGGAGATAATAATACTGTTGAATTTTTTTAAAAATCGTTTATTAACAAAATTATTTACAGTGCAAAATATTGAAGCATTCACTGCAAAGTTGCGGTTGAGATATTAGTTGGGCAGAGATATTAGTTGTACTACTCAGTACACGGCAAAGATTACAACTGCTCGTGCAGAGTAATAACGTGATAAATGAGGATCGTTATAGATATCGGGGTGAGAGTACCGAAAGAAATGTAAACAGACATGCGGTAGCAGAGCACGCATCTTACAGTGGCACGGGTGGCCTGACGGGGATTTTGTTGTAAACACGCGTGGCAATCAACGTGTTAAAGGTGAAAACAAAATTTTATACATATAAAATATTTTACAAGCAAACAAAATTGTTGTTGAAACTATATTTACACATGTACTATGTACATAAATCTAAAAATATATATTTTGAAATTTTTTCTCCAAATACCTATAAAGTATATAATTTGTTTTTTTCATTTTCAGACTTTATTAAAAAAAAAGTATATATACATATATATACTTATAACTAAAAAAAAAGTAACATTGTATAAAAAAATTACATTTTCATGAAAAAATTATTTATAAAACAATAAAAAGGACATAACAATATCTTAATTAAAAAATATTTACAAAAATTAATATAAAAAAGGAAAAAGAAACAAAATTAAGTAGCAATTCATGGTAAAAAAAAGAACAAGTTTAACACTATATTTTGCGGGCATTCAAAAAACGTTTGGATATTAAGCACAAACATTTATTTAAAAATAATTTAAAAATGTAAAAAAAACGTAAAAACAACAAGAGAAGAAAACATAGAATAGAAAATTAATTCACAACTGAATAAAACACTTGTTTCGCTAACAACAAGTTTGTTTTGATGCAAAAATAGATTCAAACCAGAGAACTGCAAGAGTGTCTGTTTTTAATACTCTAAGTATACTCATCTTAAATGCGGTTGCGGTGTGATCGCCACCGCATTTCTTAAGTGCGAGTATTTACTATACCCATTCCATTTGAGTATAAGTGTCTACCATACTCAAGTAAAATGTTTGCGATGCTGGCTTTACTTTATTCGTACTCATACTCACAACAAATACCCAGAGGGAGATTTTAACGTGTGTAGTGAGAGGAAAACAGAGTTATCAGATCAGAATTATTAAATCAAACACAATATCAAAAGTCGCCAATGTCTAAATTAGCTAACATACATACTTCTTTGAAATTTTGAAAGTTTATTAAATATATAACAGAAAATAAATTTAATAGAACCCGTAAAATTCGCCATATTTTCATTTATTAAAAACACAACAAAAGTTTACTAATAACTCAAGAATAGTTCATTGTTTATTATATTACGTTTTTGTTAGGGTTTTTTTTAAGTCACACAAGAGAGAAATTAAAAAATTCTATTCGTTAAGCAAATAGATTTTTAAAATTAATAAATATGTATAAAAGCAATAATTATATTTAACAAAATAAAATATGTAAACTAAAAACTTTATTTTATTTATTATTATTTATGAGGTCTAATGACATTCAGTCAATGCAATATTACATCTTCTTATATACAGTTTTGTTAAAACTAAAAAAATTAAGTAATTTTCCTTTTATTCACGGATTTATTTTATCATTTTGTTTTCCTAAATACCGTTAGTAGCACGTTTATGACAACAAGGCGTATAAACTGAAAATATTAGTACATAAAAAGCAGCAATAAAATAAGTATACCTGCTTTAAATAGTGTACAAAAGCTGTGCCTTTCAGCGGTTTTTATTGCATTTTATTAATTTAATATGTGCTTAGAATGTTTAAGCAATATATTTGATCAAAGTTTGTTTTTTTTTATTGTTTATAAATAGATCTGCATACAATGCAGTATTTCATAAAACGGCAGTAAAAAACTTTAATAGGGTAAAAATGTGGCAACGTTGCTTACAAATAAAGAGAATTAAAAAATTCTAGCGTACGAGTATAAAAAATACTTATAATTCTGATTGCGATATTTTTAATACTCGTTTTTACAAGAATGGGTAAAATAAACACCGTAACTTTTTATTGCGGTGTTTATAATACTCGAGTATGAAAAGTATAGAGTATGTATAGAGTAAGTATGCGGTGTACTCATGAGCTGCGGTGTACTCGTGCAGTTCTCTGATTCAAACCTTAAATCACACTGTCAGAACATTCATGTTCGCACAAAATCACGAGTACATAAAATGAATGTTTTAAACGAGCGGTTGTTTCAACAAGTGTTTTTTGCTTTTGAACAAAAACGATTCGAGTCATAAAAAACTAAGTGCTTGTTTAAGTAGACTCGAAAATTACGCAACCGAAACCGATCTCTGTTTAAGACTACACTTTTTTTGAAAAACTAAATCATTAAAGATTTTAAATAAAAAAGAAATTCTAAAACTTGGTGCGTTTTCTCTTAAATGGTGCGTTTTTTTCTTCGCTTTGGTGCGCATTGAAATTTCAAAGTTGACAAGGCTGTACCCCACCAAGCAATGTCTCAACAATTAGCATCTGATGTTTTTACATGGGATAAATTTTCTATCATTTTGGATCAGAAACTTGAAAATGATGTCAAAAAATTGCCATTAAAAGTAGAAATTGAAGAACTCAGATATGAAATTCAACAACTTAAGAAAGAAAGAAATGGTTGATCGTAAAACTAGGCCTGGACATGTGGTAGTTAGAGGTTTGAAAGGTCCTAATATTTCTGCTGCCAAAGATGATTTTTTGAAATTATGCGTTAACATCTTACAAGTTAACGTTTGTGTCTTAGCACTGCGTTCACTACTTTCTGCTGATACTTTTTACTTTACAATGGAAAATGGTATGCAGGCAATTAGCGTCTTAGCTGCAAAAGGTCGTCTGAAAGGAACAAACGTCTTTATACAAAGAGATTATACTAGCGAAGAGCGAAATACTAGACATTATTTAAGGAAAATAAGTAAGCATCTAAAAAACCTTAATAAATTTTGAAGGTTAGAATAGCTAGCAATTCTTCCGTGGAAGTAATCTCTATAGTTAAAGAAACTAGATTTTCACATAAAAGTAACTCGTCTTCACAGTAGCAACAACATAAACTTACATTAATTTCATATAACGTCGCATACCTGGCAAACTCAATTTTGGAAATTTTATTACGTATCTTAGTAAATCTGATACTTTCTTTTTAATTGAAACCCATATTCTATTTGACAGACAGAATGAATACTCAAATTATTCTTGAAGCTATTTTCTTTATTGGATTGCTGCAACAAAAACTAACAATGCTGGTCGTGCAAGTGGTGGATGCTTGTTTGAGTTTCGAAAAGATTTGTCGTTGTTTAAATTTATAAATGTCTCTAATAACGATATTGTTTTATCAACAAAAAGTTGAGATGGATTGTTTTGAAGAATTTTAAAATTACCTTTGCCCTGAAAACTTCTGTTTCATTGGTGATTTTAATACTAGAACTACCAAGACCGTCATTTTGACGGTTTTCAAATTACATGCTTATAAATTTGATATAATTTATATAATTTTTCTAGAGTTTTATTACGACTTTTAATAAAATATAAGAACAGTTAATTATCACTATTCAATTTCCCCTCACCGACTTTAATTTCCATAATCAGTATGACATATACCTATTTATACCAGCACCCGTCAAAATGACGTTTATAATAATTTATATGTATAGCCTGGTACTCTGTTCAGTTTTTCATGCGGAATGCTGTCAAATCACATATATAAAAAATTTGTATGAAAAAGTCATGAAAAAATGTTGCAGAAGCAGTACTCTGTTTTTACTGTGGAAAAACATATGAAATGTTTCTGGCAACATTTTATCAAAGCTGTTAAATAAAGCAAGTAGGCATTGTTTCATGCGGAATTTTTCATACAACAGCTGATCGTATGTCCTTTACTTACGTTTTTAAAACAATGATACCACACTTTAAATGTCAAATATTCTACATGAAATAATCAATGTTGCTCAACAATTTTCACAAATTTGAACAGAGTACCAGGCTTATATCATCAAAATTGAAATCATATCAAAATTGAAATTTAGTTTTTGTAAACCCTATGCAACAATGAAACGATTTCCAGGAAGCAAAAATGTTTTTGAAGAATTCAAAAAACTCACTAATATAAATGAAGACTGTTCGGATACTAATTCAGGTAATAATGATTTGGACATATCTTGCGTGGAAAATAAAACTGAATTTTTAGATTCTGAAGAATCTTCAGATGAAATTGAAGTGCAAGATATTGAACAAAGTGAAGAAGATGAATATCAAAGTGAAGATTCAGTAAGCGAAGAAGAAATTCTTCAAAAGAGCCAGAAACGCAGAAAACGGTTGAGAATTTTTTCAGATACTGAATCGGATAGCGAAGCAGAACCCAAGAAAAACCGCAAAAAAGCATTGCTGTCGACGGTACTGAATGGGAAGAATTAGGGAATGGTTGTGTTGGTAGACTGCCATCACATACTATATTCAAGGATACTTCGGGCCCAACTGGTTATGCGAAGAGAAAAATTATGCTTGGTAATGTTAGTAGTACATTTCGACTTATAATTGATAATCGAATGATGAATCACATAAAAGCTTGCACTGAGCTACAAGCCAAAACCATTTTACAGAAGGACTGGGAAATTACTATAGACGAATTATATGCTTTTATAGCCATTTTATATGCTCGAGGAGCCTATGAAGCAAGAAACATGAAGTTATCATATTTGTGGTCCAAAAAATGGGGTCCTTCTTTCTTTCACGAAACTATGAGTAGAAACAGATTTTCAGAAATTATGAAATTCATTCGTTTTGACAAAAAAAGCGAGAGGAGTGTTCGTTTACAAACTGACAAATTTGGATTAGTTTCCGAAGTGTTGAAGTCCTTCATTGATAATAGCCAAGCTTGTTATAATCCAGATCAGAATATAAGCGTAGATGAACAACTGTTTCCCACAAAGGCAAGATGCAGATTTCTGCAGTATATGCCCAATAAACCGGACAAATTCGGAATTAAGTTTTGGTTAGCTACAGACGTGCGAAGTAAATATCTTATAAGTGGCTGTCCCTACTTAGGCAAAGATGAAACTAGACCATCAGGAGTACCTTTGAATGAATTTGTAGTTTTGAATCTTGTAGACAACTATGTAAATTGTGGGAGAAACATAACAACAGACAATTTTTTTACAAGTGTTCAACTTGCAAAGAAGCTATTGGCCAAAAAAACAAGCCTTGTTGGAACTATGCGGGCAAATAAAAGAGAATTACCGAAAATAGCTAAAGTTAGAAAAGATAACATGCCTCTTTTCTCCACAAAGCTCTACAAATCAAATGATATTGTTCTAACAATTTACAAAAGTAAGTCTCGCAAAAAAGTACTACTTCCTAGTACTAAGCATAAATCGGTAAAAATTGCTTCTAATCGAAAACAAATTCCCGAAACTGTATCTTTTTACAATAAAACAAAGTTTGGAGTAGATGTAGTTGACCAAATGGCCCGCAAATATAGCGTAAAAGCAGGCTCACGTAGATGGCCTCTTCAGGTATTTTATAATATTTTGGACTTGGCAGCAATCAATGCGTGGATTTTATATAAAGAGACTTGTGATGAAAAAATAACTAGAAAACAATTTTTATTTCAATTATCCGAAGAAGTCTCCAGTGAATATAGTCGTTGCAGAAAAGAAGCCTCCTCCAAAAAACAAGAACAGGCAATGGATTGTACTCCAGAAAACTCAAAAAAAACTCCTTATGAACGCAAATCTTGCCAAATTCGATTGCGCAATAAAAACAGAGCGATCTATACTTGCAATGCATGCAACAAATATGTTTGTGGCAAGTGTTCATCTAAGATAACATGTACATGTAAAATATGTGCCTCATAGTTATTTCATACATGACAAATTTGCTATAATATAAATTGAAGTAGAAACTGTTTTTGTTTGTTTTTTTATATATAATTAATGAATTATTATATTAAGTGTTGTTATTGCTAAATTGCATTCTTTTATTTACTTAAACTAAATCACAAGTTACTATGAAAGCCATAATCAAAAATCCGTCAATTTGACGGGTTCGGTAAAACTAGGTATATATTTAACATCGGTAGTTCTAGTGTTAATGCCCGTGTTGGAGAGGAACAGCAGCTGGATACTTCATTATTATATGACTGCCCACACATCAATAAATGTCGATGCTCTAAGGATAAAAAGACTAACTTTCAAGGTCTTAGACTTTTGGACACTGTGGAAAATCTTGGTGGTCTTAATGGTCGAATGAATAGTGATCTTCAAGGTGATTTTGCTTTTTATGGTGGTAGAGGAAGTAGTGTGATCATTTGCTCGCATAGTTTTCCGATCACATACCGCTTCATTTAAACTTAGTACTAAATTCTTGTAAGTATAGTTTTATTTCATAATTATAATCGTAGACTACAGTGATGTGATAAAACTGCTCTTTAATACGCTGTAAATATTCAAAACCTCTCTAATCAAGATTTTATCAATAGGAATTTGCACATTGATGATATGGTAATGTTCATTAAAATCAAAATAAAACAAGCAAATGTAATCTTAAAAAATAAATGTCGTAAACAAACACAACCAAATTAAACAGAAACTTTGAGCCAAAAATTTTTATTCTCATAATTAATTATTAAAATTGTGTTTAAATAAATGAATCCCTCGCTATTTTTTTGTTTATCTTTATCAGTCGAAAAAGAAAGTTGTGTAACACGCATAAGGAAATAAATAAGAGATAAAAGTGATCCTTTGTCTTTGCCGGCAGCTGCGTAAAATAATTTTCGAATTTTTTACTTTTTTCATTCAATATGTTTCTTTTTTAGGTTTAAAAAAAGATTTCGACTGACAAAGGAAGCATTCAATTTCGTTCTTTGCAATCTGAATTATACTGGATATATGTCCACAGCAGTTCCACCAAAGCTTCAATTGGCAGCCACACTTTTACTTTTGGCAAGTGAAAGTTATCAACATAGTGTAGGAAATGATTACTTGTTAGGGTTAGAACAGAGCACAGTCTCAAAAATAGTTAGCCACGTTGTACAAGAAATGGAAAATAAGCTTTGTCCAAAATTCATAAAATTTTGTCCTGAGCAATTATTTGCATGCATGGACTATTTCTTTAACAAATATAATATTCCTGGAGGTTTGTACAAAAACGTTTTAATTAGCAATTTGTAATAATTGTTTTACTTTCTTTAAGTGATTGGATGTGTAGACGGCACTCACATAGGTCTGCAAAGGCCTACTAAGAATGAAAATATGTTCTTCAATAGGAAAGGCTACCACAGTCTTAATGCTATGGTTGTATTGTTGTAAAATTTATCGCAAGGAAGTAATCTTCAAGGTTTTTTTCAGATTTGTGATCACGAATATAAAATACTGAGTATTAATTCAAGATATGGTGGAGCTGCTCATGACTCATTTGTATGGAGGCATTCTGAGGAAAGTTTAGGTTTGAAGAGCTTTATAATGAAACCAACTTAAAAAATACTTGTCTTTTAAGTAATGCGAACAAATTTTATGTATGTATGTATGAAACTTATGTAATTAAAATCAAATGTTTATTTTTAAGGCGATTCTGGATACCCACTTGAGCCATGGTTAATAACTCAATACAGAAATACTGAGGAAGGGTCGATGGAAACCCACTTTAATGATATACATTCTAAAGCTAGATGTATAATAGAGAGAACTATTGGCATCCCTGATCCTGATATTGGCAATGAGTCTCAGTTAACAAAAATTGGAAAAAAAGTTAGGGATCACAATAAACTATCTTTATTGAGAAACAAATAAAACTATTTTGTTTTAAGGAGCATGTTTTCACAAAGCGTATTTGTATTTTTTATTGTATTAAAAAAAAAAACAAAAAACCAAAACATAAAATTCATTTTCTAAAAGAAAAACAACATCTTACAAATTACTAGGATATACATATAAGTACATATTGCCTTATTCATAACAATAAAATTATTTTTTTGAATAAAATCTTATATATATATATATATATATATATATATATATATATATATATATATATGTATGTATGTACTTTTATAACTATGATTTCATAAGTGTATGAATACATTTACATTGTGAAATGTTGACTCTACAAGTAAATATCGCACATGTCATGAATCACAGTCCAATAATTTTGACACTTGTGTCACTCACTATTTCAAGCACTTCTCGTTTTTGTCAGCAAGGAAACACGTCCCTTTTAATTGTTATTTTACACTCGTGTTCGTATGTGTCTGTATTGTAAGTGCAATGTTAGAAATTCTCTTTCAATACTTACCTCCCCAAAACTATTTCAAAAATGTACTTTAGTTTTCCTGAATATTCAGAACACACATTTGGTTTAATAACTAGTTAAAAAAAGTAAAATCTTAAATAAAATATTGTTTTTGTATACCTGAATTTGAAATCCGATAACAATAGCGATGGCGTCAGATCTTATAGTTAAAATTTTAAACAAAATCATTTTTACTACGCTACGAATAAAATTTTTCTCCTTTCAACTATCATTCGACTATATTACTCAAGAGAACAATACATTATTTAGGAAAAATATTTTGACATTAAAGGCACATTATAAAGTTATTTTTCCTTATTTCGTACGGACATCTTCTAAAATACACCGACTTATACGTGGAAGTTCTATTGATGAACATAAGAATTTTTAATAGGAAGAGAGAAGAACTGAGGCACTTGAATGCTTTTTTAGAGAAATGTCAGTTCATCAAATTTGAAATTGTACTTGATAACCCAGAATAACTGATTCCTCAGCTTCTATACGAGCATCAAATCTACTCTGCTTTTATAAGATTGCTATTAAACATATCATTTATTATCAGTCTTATGACCTCATATTATTGTATTTGGCCTGGCCTCCTATAAAATGAGTATGAACAAATGCCATTGACAGTTAGACAAAAAACGTAAATTTCAAAACCTCCTCACACGTGATGCGAACACAGACAGACAGACAAAAATTCCAAACATAGGTGTATTCTATAGAATCCAAAACAGATTTTGTTAAACGTATATTGATTGCGAATTTATCAATAACGCATAGGAATTTATCAATAACACAGTGCTTTTATTTTGAGTGTATAGCGATTGGTATCTACACGCTGGAAAAAATATGGTTGTGATATGGTCCCAATAACCATATTATTTTTTTTTTTGTAATAATGTATGTAAAGGGGTTTTAGGGTTAAAGCTATGCGATCTGCCAATCCTTTAATATGGCGTTGTTGAAATGAAGTCAGTTGCGAAGTTGCAGTTGATATAAGTGGTACAAAAAGAAAGATCAGTGGTCATAAGAATTATTCAGTTGTTTTAAAAGAAAAAAAAAAAAAATAATCATTTTGATTGAAAATTAAAACTTAACATAAAATTGTTTGTAATTACAACTTACCCTATTATTAAAAATTGGAGCTTAACTTAAAATTATTTGTGATTAAAACTTACCCTATTAAAATCAATTGAATAAAAACATAATATATAAATCAACAAAATTTTTAATTAAAAAATCTTTTATTTATATTTGGGGCCTCAACCGTGCCTAATAAAATATTTTTGTCAAATTTAAATAAATATATGTAATACTATTTATTATAAATTTAATATTAATATGTACTTAAAATATATTGCATCAGCAAATTTGAAAAATAAAACAACAAAAACAACCGGCAAAATCATTCATAATAAGGTGTACAAAAAACAGTGTTACGAAGAAAAAGTCTCTACAAAAGGCCAAAACAACAATTTAAAATTAGTTTGCAAAATTAACCCTTTGCACTCGAAGCTTTTTTTCACTCATAATACCAGCAACTCGAATCAATTTTAATAGAAAAACCATATTCACATATAAGTAAATGATATGCGCATAAAAAGAAAAGTCATAGTTGTATTTTAAATCTTTTTTAATTAATTTTTTAATTAATTAATTATATAATTTTCACCGTTACATAAACAAAACTTTCCTGAACAGATTTCATTTGTAATTTGTTAACAGAATAAATGAAGTTATTACGATTTGTTTTTGTCCTTATGTTATGAACTGAAAATTATTTGCTTTGTCTCCATAGCGGAGCCCTCGAGTTTGAAGATAAATTTTAAATGGCTCCGCTCCGGAGCCCTCGAGTGCAAAGGGTTAATATATAGAGAATATGTGATGGACAAAAATAACGGAATAAAAAATAGCAAAGAACCATACAACACAACGTCAAGGAAAAAAATTACAAGAGAGAACACAAGAAAAAATATATAAGAAAGCACTCTCAATAAGCAAGTAACCTCTCCACAAAATTTTAAAACAAACAATACAACAAACGAATGTGAGAAAAGTAAAATAAAAGAAACGGTTGCAATAGAACATTTACAGTGCGCAGTTGTAGTGTCATTGATAACAGATGAGAGTGATAAAGTTGAAGAACCATTGTTAGAACTAATACAAGGGCTGACTTCCAAAATATATACATGTACAAAGTATAAACTTGTTTGCTACATTTTCGAATGCTATGCATTGTAAACATTTAGTATCTCGGCATTATGAAACACTATACATTGTTCGAATACAAAGCAACTGACGTTTTGGAAGTCAGCCAAGTTGACAGAAAAGTTTATAAAAAAATTGAAATTAAAAACAAACAAGAAAATAATATTAACAATACAACGGCTAATGAACAACTGAGTGAATTAATATGGTTATTAAGTTTAAAAATTACAAAAGAAGATGAAGCTATTTATAAAACAAATATTTCGGTGGAAATTTTTCTAAAATTTTACATGAGTTTAATGGTAAAAACATGCCGGTAGAAGATTGGTTCTAAACGTTCGAAAGTAATACAAATGCGTATGAATTAAATGGAAAACAAAAATACATATGTGCAGTCGCGTAACAAATTGTCAGGAACAGCAAAACTATTTTTAGAAACTGTTAACGTTACCAATTATAATGAACTGAAGCAACAATTAACAAGTGAATTAATTAAGAAATATAATTGTGATGAAGTTCATAAGATATTAAGTAACAAACATAAATAAAAAAGTGAATCGTTTCACGAGTATATGCTTCAAATGCGCAAGTTTGCACCCTTAGGAAATTTTGATGAACTGTTGGTAATTCACTATATAGTAGACGGGTTGAAAATTAAATCAGAATTTAGATATCAATTGTACAGTGCAGCTTAGGAGGTCGCGCCGCGTTTTGACTGTTCAATATCAATTAAAATAATACCAAATTATAGACGACTTTCTATGAAAATTACAGAAAGCTAAAATCTTTATCGCGATGGATCTTGAAAACGGATTTTTTCCTGTACCTATTCAAGAGGACAGTAAAAAATACACAGCTTTTATTACCAAACAAGGTTTATAAAAATTCAATAAAGCACCATTTGGCTTCTGTAATTCAACAGCTTATTTCATCAGATATGTAAGTTATATTTTTCAAACGCTTATTAATTCCGATATAATGAAACTTTATATTGACGATATGATAATAAACGGCGAAAGTGCTGAAGAAGGCTTGAATACAGCTGCAAAATTTGATCTGAAATTTAACGTTTTGACGTTCCTTTTTAAAAAGCAAAATTTAGTTTCTGGGCCATAATGTTGAGGATGATAGTATTTGACCAATGCGGTTCAAAAGTTTCCAACGCCGAAAAATATAAAGGATGTGCAAGCTTTTCTTGGGCTGACAGGTTAGTTTAGAAAATTTGGCAGGGATACGCTCATATTGCTGAACTCTTGACTATTCTGTTGAAAAAGAACGTACCGTTTCAAATAACTTGTAAAGAACTGTCAGCAATAGAAGAGTTAAAGTCAGCTATAGCCAGTTTTAAAGATTTATAGTAGAAGTGCTAGAACATAATTGCACAGAGATGAATGCAAAGAAGGCTTTGGAGCAACGCTTCTTCAGGTATTTAATTAGCAACTCCACCCTGTTTTTTATTGGAGTGAAAAAGCTTCACCACAAGAGTCTAAATTGCACAGTTATATTATGGAAGTGAAAGCAGCTTACCTTGCGTTAAAAAAGTTTCGGCACTATCTTTTGGGGGTTGAATTTAAGTTGGTCACTGATGTTTTAAGAGATGTGGCATAGTGAGTCATGTACCTACAAAATTTTCCTTACACCGTTGAGCATCGCGCAGGTAGCAGGATGAAGCGTGTAGATTGCTTTAGCAGATACCCAATTAATGTAATGATAATATCTATAGCAATAACAGCTGGTTTTAAACGTATGCAGCAAACAGGTGAATATATTAAAGCAGTAGCAGTAATACTTAAGGAACATTCTTATGAAGATTTTAAAGTCAAACTTGATCTAATTTACAGAACAGTGAATGATAAGATTTGCTATTGGTTCCAAAGGCTATGGAGGTGGAAATAATTAAAAGCTGCCACGAAAACGGACACTGCTCCGTCGCAAAAACCATGCACGCAGTACAGCAGCAATTTTATATAAAACACGCGGAAAAAAACGTCACGCAGATTGTGCAAAATTGTATAAGATGCATTATTCACAACGAAAAAACTGGGTAAAAAAGATAGCATGCTGCATTTAATTGACAAAGGTAGTTTGCCATTGCATACCCTAATTATTGATCATCTAGGACCAATGGCTACGACGTGTAAGCAATACAAATACATTTTGGCGGTATTTGACGGTTTTTGGCTCTTCACCACAAAGACAACAAATACTGTTGAGGTGGTGAAAAATTTGTCGATTTGGTCAAAAACCTTTGGCAATCCAAGTCGTGTTATAAGTGACAAAGGATCAGCTTTTACTTCACAACGTTTCAAGGAATATTGTGAGCAGAACGCAATTGAGCATATTTTAACTACAACGGGTGTTCCAGGAGGCAATGGACAAGTCGAACGTGTCCGTCGCTGTATATTATCTGTGATTGCTAAATTATCGTACGAAGATTTGTCAAATTGGTATAAGTATGTGGGACAGGTACAACGATCGTTAAACTCCTGTCTTCACAATTCTATTCAGTCTACACCATCCGAGATCCTATTCGGCACTAAAATGAAAATAGCATCTGAGAATAAAATCCTAGAAATACTATAGAATGAACTAATTGAGCAGTTTGATAAAGATCGTGAAGAATTACGGAACGAGGCGAAACAGCAGATACTTAAAGGACAAGAGACCTATAAGAAGCAGTTTGACAAAAATCGAAGGAATCATAGATCAATTGGTGATCTGGTTGCTATCAAAACAACGCAGTTTATAGCGGAAAGAAAGTTGGCAAACGAATACGTAGGTCCGTATAAAATAGAAAAGGTACAGAAAAATGAACACTACGATGTTACAAAAGCTGCGGAATTTGAGGGTCCACAAAAGACATCCACAAGCTGTGACTTCATGAAACCTTGGAAAAATATTGACAAAGAAGAAGAGCTTTCATCGGAATCCGATGAATATTTGGAAAGCCGAGTGTAAAGGGGTTTTAGGGTTAAAGTTATGCGATCTGGACACCCTTTAATATGGCGTTGTTGAAAAGAAGTCAGTTGATATAAGTGGTACAAAGAGAAAGATCAGTGGTCATAAGAATTATCCAGTTGTTAAAAAAAAAATTAAAATTATTTTGATTGAAAACTAAAACTTAACTTAAGGCTATTTTTGGTCAGATTTGTTTTTAATGCAAATAAAAAACTTATTCCATTTTTTGCCCAACGTTTCGTCGGTTTTTTCCGACTTCTTCAGGGGAGTATTTTTATTACTTATTATTATAGTGACAAATTACAAGAAAAGAGTTGATATTTTAATTTTAATTATGATTTTAACCCTTATGATCTTACTTACAACTTGTTTTAGTTTACATTATTGAATACATCAATAGGTGATGAAATATAATTTGAAAAATTAATGTGTAATAATAATAAAAAATTATGAACAGCACGACACATTAAAATATGTATATAAATTAGTCAACGAAAAAATAATGGTATCACAGAAAAAAAGCTTTTTAGTCAAACAAATATCACAGAACTTTAGTTTTAAATTATTGATAGGGAATATTGAAGTTTGGTGTTGTTGTTGGTCTTCTTTACTGTTTATTGATTTCTTTATACGTTGTTGTATTCTGAAGCTCTCAAAAGTATATCTTTTGTTTTCTTTTTTCTTTCTGTCTAGTATCTTTACATCGTCAAAATCTATAATGTGTCCAATTTCTTTTGCATGTTGTACTAATGCTGTTGTCTCCTTTCCTTTTTTAATGTCTGCTTGATGCTCTAAATTTCTTGTCCCAAGCATTCTTTTTGTTGTTCCAACGTATACTTTGTTACACCTTTCCCTTTCATTTCCTTGGCAGGTTATTTCATAAACGACATTATTTAATCTATTCTTATCTACTTTAGAAATTTTTGCGTAAAAAAGTGGCTCAGTGTTTTGTTTGATCTATATGTAAATATTGTTTTTTCATCGTTTATTATATGCTTCAATGTTTTGTTCTCTGTTAGTTTTGGAACATATGGTACACTGTAGAAAATATTTTCCATCGTTTGATTTTTTCCAGTATTATTTTTCTTTTTTAAGCACTTATTTATCAAGTTATTTGTCACATGTATTGGGTAGCTATTCTTTGTAAATATATCTTTATTTTGGTGATGTTGTCGTTTTTAAATCTTATGTCGCTAATATTAAGAATTTTATTTATTAAATTTATAGCTGTATTTATTTTAACATGTCTTTGTTGCGTTGAATGATAATTTATTAATCTTCCAGATGCGGTTTTCTTAGCATGCCAATTCGTTATCAATTTATTATTGTCCTTAATGATTATCATGTCTAGATATGGTATTTCTTAATTTTTCTCTACTTCCACTGTAAATTGTATCTTCTAATAATACTGGAAATAATCAAACGATGGAAAATTTTTTTACAGTGTACCATATGTTCCAAAATTAATAGAGAAAAAAACATTGAAGCATATGATAAACGATGAAAAAGCAATATTTACATATAGATCAAACAAAACACTGAGCCACTTTTTTACGCAAAAAACATCTAAAGTAGACAAGAATAGATTAAATAATGTCGTTTATGAAATAACCTGCCAAGGAAATGAACGGGAAAGGTGTAGCAAAGTATACTTTGGAACAACAAAAAGAATGCTTGAAACAAGAATTTTAGAGCATCAAGCAGACATTAAAAAAGGAAAGGAGACAACATCATTAACACAACATACAAAAGAAACTGGACACATTATAGATTTTGACGATGTAAAGATACTAGACAGAGAGAAAAAACAAGATATACTCTCGAGAGCTTGAGAATACAACAACGTATAAAGAAATCAATAAACACTAAAGAAGACAAAGACAACACCAAACTTCAATATTCCCTAGCAATAATTTAAAACTAAAGTTCTGTGATATTTGTTTGACTAAAAAACTTTTTTTCTGTGATACTATTATTTTTTTCGTTGACTAATTTATATACATATTTTAATGTGTCGTGCCGTTCATAATTTATAATTATTATTACACATTAATTTTTCAAATTATGTTTCATCACCTATTCATGTATTAAATAATGTAAACTAAAACAAGTTGTAAGTATCAACGCTTTTCTTGTAATTTGTCACTAGAATAATAAATAATAAAAATATTTCCCTGAAGAAGTCGGAAGAATACCGACGAAACGTTGGGAAAAAAATGGAATAAGTTTTTTATTCACATTGAAAACAAATCTGACCAAAACTTAAAATTTTTTAATGAATAAAAATTGTTTAAAACATAAGTTTTAACAGGATAAATTTTTTCCAAAAGCATTTTCGAATTAAAAATCATTTGAATAAAAACATAATATATATAAAAAAAAAAAACAAAATTTTTATTTAAAAAATCTTTTATTTACATGTATAGTTACGAAAAACAAATTATAGTTGTTTTCAATAAAAATTCAGTCACGCTAATCATTATTTTGTTAACACTTAACCAATAAGTGGTTACTGCGCACAATAATGCAACATGGTTAGTTTTAACTTTAAAAAAATTCAAAATAGTTAAAATAAATATAATTCTTTATATTTATGTGGGAATTTTTGGTTAAATTCCTTTAAATTTATAATAAAAGTTATATATTTTTGTTTCACAATCCTTTATTTTATGTTTTTATTTATAAGTAGTTTTTAATTTAGAAATTAAAATAGGATTATGTAGATTATAAGTTTTTATATTTTAATAACTAGTCGTAAGGATAATACATTTTATTAAAAAATTACATTTATTTTATCTCTAGGTTACTTTTGATATTTTCTTCACTCAACAATTTACGTCACAGTCTCTTCAAAAACTAATCTAATTTCTAATAATGTTCTATTTGCTTTTTTCCTCAAAACGTTTTAGTCAAACCCTACTATCTGTTTTTGTATGTGTGTTAGTGATTTTTATGTTTGTGTTTTTATATGTGTTATCCCAGTTAGCATTTGGAAGATTGTTTTTACAAAAATCACCAAAGTGAGTCTTTTAAGACTACCCAATATGACTTAAAACTGATTCATCAGTTATGCGTTTAAAAAGAGACTCGAATATAACTCCGACAAACGCATAGAAAGCGACTTTCTATAAAAACAAAAAGTACAAAAAGCAAATGCTTGAAATTCGACTGTTTTTAGAATTATTTTGGAAACATATTTAACGCAGCCTAACGATGAAAAAATGATTCAAATACATATTTTATTTTTATGTCACTTCGTAAAAAATAGAGACACAAATGTAAAATAAATTTTTTCAAATTTTTTTAAATTTGAATTTTAAGAAAATTAGGAATTACATGCTAACGAATGTAACACTACGCCTTGACGAGCAATTGATTTGTTCGCACATGAACAAAACGTCAGCAGAATAGATTACAAACATTTGTTCATGTTTGTCTGCGTGGAGAAAACTGCTTCGTTTTCTCGCTGTTTGAAGCCGACATGACATCGATAACGATGGTCTACAATAGCCATTTTAATGTGCGGACATGAAATTGTTTAATGTTTGAACAAATCAATGGCTCGTCAATACGGCGTGCTATAAAAAATAAGCAAACCGTTGTTTGCAATTTTTCATTTTGAGAAAATATATTAGAAATGTTCGTATAATATGGTTCGAAAAAGACTCGCATACGACTAGTAATATGATTAAAAGTTGACTCGAAAAAGTATCGTATTTGATTACAAGTACGATTGAAAATAGTATCGAAAATGAGTCGAAAACGAGAGTCATAAGGGACTCGTTCAGAAGAGTCGCGGCTAGGGTACCATTTTCTACCGACAAAACAATCATTTTCGACTCTAAAACGAGCGCATAATCGATTATTTTAATCGTGTCGAGGAGTCAAAAAAGACTCGAATATGATCAATAATGCTAACTGGGATATATGAATGTTTTTATGTGATTGTTTTTGTGTCATACCCTACTTAGTATTATATGACCTACTATTTTTCCTGCTTGCGTATTGGTTGTGTTTAATTCTACTTTGTATATAAAAGCCTACTACTTGCCTTGCGTCTAGTACTTACAATAGGTAGTCCGTTTGCGCAATGATTTAACTGCCACATCCTACATTTATATTTTAACCACAATTGTGAAACCGTTTACATATTTTTCAAATAAAACTTTCATATTATTCATCGATAATAATTGCTATTATGTAACAACATATATCACGGCAGATGCCAGATAACATATCGTTTACTTCATAAATGTAGGATCTTCTCCACTCACCGTTTTATTTTATTGTTTTATTAATGAATAAACACTTTTTTTGTATTATTAGTTTTAGTTCATTTATTAATAATAATATATTTAACTTATGTTCTACTTTGAACTTTTCAACTTTACTCCAAAGCGGCTACTACTCAACTGAACTGTCACTTCAACTTGTGTATCCATTGTCTTATTAGTCCGTTTGTCTTTGTTCGTTTGTCTTTGTCGTATGAGTCCCTTAGTCTCTGTCGCACTAATTGTTAGCAACATTAACCCTAGTGGTTGCTCCGGTGTTTCTTCTTGTCCCAGATCCCACATTCGGCATTCCTGACCGCGTATTCGACCCGAATACGGATGTCCAACGCTTGAGAAATTCAGCTACAGTATGTGTCCTTTTGGGACCCTCACCTTCACCTTCACCTATTTTTTCTACTTCATACCTGCCATGGTTTAATTTCCGCACAATTTTGTATGGACCAAAGTACTTATCCTTTAATTTTAAGCCTACCCCGTATTGTGTACGCTTTATGGCAACAAGGTCATTTATTTTGTAGTCTTCTTCTTTCTTGCGATTCTTATTAAAAGACTTTCGATTTTCATTTTGTATTTTCGAAATATTTTCTTTAGCACTTTCTCTAATTTTGTCTCTTTCTGTCTGTAAATCTTCTAGAGCTTGTAATTCCACTGCTTCCTTAATATCACCAAAATTTGGTAACCTCATATCGCAACCTGTCAAAATTTTAAAAGGAGGATAGCTTGTCGATCTAGGTGGAGTACTGTTAATATACTGCTGTACTCTGTCAACATGTTTGTACCATTGATTTGGATTTTTCCTAGTCAATTTAGCCAACATAGGCACTAATATGCGATGCATACGCTCAACCTGCCCGTTTCCTCTTGGAACTCCGGTCGCAATAAGAAGGTGCTGAATACCCTGACTATCACAATATTCTTGAAAAGCCTTACTTGTAAACGCGCTACCTCTGTCAGTAATAATCCTTTTTGGATTCCCAAATATTGCCGCTTGCTTTTCAAGTCGATTCACTACAGCTTCTGTGCCTGTATCCTTAGTGGGATATAACCACACAAATTTAGAAAATCCATCTATCACTACAAGTATGTGATTATACTGTTTACTGGTTATTGTCATTGGCCCTACATGGTCTATATGATAAGTATACAACGGTTCATCGTCTTTGCCTATTGGAGATAGTAAGCCTTCCTTCTTTCCTGCTTTAGCGTTGATTACTAAACACTCTACACAACTTGAAATAACCCTTGGGACCTTTGCACTGAGTTCTGGGATATAAAAATACTTTTCTACATATTCGTGCGTCTTTTTGGCACCAAAGTGACCATTTCTATGAGCAATCATTATCACTTCATCCTCCATTTGAATTGGTACTACCATCAATTCCTTAGCCGAATCCTTAAATAATATATCATGATGGATATAATAATCTTCATATCCGCTAACCTCAACTAATTTTCTGAGAGCTTTTACATAGGTATCGCTCAACTGAGCCTCTTTCAGACGATGACGTAGAGAATCTTCTATGAGCAAACACGACACTCTGCTTAGTGCGTCAACATGTCGCATCTTTGTTCCCGATCGATGTTCAATCTCATAGTTGAAATCTTGCAACATCATAGCCCACCTTGAAACGCGCAATGGTACTTCTTCTTTCCTCATGGGCATCGCGAAGGCATTACAATCAGTTATAATTTTAAACTTTAACCCCATTAGGTACACCCTCCATTTTTAAGAGCTTCTACGATAGCCAAAACCTCCAATTCGTATGAGTGATATTTTTCCCCAGCTGGTGTTGTCTTCCTACTCATAAATTGCACTGGATGTATACATTGATCCTCGGAGTCCTTCTGCATGAGTACTGCCCCATAACCATACTTACTAGCGTCAGTGTGAACTTCAGTTATGGCGTTTACGTTAAACAATTTCAATACAGGATCTTTGGTTAATGCCAATTTCAACTGTTGAAATGAACTTATTACTTCGTCATTTATTTTAAACTCATTTCCCTTCCGTAGCAAATCACTTAAAGGCTTCGCTATGATTGCATACCCATCCACAAATCTTCTAAAATAGGATGTGAGCCCTAAAAACCTTTGCAATGTTTTTTTTTATCACGAGGCATCGGGAAATTTTCTATTCTTTTCTTTTCTCTAGACGGACGAATTGTACCCCTTTCGATAATGTACCCTAAGAAATGAACTTTTCTTTGAAGAAATTGGCATTTCTTCCATCTGACATGAAGACCATTGTCTTCTGCAACTTTCAATACCAACTTTAATTTTTCTATACCTTCAGCTTCATCTTTCGAGGGTATTATTACGTCGTCCATATAAACTATCGCAACATTCTTACTAATCAAGTCCCTAAATATAGCGTTTATGAATCTGCAAAAAACTGCTGGGGAATTCGAAATTCCAAATGGAACGAAAAGGAATTTATACTGACCGTTCTGCGTTACAAAAGCTGTATATTTAGATGAACACATCGTCCATTAAAACCATAGCGAAATTATCACGAATTATCTTTTCGTTAAATTTTCTATAGTCACAACATAAACGCTTGGTTCCATCCTTCTTTGGGACCAAAACAACTGGCGATGAGTATTCTGAACTACTCTGTCGGACGATACCCTTTTCCAACCATTCTGAGATTTGATGATCTATAATTTGTTGGTCTTGGTATGAGACTCTTCTTGGTCTTTGCGCTACAGGTATTTCATCTTTTAATAAAATTTTCATTGAAACCTGTGTATCTATTTTCTTATCTGGCTTATAACCCTCAATCAACTTTAGCACTTCAACACGTTCATCGACTTCGAGATGTTCAAGCTCTACTAGCGGTATTACCTCTTCTTCAAAATTCATACACAGTCCCTGAAACTCTGCTATCAACCAAGATTCGTTATTTTCACAACCTACGGTTTCGCAATTTGCATTATCGGTAACCTTTGGAATACCTTTCACATCCTCCTCGCTAACTACCAGATCTACAAAACTTAACTGACTTAACCCCAAAATTGCCGGATAATCAACATCTTCACCACGGACAACATGAAATTTAATATTTTCGATTTTGACTTCATCAATTATAATGGCAGTTTCAAAATAACCCTGTGTGTAAAAAATACCAGACCCTGCACCTCTAAGACGTATTTCTCCTGATTTGAAATCAAACTTATCTGCAAATTTGTTGTAAACGTCATGTCGTATGGTACATATATTACACCCTGTGTCTATTAATGCATACAATTCAATACCCCCTATAGAAATTTTCTTAAATTTCATGCCAGGTTCACACGGTTCCTTATCGTACGCTATCATATTAACATTGCCAGGATCCTGTTTGACTTCAGGTTTCTTATTTTTACATTCTGAAGCACGATGACCAAAACCGTTACACTTAAAACATTTAAATTGTCTCTCTGAACAATCTTTGGCTAAATGGTCCGGCTTGCCACACTTAAAACAATTTTTATACTTTTTGATAACATTTTTATCATCAACCGTATCAACTTTCTCAACTTTACTACTTGCTGGATTTCTACGATTTTCAAAATTCCCTCTAGGACGAGTTTTCTCGTAAATCTTAATGTTTTCCTTCATCTCACTAACAGTTTTTGACTGATAAAGTTTACTTTTATTTAGTCTAGAATCTGGTATACCTTCTATGAAGTATTCTAATAAACTAGGTACATCAAGGTCAATTGCCTTTCCAATTTCCATTAAGGTGTATAAATATTCTCGGAAAGTTTCACCTTCTTTCTTTCGACGATTCCGTAGAAGTTTGTGGACTTCTACAGATGAAAGACTTTCACCGAATTCTGATAAAAGAGCCTCTTTCAACGAATTCCAATCCTTAAGACCTGTCTGACTACGCACAAACAACTTAGCAGCTCCTTTCAATAACTGCTTCGCGTAAATGAACTTTTGAATTGAATGCCAACCCACGGCCTCTGCATTCTCTTCAAATTCAGATATCCACTGTCTCACCTCTAAACTGTCTGTTCCACTGAAAGCAGACAAACTGTCGGCTATATCTCTCAACGTAAATACCGGGGCATTGGAGCGAAATACCGGCACATCAACATCCTCATATTCTGATCTTTCTGACGCATTGTCACCAACAGCTTGAAGGCCGAAGTGTTCAATGAGCCTATCTTGTAACACCCTTTTCAATCCTGTACTATTCAATCCTAACTCGGTCAACTTATTTCGTAAGTCAGCCACAGTCATACCCATTATGCTACCTAAGTCCATCTTGAACAAAACTGAGAGTAGCTGCCTTACAATATTATATTTTAAATAAATATAAAACTATTAAATTAGGAAATGGTATAATAGAACAAAAGTTTTAAATAAAATCTAATACAACCTCAATATTCAACTCTTGTTTTCAACATTTAATCTTAGTTATCAACTTAAATTATCAGCTTTGATTTTAACATTAATTTCATACTTTTTGTCATTAATTTCCTCAACTTTAAATTTCAACGTTTAACAACTTTTGTTTGCAACTTTAATTTTCAACTTTGTTTAACAACTTTCCAACTTTAAAATCCAACTTTAGTTTCCAACTTTCAACTTTAATGTACAACTTAATTTTCTTCTTAAATTTCAAAATTATTTTCATTTATATCATCCAATTTGATTTTACATCTTAAAACTCTAATGATAATTATCAACTCTACTTTTCAACATAAATGAACGACTTTAATTTTAAACAATAATGATCATAAATAAAATAATTTCTTCTAACATCATATTTTTATTCTTGCCTACCAACAAAATTTATTGACTGTACTTATCTTACTGGGAAACAAAAATAAACTTCATTATTAAATCTGCATGCGTCTACTTGTCAACGTTGGATGATCTGCCACACATCAGTTCTCGACATTATCATCAGCTTCTTCTGGAACAATCGTTAACTTCATTATCATCTTACGACGAACAAGCTTACTGGCTTCTTGCTCTCACTTGTTGTCAGGCGATTTTTTATGCTGTTGTTTTTGTTAAATGCACTGTTTCTATTTCTTTTTAACTTGACAACTTTGCATTTGTTTCTATGTGTTTCCAAAAAGTTTCTTTTATTCTGTCTCTTTTTTTCATTCCAATTTTTAATTTTAATGCACACACAATTGATCTTTGCTGCGTAGGTTCAATTTCATCAGTTTCTCTGCAGCAGTTTTGTTTTTTGTTTCATTTCAGTTATTGCTGAGCAAAAGTTTTTGTAGTTATTGCTACACATTTAAACGTTTTTTAAATTCAAATTTGTGTGTGTTTCTTTTCAACTTAGTCTCGCAGTTTTTTTCCTATATTTTGTCTTTTCTCTCTCAATATTCACAACTTTATATTGATTCTTTTTGAAACGTTTATTTTGTGCTTAAAAATTTTATGATAAGAGACTTTATTTCACTTTCACAATAGTTCTATTCTAGAATTTCTCTCTTAGTTGCGTCTTAACCGATCGTTTCCCTTTTTTTTACTGCGCCATTTTAAATAGTTTTTTATGCAATTTCCCAAGGCGGCTTTATTAAATGTTTTTTATGAACTTCAATGTTTTATATGAAAATTTAGTTTTTAACACTTTCTTCTTATTTTTTAATATTTGAAATTTATTTCGTCTTTTTATTATTTTTACACACTTTTTATATTTGTAATTGTTTCATATAACTTTTTTATTCACTTTTCAATTTTCACAGATTTATCTCGGTTGAGCCACCAATTTTTGTAGGATCTTCTCCACTCACCGTTTTATTTTATTGTTTTATTAATGAATAAACACTTTTTCTTGTATTATTAGTTTTAGTTCATTTATTAATAATAATATATTTAACTTATGTTCTACTTTGAACTTTTCAACTTTACTCCAAAGCGGCTACTACTCAACTGAACTGTCACTTCAATTTGTGTATCCATTGTCTTATTAGTCCGTTTGTCTTTGTTCGTTTGTCTTTGTCGTATGAGTCCCTTCGTCTCTGTCGCACTAATTGTTAGCAACATTAACCCTAGTGGTTGCTCCGGTGTTTCTTCTTGGCCCAGATCCCACATAAATGGATGTTCACATAGGAATCTATGAAGATAAGATGCCATTATTTGGGGCAATAAACTATATTTCTTGTATAAATTGTTCTTATATCCTGTGTGTCAAAGCCTTTTGATTATTACTCACTAATAGCAAACAAATAAATGTTTTTTTTTTTTTTTTTAATTTATGTAAATGTTAATGAAACAAAAAAAAAATAATAATAAGTCAGTAAATCTTTTCATTCAATTATATGGCATAATATTTTCCACCATATAATGATATTTTAATTTAACAATTTAATGTTTATATTGAACCATTTAATGTTTTTATTTAAACATTTTACACTTTACCATGTTGTTTTTAAGGTAGGCAACAATATGGTTGCAAGATCAGTAATAATATTATTTTTAAATTTAACAACTATACAATACAACCATATTTTTTCATTGCGTGTAGGGAAAGCTCACTATTTACTTTAATATTTAAAATGTTCTGGTTTTTTTGGTAAGATATATTGATTTAAAGAAAAAATTCTATTTTTCAACAAATGTATTTTTATATCCTGTAACATGCCGTTTTAAAAATTATTGCATTTTCATGTATCAACATTGTGCGTGCGGTCATCATATTTTTATTACAAGTTCCGTTAAAATTTTTGTAATGGGAAGCAAAAACTCACATGAATAGTAACAAACACTTTTCTTTTTACTTTCTAATTTTTAACTAACCCATTGTGTAAATGCTCTTAATTCTTTTATTTACAATAAACAAATTAAAAAAATTTTTCAAAGGTTTTCCATGAACATAATAATTATTTTGTAATAGAAGTAGTTGTCGTCTAATAGGAAGATAAATATAAAAAGGTTGCGACGACGTCAGGTTCTTATTTAATAAAAAACTATTTTCAAATGTCAAAATTTATGTTGCTGTTGCAGCGGATTTAGCAATACAAATTCTTTTGCAAATATCAACCGTCTGTTTATAGCAGGTCAAAAGTTTGGCCACATACATAAAATTACATCAACTATTGGGAGAGCCTTTAATTTTTAATTTTATACATGGTTTTTTAGCGATCATAATAATTAACATTCTGTCCAATTTCCAAGCGGTTTTCTTTAACGGTTCAAAAGATACGCCGATATAGGCCAAGTTATTTTTGTTTTACTTTTTGCTATTAGGAGCTAAAGTGATAGTGACTTTTCTTAATTTATAGTGGCGCCCTTTACGGTTCATAATACACGTAAAAACATGTATGTTTTATAGGAACTTCCTTTCGATTTTGAAATTATGCACTGTTTTTGAAATGGAACCAATCTGTAAGCATAACCTTTCAAAAAAAAAAAAAAAAAAAATCAAAATCGGTTCAGAAATGAATGAGTTCTGCAGGTACAAATATAAACAAAGCAACATTCAGATGAGTTGACAACCTCCTTCTTTTTTTAAGTTGGTTAAAAAGACAAACAAAACTATGTATCCAACATATTAATATAGTTTTTATTTGACCTTTTTAATTATTTAGTTTTTAATTTATTATTTAAGCACAAGGTCTTTTTATTTTTATTTTCTCAATATTTCGCTACTCCCTTGTGTAGCATCATCAGGACAAAGAAATATTTATTTGAACACAAGGGAGTAGCGAAATATTGAGAAAATAAAAATAAAAAATTAAAAGACCTTGTGCTTAAATAATAAATTAAAAACTAAATAATTAAAAAGGTCAAATAAAAACTATATTAATATATTGAAGTGAGCACGTGACTTTTCTACTAATATGGAATATAAGTATTTAAAGAAAAACAGTGAAATTAGAAGATGCATAAACCGTTTTAAGACAGTAAGGGATAAAATCATCAAAGCAAAATCAAGCATAACTTTCCTGATGCGTTGCAGAAATACGGGGGTTGTACCAAAATTCATCAGTAATTCAACTAAAAACGTTTCAAGAATTTTTGAAGATAAGCAGTCACAGGCAGTCCAACTAAGTATTTCTAAGTATACACAACATTTACACAACCAAATTTTAAAATTAACATTAAAAAATAAACACAATTTGCTGAAACAATTTCAAAATGAGATAGAAGTAGTAAAAAGAAATTTGAGTGAATTATTAACACTAGAAGAAATGGATAAATTTTTAAGGTATGAAGATAGAATGTCAGCTTCTTTAAAAGTGAAGGTAAATAAGATTCATAAGAAGAAGTTTGATTGCCTTAGTAATATACAGAAGAAAGAATTAGGTTTTAAATTTAACAAAAAATGGTTTGTTAATAAGACTAACTTAGATATTCCGGAAGATGTAGAATGGATTCTTTCCCTAGGGGAAAAACATGCACTTCCAGTAAGGAGAGAGGAGTTTCCTGTTTTAAAAATAATAGCGGATGGTGAAGACTTTATGCAGACGTTACAAGGAAAAGAGGAACAGGAAGTAGCAAGAATAAAATTAACAACAATAATTGATAATCATTTGAATAAAATGAGGCTAACAAATAGAGATAAGTTTGTATTGGACAAAGTAGAAAAAGCTAAAAAATTTTTAAAAGGAAATAAGGATATACTCATACTAAAGGCAGATAAAGGTAACGCAACTGTAGCTATAACTAGGCAGGATTATGACACACGTATTAACCATATTGTTGAAGATAGTATAAATTATAAATTACTGCATAAAGATCCTACAAATAAATTACAAAAAATTAATAATGATTTTGTTGAAGAACTTTTTAGGACAAAGATTATAACTTTTTTAGAAAAAAATACCCTAAAAACGAATATCTCTAATGCACCCAGATTGTACGGTCTACCAAAAATTCATAAAGATAATTTTCCATTAAGACTAATTTGTTCATGTGTAAATTCCCCATCTTATGAAATTTGTAAATATATAACTAATATTCTAAAAAAGATAACTGAACATTCTAAGTATAATATAAAAAATTCTGTAGAGTTCAAAAATAAAATTAGGAACCAAAAAGTAAAAGATAATGAAAAACTGATTTCCTTAGATGTAGTGTCTTTGTTTCCAAGCGTGCCTGTTGATTTGGCAATAAACACAATAGAAGAAAAATGGAATATGATAGAGCGACATACTAATATAGAAAAGAGCTTGTTTCTCCGTATTGTTAAATTTTGTATAGAAGATAATAGTTATTTTCAATATAATAGTAAATTTTATAAACAACAGAAAGGATTACCAATGGGATCTCCTGCCTCTCCAATTGTGGCTGATATTGTTATGGAGAAGTTACTAGACACATGTATTGAAAAGCTTGATATTAAACCAGTGATATTGACCAAATATGTTGATGATTTGTTTTGTATAATATCCGAAAATGCCATTGATACTTTACTTAAAACTTTTAATGAATTTCATCCCAGTATTAAGTTTACAATAGAAATAGAATGTAATTCAAGACTTCCATATTTAGATACTTTACTTATTAGGAGTGGAAATAATTTATTAATAGATTGGTATCAGAAACCAACGGCTTCTGGCAGAATCATTAATTACTATTCTAAACACAGTAAAAGAGTTATAATAAATGCAGCTAAAAATTTGATAGAAAGGATACTTATGATAAGTGATATTGTGTTTCATAAAAAGAATAAGGAAAATATTAGAAATATACTAAATAATAATAATTTTCCAATTCATCTTACAAATAGATTAATTAGGCAATATATAAATAAGAATAATTTAACAACAGAAAATATGATTGAGCCAAAAATATATAAGTCTTTGATTTATGTACCTGAAATATCAGAAAGGTTAGAGAAATCAAAAATTTTTGACTGCAATAAGTATAGAATGGCATACAAAACACACTATACATTAAAAAGACTATTTAGTAAAACTAAAGATAAAATACCGAATCTAGAATTATGAAATTTAGTCTATAAAATTCCTTGTAGCGGAAAAGACAACGAGATTTGCAACAAAGTATATATAGGAACAACAAAAAATAAACTAAAAACTAGAATTGCTGGTCATAAATCTGATCAAAGATATAGAAATATTAATTCACAAAAAACTGTATTATCATCTCATTGCGCTAGATTAAATCACTATCCTAATTTTGAAAATGTTTCAGTAATAAACACAGAAAATAATTATAAACGACGGTATATGTTAGAAATGTTACATATAATTAATACACCAATACCACACAGAATTAATTTTAAGGCAGACACAGATAATGTAGCTCAAATTTACAGACACTTGATAAATAAGAAATAATATTGTACTTTATTTTTTGTTACAAAAATTTTTTATATGACAAAATAATTTTTTTTTTTTTTTTTTTTTTTTTTTTTGATTTATGTTAAATTGAAAAAAATTTTTTATAACTTTTTTGTTGTTGCTTTTATGTGTTCAAATAAATATTTCTTTGTCCTGATGATGCTACACAAGGGAGTAGCGAAATATTGAGAAAATAAAAATAAAAATTTAAAGACCTTGTGCTTAAATAATAAATTAAAAACTATGTATCCAACATTTATAATAAAAACTTTTATTTATTTTTAAAGAGTTTTCTAGAAAATTTGTGTATGTATACGTAAAATTGTTTAGGTATATTTTGTTTATTGCTTTTCAAATACGTATGTTTACCAAGGCAGATTAATATACTAGGTAGTGGCAGTAGATCAGTTGACTTTCTTGTTTATGTTTTCAGATGTCATATTTTGTTTACACTTATTATTTTTTTTCCTACAAAATTTTTTTTCTTACAGTGGTGTGGAAATATTTTTAAAATTTTCATAGAACAAAATTGTTTCACACACTTTTTGAAACTGAATTTTATTTACAAACCGTAGGCTTCGTCTCTTCATGATTTTGTTTGCTCATTTTATATGTTAAACCCAAGAAGTTTGATACAAAATGTGTTTATACACATTTTTGGTTTTTACATATAAAAATAAGCTGGCATAATCACGAAGTTTAGGAAGCTCCTTGAATATATGCATGTAAGTAGCATCAAAGGAAAGCTTATGACGTCTAGATTAATAATATTCTAATTATTTTTTTCGAGCTACATTTTCAAAAACTGAAAAAATCATGTTAAGATGGGTTTTTGAGAAATTAAATATCACAACGCATCGGGCTATTCCTACAAAATGTTTAAGTAATACAGCTAAAAGAGTTTTTAATCAAATGGTAAAATAAAATTTAATTATTTTGTTTTACCATATAAATTCCCGGAAAGGGGAAAATGTCCCAAAAAATTGTTTTTTTTTAAAGAGGCCTTAGATATTCACGGGGCTGTCAAATGGTTTTTGGAGTATGTAGCCAAAATTTGGAGACTTACCGTTTACCTTTTTTAATCGGTGCTTTGCACTCCGAGGAATTTTACAATAATTTTAAAACTTTGTTCCAAAATTGGCAATGTTGGAAAGGCCTGGAGGGGAACCGTTATAATTGTTGACCTAATTTTGCTTTAGTTTGTCTTTAAAATTGTTTAAACAAATTTGCTACTACTGAAGTAAATTTAAATTACATAAGCAAAGAAAAGAATACCACCTTTTTGCGGAAAGTCCTTAAAAACGATATTTTTTTATATTTTCCCAATCATAACTTTAAACTTGTTTATTTTAAATTTTATTAATAATATAGCAAATGTCCTAAAGTAATAATCCGATAATTAATAAGCGTACTACGCCAAAAACACTAAGTTAAGATTAGCTACTTTTAAACATATTTTTATAGACATTTTCAAGGTTTGATTAAATTTAAAAAATCTTAACATTTGAGTTAAAAATAAACATCTTAGCACATTTGGGCACGTTAGACATTTTAAAAATACTGCTCTGCCTCTGTAGAATTTCGTTGAGATATATTAAGTGGTTTATATGATACCCAATTTTGCCAAAAAAAAAAACTTTTTCAAACCACTGTGCTTTATTTGAATATGACATCTGAAAATATATTTTACACAAACAAAATACATGTTGTTTACTTATTGTTGTAGTTGTTTTAGAACTGCTATTACCTGTAAAATTAATGTGCCTTGATGTTTACTTTGAATGATTTAAATATTTTCAAAGTGAGAAAAGCTACAGCCAAACAAACAAAAATAATGAAAAATATACACAAAAAACTAAAGAGACCGTGCTACAGATGTTGCTTACATACTTTGAAATAAAAATAATTTTGTAAACGGAACAGCTGTTTAGTCAAACTTATATAGTTTTAAGTTGTTATCACAAAAAAAGTTAACATTTTAATTTATATTCGCATTTTGTGCATATTTTAATTTTGTGGTCTCCACAAGCACTTATTTGTGATATTTTGAAATATGACTTCATTCGATGCTTTCGGTAGTCCCTTAAACTAAAAATCTTTCGTTTGAGTATTGTTTTCTGTTGTTCTTATTCAGATCGTCTGAAGGTAGAAAATTTTGAATTGTTGAGAAGTTTAGTAGAATTGTTGGTGCTGAATTTTATTCGAGGTTTAAATTGAGGCTGTACTAAATCGGTGATTTTTTAAAGAAAATTTCTAGGAGACAGCGGTTTACTATTTACATTCAACATATTAGGTGTGTATTTGCCATGTTGAGTATAAGCTGTGCTGTGCATCATATTACTTCCATATCTATAGAAATAAAAATATGGTTTAGATATATAAATAACACGTGTCTTCTTAATTTTTTCATGGATAATATTAATCAAAATAAACATCGTCCATAGTGTCCGGTTCTTTATCAGAAGATGATCCGAATCCTCGGCTAACTATGTTAACGCCTGCAGAACAACTTTCTTTATCAGTGCGCGACATGGCACTTTTCTCACCATTCGATTCGTTCAAAAATTCTCTATTTTTGTTGTTGAGATTATATTTACTAGCTATTAGTACTCTTAAAAAATTAAATTAAATTAATTAAAAATTTTATGTGTTGAAATTTTTACTATACAAAAGAAAAAGTCACACTAACAGCCCGATTCTGTGCAATTGATAAGTTCACTACACTGAGTATTTATCAACTTTTGAATATTTATCAAGATTTGGTATTCTACTACAAAAAATAAAAGCTTTTTAGTTGATAATTTGTCGAAATCTCATTTGGTATTGATAACTCTATTTTATTGTGTGGGTGTGTATTCAAATTCGGTAAATAGTGCACACGCCAGAGAACTGCACGAGTACACCGCAACTCATGAGTACACCGCATACTTACTCTATACATACTCTATACTTTTCATACTCGAGTATTATAAACACCGCAATAAAAAGTTGCGGTGTTTATTTTACCCATTCTTGTAAAAACGAGTATTAAAAATATCGCAATCAGAATTATAAGTATTCTTTATACTCGTACGCCAGAATTTTTTAATTCTCTTTAGTTGTAAGCAACGTTGCCACATTTTTACCCTATTAAAGTTTTTTACTGTCGTTTTATGAAATCTATCGCCTTAAAATTCTAAGCACATATTAAATTAATAAAATGCAATAAAAACCGCTGAAAGGCACAGCTTTTGTACACTACTTGAAGCAGGTATACTTATTTTGTTGCTGCTTTTTATGTACAAATATTTTCAGTTTGCACGCCTTGTTGTCATAAACGTGCTACTAACGGTATTTAGGAAAACAAAATGATAAAATAAATCCGTGAATAAAAGGAAAATTTCTTAATTTTTTTAGTTTTAACAAAACTGTATATATGCAGATGTAATATTGCATTGACTGAATATCATTAGACCTCATAAATAATAATAAATAAAATAAAGTTTTTAGTTTACATATTTTATTTTGTTAAATATAATTATTGCTTTTATAACTATTTGTTCATTTTAAAAATCTATTTGCTTAACGAATAGTATTTTTAAATTTCTATCCTGTGTAACCAGTGTGACCAGATCCAAAAAATTTTTGGAGCTAAATTGGTATCAAAAAAGTGCTCAAAAGTGCTAAAAAATTGTTTTAAGTGCTAAAACATAGTGCTAAAATGTAAATGTCTTAGTTTTAAGCAAATATTTTTTTGGAGAGTTCAAAGTTTTATCATTTATGCTTATGTTGCCTTAGAAATATTTATTTGCATTAAAAAAACCAAATTTTTTAAAACCAGAAATCATTTATTAAACAGTAATTTCAGTCTTTAAATTAAATATCACCTACACCAGTGATTAAAAATACTTGGCTATTTTTAATGCATATGTAGTTGCTTAACTGTTGCTGTGGAAAAATGTTCAGCAAAAGCAAACAGCAAATGCAAAAAAAAAAGAAAGAAGCGCATTTGCTTTAGCTGACTATGTGTTTCTTTCTGCAGCAAAGCAATCGGCAAAGCAATTACTTTGAAAGCGTCTGCTGTTGCTTAAGCAGTCAGTTGTTCTTTATTTTTATTTTTACTAGTACTTAACTCTTTACTATGAAATTGTTGCTAACTACGATTGCGTTTTTTTCGCTCGTACTTGCTGAACTCGCTGCTTTTCATCCCTTTTAACATTGGAAACGTACATTTCAAAAACGTTATTTTTATTATATTTAATGGTGTTTTTTTTTTCTTCTTAAAAGCAACAGCAAAAGAAGAAACAAACATCAACTTATTGCTTAAGCAACAGCAAACGTTTTCAAAGTAATTGCTTTGCCGATTGCTTTGCTGCAGAAAGAAACACATAGTCAGCTTAAGCATATGCGTTTCTTCCTTTTTTTGCATTTAATTTTTGCTTCGTTTATAATGAAATGTTTTATAAATGCTGAGACATTTAGTTTTTTTATTTACTGAAAAACATCTAAGCAAAGCACAGATTTTAGTGCTGTTGCTATTTTTAAGCAAGCAATTTAAACCCTGACATACATATGTGTACATACATACGCGAATATTATGTACTTATGCAAATTTATTCTAGGTATCCGCAGTAGGATTTGAACATACAACTTTTTAATTCAGAGATATCAAAAAGTGCTATTATTGCAATTGTTACACGCGAAAAGTAGTGGAACATTTTGTAAATTGAATAAAATAAAAGTGCTAAAAATGCTAAATAAAGAGTTGGTAAGTGCTAAAAATAGTGCTAAGTGCTAAATCGGTAATTTTGCTGCTAAATCTACAAAAGAAGTGCTGAATCTAGCACCGAAAGTGCTAAAATGGTCACGCTGTGTGTAACTTTAAAAAAAACCCTAACAAAAACGTAATATAATAAACAATGAACTATTCTTGAGTTATTAGTAAACTTTTGTTGTGTTTTTAATATATGAAAATATGGCGAATTTTACGGGTTCTATTAAATTTATTTTCTGTTATATATTTAATAAACTTTCAAAATTTCAAAGAAGTATGTATGTTAGCTAATTAAGACATTATCGACTTTTGATATTGTGTTTGATTTAATAATTCTGATCTGATAACTCTGTTTTACTCTCACTACACACGTTAAAATCTCTCTCTTGGTGTTTGTTGTGAGTATGAGTACGAATAAAGTAAAGCCAGCATCGCAAACATTTTACTTGAGTATGGTAGACACTTATACTCAAATGGAATGGGTATAGTAAATACTCGCACTTAAGAAATGCGGTGGCGATCACACCGCAACTGCATTTAAGATGAGTATACTTAGAGTATTAAAAACAGACACTCTTGCAGTTCTCTGGCACACGCTTCATGTAAATATCAACATAATGGATTCTTTTTTACAATACGTGAATAAATTTACGTATCCTTTAAGAAAAATGGAAAAAGAAATAATTGTGTTAATGCTGATTTGTGAAAACGAAGAAAATGCGGAAAAAAGAAAGCGTAGGTGTGACTTACAAGGATTGCATGACTTAAGCTTTCCTTTTAAGTTGTTGGAGGTAGAATTTACAAAAAATTTTCGCCTGAGTCATGTTCTTGCTCGGCAATTAATGGCAGATTTGCAGCCTCATGACGCCTAAAGAATATCATTACTATTGACAGTTCGAGTTTTGGAAACGCTCCACTGTTTCGGTCATGGATCATACCAGAAATGCGTTGGGAATAACTGCCGTCAATATCTCGATTTTTGAGATATATATCACAACTTATCGTAGGAGATCAAGCTTACCCTCTCGAGCCCTGGCTTCTTCTGCAGCAGTTAGTAATTCACAATATACGCGTACTTTATAAACAATGCAATGATTTAGAAAAAAAATCATTTAAAAACAAAAAGTTCAATTATACATATTTGTTTTTAATTAATTAACAACCAACATTACAGCCAAAGTATATTTTTATTAAGTATATGCAAGTCAACACAAATACAAAATTTCATGTATTATGTCAAAAAACAGTTCAGAGACGGCAATTATTAAAATATTAATTTTACTTAATTATTATAAAAAAAAGTAGGAGAATGACCTTTTAACGACTATATTAATGTAAATTTAAACAAGAATTCAATAAAAGGATATTCAATGCAACTTGAGTTGGAAAAGTGTAATTTGAATATATCGTTTACCATCCCTGATAGAACATAATAAAAATGAAAATAAACACGTAAAAAACAAGAGAAATGTATAGTAAAAGAAAAATTAAAATAAATTTAAGCAAATTTTGACACAAAACATGATAAACACGCACACCAATAAAACTATCAGCTGAACTCCTGCATGTACTTGTTATAGATATACTTTGATTATAGTGATACAAAATAGTATATACATTCATTTAATATGTTCTTAAAAACGAGACACAGGAAACACCTTTACATATTTTTGCTTATAACTGTCAACTGAATTATAAAAATTGTGTATCAAAAAGGCAGGCAGTAAACTTGCACACGCAAAGAAAAACATGGTTGTGATATGGTGACAGTAACCTTAATATGTTCTTTGTAACATTGTAAAGTTGCAGACGACAAATTATAGTTGTTTTCAGCAATACTTCAGTCCCGATATACACGGTTTTGTTGCTATTTAACCTTTATGTTGTTACTGTGCACAACAAAATACAACATGGTTGGTTTAGCGTAAAAAAAATTTGAAATACGACCAAAGTTTTACAACTTATTAAAAATAATATAATAAAATTAATCAGAGTTTGATTAAAAACAAATAAAATAATGTTTGTGCTTGAAAATATATTGCTCTAGATCTTGACAGGATGCGTTTCTATTAGTTTAGTAACATTTTTGTTAGCTTAAGGTTGAAATTGTTTTTATTGTTAGAGAAAATGAAAAAAAAAAAAGTTTTTTTTTTTAAAATAAACAATTAACAATAATATACAAAATATGAAAACAAGTAAAAAGTTACGCAAAACATTTCAAAAATAGTTGAAATATATGTACATATGTATGTATTTTATATATTTTTCATTTAAAGCTGTCATATTATACATTAACAATTATTGCCAGATGCCAGTTTAACGTATTAAAAGTCTTGGATAAGTGTGTACCAAATTACCATTGCGTACAGTATACATATCTTCAATACGAGAATATCACGTTTACTCCATAAATAGATATTCACGTAGGAATGTATGCCGTTATTTGGGCTTATAAATTATATTTTTTGTGTAAATAATTCTTAAAGCCTGTGCATTAAAGCCTTTTAATTATATATAATAAGGAATTCTTTTTTTTTTGTATTTATGTCATTAAATAAATTTTGTAACAAATCAATAATAATAATAAATCAATTATATAACATGACATTTTCAACCATATATTTTAACATAATTATTTTTAGATTTTGCCACATTATTGTTACACTAGACAACAATATGTTTGCAAAATCAGCTTTATTATTATTAAAAATAGCAATACTGTCTTTTGTTAACAACCATATAATAAAACCATAATATGATTTTTAAGCATGTTTTTTCTTTGCGTGCAGAAAGGCGCAATCTATAGGAGAAATCAGTATCAATTTCTTTTATAAATACAGCAATTTTTTGACCAATCATTGTCAGTTTGAAATGAGAAATAATCATCATATCATCATATTATAATCATGTAATACACTCTCCTTACCGTAGACCAGTTTCAGATCAGCGAACGCTGCACCTAATTTACTCAACTTAGAAGAATATATATGTGAGTAAGAGAACTAAAAATCTAAAAATTGGTCTTAATAGCAAATAATCTTAGAATTTTTTGGCTTGATATTAGGAGTAAAGATATAGAATTAAACATATGTATGATTAAGGCATGAAAAAAGATTGCGCAGTTAATAAATATGATAATAAAAACGATTCAAAAGCATCTAAAATAAGCTTCGTAAGAGGAGTTTGCTCATTAAAAAACATTTTGTGATGAAAAAGTAAAAAAATTATTTTTGAACCAAAAATGTATTGTTAAATTTAAAAGTTCCAGAAAAAGAAAATTAAATAAGATAAAAAAGTAAATTCAATTTTAAACATTTTAGTTTTAATTTTATATTGAAAAACAAATTTGCTGCATGGAAAGGGTTATTTAACTTTGAGTTTTTTTTATCATTAAGGTCGGTAATAAATATTATATGTTTCGTTTATAAAAATATTAATTTATAATAGCAAATAAAGTAGCTTTTGAAATATATAATTTATATAAGAATTTTCATAAAAGCCTAAATTTAAAACTTTGGTGGCCCGAAATAGCTCCTCTCTAAATACCTTCAAGCCCAAACTCAAAAGTTTTATTCGACTGCATCTATTTCTTCCGATTTAAAACTTTGATTTTATTTTTTAATTTTTTAAGCACTAGGTCAGTATTAAAAAATAAGAAACAGTGGCCATAATCGTAGTCTCAAATAAAGTATACTTTTGGAGTTCAAGAGTACAGTTTTCTTTGAAGTGAATTTTTTGCGTACTATAGACACGTAAAAGTATATTTTATAGATAAAAGTCGGTTTTACATTTAAAACCTTCTGAAGTTGCTTTTTACTGATTAAAAAGAGACTTTATCAATAAAAATTTTATGACATCAACTAACATTTCAAGGTTAACTGTTGAAATCAATTCATTTTTAAAATTTTTAACGAAAGTGCACAAATTAACTTTTATATATATACACTTTTTTTATTTTCAACAAAAAAAATATTACCTAATAAGATATGGATAATCTATTAACTGTATTTAGTTACAAATTATTGGCAAACATGTTCTTTTTGACGTGTCACCCAGTTAAAGTCGGTTCAAATCAAAATATACATTACTTTTGACTGTAGTATAAAAAAGTTCATAATATGTTTTAAAATTGAAGTAGTTAGTTAGGAGTGGCAGCCTCTCGCGACGAAGCTCACTTGAGCACAATCGAATGGCCCGTTGTGATACCGGCGGCGCGACTCCCCTTACCCAGCCGAGAACCATGAGGATTCACGGATGAACTTCGCTATGTCCCCTATAGAGTGAGATGATAGCTCCGTAAGAGTTCCAAAGAAAGGAGAGCCCAGAATTCTTAGTCTTCTTCGCGCGAGGGATGGGCAGTGGCAATGGAGGTGCAATACGGTCTCTTCCTCCGAGTCACAGCTGCGACATAAATCATTAAAGGGTAGACCGAGTCTTTCAGCATGCCTGCCGATTATACAGTGTCCAGTAAGTACCGAGACCGTGATACTTATGGATTTTCTGTCCAGTCTGAGCAGCTACCTGGTCCGCTTGAGGTCCAGTGTAGTCCACAGTTGTCTGGAGACATAACAGGAACTTTCCTCTACCCATAATTTGCGAGCCAAATTGAGGTAGTGGTTCTTTATGGCCATTTTTACCGTTGCCAGAGGAATTCCAACATCTGGTAGCGAGGAGACGTTAGGAAGCAATGTGCCTTGTTTAGCAAGATCATCGGCCTCACAGTTACCCTGGATATCCCTGTGACCAGGGACTCAAATCAGGTCAATCGGTGATCGTTCCGATAGAGTGTTCAGTAGTGAGCGACAACGCAGGACTAGCTTAGATGTACTGTATGCACCAGCAAGCGCCCTGATTGCCGCCTGACTGTCCGAAAATATCCGAATAGCAAGGCCAAAAATATCGTCCCTAAGCGCTATTTCGAATGTTTTCAGAATGGCCATTACCTCGGCTTGAAAGACACTGCAGTAGTCAGGAAGTCTAAGGGAGAGTCTTAGTCCAAGGCTATTGGAGAAGATTCCGCAACCGACTCTCTCGTCCAGTTTCGAGCCATCGGTATAGATGTCAACAGTACCACCCACAACCACGTCGTTACGGATTCATATCTTCCTACTCGGAACATGGGTCTGAAACCCGTGGTCCAGAGCGGGAGTAGAAGAGTTGTAATCCACCATTGATGAAAAATTGAAGTAGCTTCTAAAAAAACCGACTTTAGTGCGTGCCTGTGATTTTGGGCATATATTTTTATTTAAAAAAATAATTTTAAAAGTTTAATATACAATAATAATATGTATTTAAAATTTTTTCAAATCGATGCACTCGTTTAGAAGCACGGAGTTATTTTTAGTTTTGCGCCACAAAAACTTTACACTTTTTACAACAAATACTAATTCTATGATGACGTAGATGCGCAGTAAAGGTGTTTTTTGTACGGCTCACGCGTAATCTTGTTTTTGTGATTCATGTGTCTAGGGTATCATCTAATGGTGGCTCTTAAATATTAATTATTTTCTTCACAACACACAAATCGTTTTTAAGTGTGTATGAAAGATAAGATCTAAAAACTAAAAGCTTTTTTATTCGTTTTAAAATCATTGAATTCAGATACATCCATGAAATTGATATTAATGCGGGTGGCAAAAGACTAAAAATAATAGGCACACAAATTTAAAGAAGACAAAGGTCTTTGTGCTCATTTTGTCGCAAACTTTAGGAATACATCGTCCCACTAATCATTAATCTTACCAAATTGCACATAAATAAGCGCACACAATATTCTTTTTTGAAAAATATTATTAATATTAAAATGATGGAAAATGTTGGTGCTTCTTATATTTGTATTCTTTTTACTTAAAAAAATGTCCAACTACACTTGTTTTCATTCGTTGACTATTAAAAACAATAAATGACCTACCCCCTCTTTCTATTTACATGCATGCACCCTAATACACTAAACATATATACATACCTAGGATCTTTTGTGCGAGAAGGAAGAGAATTTATAAATTGGTCTGGTAGTTGTGTATCCCTAAGAATATTTTGTATTTTAGTATATTTATTTAACTGATATTTATTTAATTCGTATTTTAAAAAGGTATGAAGAAATATTGTATCTGTTTATGCTGCAGATGTTTTTTATGATTTATTTCGCATACAAGCGATAAGCGGAAGATAACTTTGAAGCATAAATAATAAAATACAACACAATTACAAAAACCAAAAAACAACTCATAGACATTGAGGGGAATAGTCAAAAACTTAAAGCGATTAAAAATACAATAACTAAAAAATCCGCAGTGTAACATCCTTTTTGATATGACATTGTAGTTTTTTATTTTTCTATTTTCAACGGAGTATTTGTGTTTGTTTGCTAGAAACAAGTATTCGAGACATAACTTTTTTCTTTCTTTTGAAAAGAAGGATTTAATTTTTATAATTTCTTTTTTGGTAATATTGAGGAGATTTTTTGCAATGTTACTTAATCGTGCTGCGTCGTTAGATAGAAATTTAAAAAGAACGTCATTTAAGTTATAAAATATTTAATTTTATGTCTGAATTAAATCTTATCTTAAAAATATACAGGGGATTAAACAAGCATTTTTTCTTGCTCTATGTTGAGGACAAATAGAGGATTAGTTTATGATAAGCAATGGAGCAATACACATTTAAGCAACGTGGTTTTCTCTTTAAAGCAGCACAAATTTCGTCGTAATTTTTCACATCGTTCTGAAGACTTATCGGTTTCAGTTTTTTTTTAATTTCAGTAGCAAACCACAAAGCTATAATTCTTAAAAAATATTAAATATTTATTGAGCACAAATTTGTATCAAATCGAGACGTTATGCCATTGATTTAGCATCTTTAAGGTGGCATGTCATCATGTCCATGTACATTATGTCGCACCAGGAAATAACATAAGGTCCATGTATATTAAAGGCATATTTTATGGCATGCTATTCCATATAAGAAAGCTGCAACGTTTTTATCTACGTACAGAAAATCTTTGGTAAGCGTAGCAGGTATTAGTTATACAATAGAGGAGAAAATCTTTGCGCGTAACCGAAGACCGGCTGTGCAGGAAATCTTTGGTAAGCAAAGCCGTTGATGGTTTAAGTACGGACATTATGACGCTTTCATAAGTGTCACTATCTCCATACTGAAAACGAAACAATGTCCATGGGCATTCTGACGTTTTTCAAAGCGTTCGTTTGTCGTTTTTAGTACGGAGATAGTGACATTATGTCACTTTTGAGTGCGACATAAAGTCTATAGACAATATGTTCTTATACACTACAACATGACATCCATCTTTAATTAAAATATGTGAGAAAACTGAGCTTATTCCTTTAACAACCATTGACAAAGAAATCCAAGCCGATGTCGGAGTCGGATAATCCTTTATCCTTAAGCTGAGATCTCCTTATAGCTACAACTTAACCGTAAGTAAGATGGTAACTTTATGGGCTATAAAATGCAAGATGTGCAAATAAAATAATTGCATTAAAAACAAACAGGATCTGATTTAATATGTGTTTCCGCAACACTAATGAGATACATTAACACACAAATGAACTTGCATTCGTCCTTACAAGTAAACAAGCTGATGTGACTTGATTTTTTGTGGTCATTTACTTGGAGTGCAGAGTTTCTAACATTAATTCAGTACATCTGCATTGCTTTCAAGTTCATGTGCGAGATTTTTGCTTTTATACGGGTCTTCCAACAGAAACGCTTGTCCAGATAAACGCCAAAGTATTCGCCTTCTGAAGAGTTGGTGTTTAAATCGGTTATTTTTTTAATAGCAGGAAATTTGACAGAGTTCACTAAATTTGTGATATAAATTTTGTATAAATTTCAATTAAATTTGGACAAGTGAGGAAACTTTTTTGTTAATTACGTTTTAAGGTTCAATAAGAAAGCTTTTTTAAGGCTGCTTCGTTAAAGTCAAATCGTTTTGTTATTTGTTTACAGAACACAATGTAAAAGCCAACACAATTCTAAATAGATTTATTTCATTCAGTAGCATTAAATTTTAGTTTTTAAAAATATAATATTTATCCAATAATGGCAGGGAAAAAACTTTTTTTTAGAGCAGTGTTTAAATTGCTTTGCTTACATGTTTTTCGGCAAATAAAAAAATTAATGTTTCAAAATTTACAAAACATTTCATTATTAACGAAGCAACAACAAAAAGGTTAGCATTTGTTTTGAAAACGTTTGCTGTTGCTTCAGCAATATGTTGATATTGGCTTCCTCTTTTGCTTTTTAAGAAACAAACAAACACGTCATTTAATGGTTTAATAAAAACAACGTTTTTTAAATGTATTTTCTTACATATTGTAAGTAATAAATATATAAAATACGTTTCCAATGTTAAAAAGGATCAAAAGCAGCGAGCTACAAGAAGAAATAGCAATCGTAGTCAGCCACAAGTTCGTGGTAAAGAGCAGTGTTGCTAGTAAATTTCTCGAAAAAATACCTACACATGCTCAAAAATCCAATTTTTCCCTACACGTTGGGAAAATTTCCCCTACAAAAATATATGTATATGTTTATTAAAGCTTTGGTAACAAAATAAGTAAAAAAATAATACATACATATGTTCTTTCAATTAAATTTAATTAAAACAACAACGTTTTTTTTTTAAATTTTCGTTTCTAATTTTTTAAGCACTAGGTGTGTTTATAAATACAAATATAGTTTATTATTATTTACTTTTTCAGTATTGCGCCACACCATTGGGTGGCATCTTCAGTAAACAGGAAACAAAAAATATCAATAGTTCGATTGTTTCAAAACAAAATTAATTAGAAAATATTTTATCAAACCAAAAAAAAAAATATTTTCAACTTAATTTTGTTTTTGTTTGTCCCAAGAATCTGTTGACATCCTAAAAAACAAAACACATTCCGATTACGATTCTGTGCACTATTAAAATATTCATATTTGTATTTCCTTTTTTTTTTAAGACGGAAGACTCAAATGCAAGTTTTCACAATTTCCAATACAACTTATTCGATTTTGCGACTTTCTGATTGGTAAAGATTTTTGTTTCAATGCGGTAAGATTTTTAAACAAATAATATTGATTCCTCTTCTTAATTGTAAATTTTATAACATACATACGTACATATTAATGCCGCCAACTTTTTAAACAACAAACAACTCTGAAGATATATTTTAAAGCGATTTTAACGAAGAAAAAATTAAAAAAAAAATATTACCAAAAAAACGTAATGTTTACATATATTTCATAAATAATGCGACATGAAGGAAAAATCCCTAGGTTTCGGAGAATATAAAAAATCTGTACGATTGTGCATTGAAAATAGTCGAGCATTTTTAATCACTGTTTTGGAGTATAAATTTACAATAAAATTGTTTTAAAGCCCTAACTCAGCTTTTTTACCCCATTAGAGTGCTTTGTTAGTCGAAACGACTAAAGGTACGGTCACATATGACAAATATTTGCCTAAAATTTGTTTGCTTTTGTTTGGCTTAAATTTTTTCAAAACAATACAAAATTTGTTTTGTGGTCACACTACGCACATTTATTTGCCTATTTTTATTTGTTCAAACAGCTATGAAATAATGTGTAATAAAATACTGACAAACATGTTTTATGTGCGGTCACATTTAAAATAATATTTTCCTTAAAAATATATTTGATCAAACTGTAAAAAAACGTAAATTTATTTGCTCACAAAATGCTGCGCATGGGATGTCTTTATTGCCATTCAATTTCTTCGGCATTATTTCGAAGTAATTGCAAAGAAAATGTTTAAAATATTGTTAAATGCTAATTATAAATGATGAAAAATAGTTGCTACTCTTAAATATTTAATTGCAGTATAATATACATACATAAGTTCAAAGCAAACAAATAATAACCATTTGTAGATGGAACAAAAATATACAACTGTAGAAAAATTTTTTTCATCTAGGCAGACTCTAGGCGCATCTTTTTAAAAGTCTCAAATTAAGTTTTTATTCTCTTCCTATAATATACTTTTCCTATACCTTGTACGAGAATTTAAATCCCAGGTTTTAATATAAAAATAAAATATCCACCGCTGATAGCCATAGACTATAAAAGTTGGTCAAATAATGATGGCTAATATTATATCTATGTACCCGCATGTATTATGAATACAGATTCCATTAAAATAACTACTACACATAATGGCAATGTGAGATGAAAGTTTATAATGAACAACTCCCATGTATGAAAGTTACAAATGAATAAAGCCAAGCAACAATATAAAATTTTTCACATTCTCTTCTATAAGGAAGCTACAAAAGGTGTTCTAAAGAAGGAGCACAATAAGAGGATGAAGCTAAATAGGAATTAGATCCCACTTCTTAACAATAAATTTTAATAATCATTCATTACATTTGTTTGGTTAAAGTTTCTAAAAACTTTTAATTTATTTAATATATTTTTCAAACTACAGCTGTTTATTTGTTTACTTGATATAAGTGTAGACAAATTATATGTTGTGGTAAAAAGTCGCTTAAATTAAAAAGCAAATTTCGCAAAGAATAAAACTGCAAATATGCAAGATTTTAATTGGGATACAAAGTTCTACAATTTTAAAGAAATTTTAATGTTTCAGATTTCTGAAAATAGAGGAAAAACTCTTGTACATATATAGTTTTTAAAAATTGTTACATTATAACATACCGTCAAACGAATATATTTATAATGAAAAAAAAAAAAACAGTTTACATTAACTGCAAAAATAATCTTTCAAAGTTTAATTTATGTTGGTTAAATTTAAGCGTGCTTAAGTCTTGTTTAATATAAATTAATTGATATTGATTCTTGAAGTGAAAGCATGTTGCTTGTTGTCATATATAACTTCATTTAAAAGTTATCTATAAGCATTTTAAAACAAAATACATCTCAACCTTATCATGGCCTTATATTCAGATACATAATAGTATATAATTTATAACTTTAAAATTCTATAATTCCCGAATTATAGCTTCCGGCAATATTACTTGCCCTCAGCATAAGTAAAGATATATTTGCTCCAGTCTAGTTTAATATAAAATTCCAAAATGAAAACAAAAGTTACTTACGTTGTAGGAATGACTATTTCAAGAACAAAATGTTGAGTAAATAATTTAGCGCCAACGCATATTTTTCAAGTTATATAATTTCTTGCGACTTTACTTTAAATCAATACTTAACTAAAAAATTATAAAAGAACATTTAATAATCTCCAATAATATCTTTTTTATATACAATTTTGAAACTTTGAATTTTTGTATTTATTTAAATAAATTAATAAAGAAAATAATACTTTTTTTATAATTTTTAAAGTAATAAACAAAAACAAAAAAGACTTCAAAAACTAAAGAGACCGTGCTACAGATGTTGCTTACATACTTTGAAATAAAAATAATTTTGTAAACGGAACAGCTGTTTAGTCAAACTTATATAGTTTTAAGTTGTTATCACAAAAAAAGTTAACATTTTAATTTATATTCGCATTTTGTGCATATTTTAATTTTGTGGTCTCCACAAGCACTTATTTGTGATATTTTGAAATATGACTTCATTCGATGCTTTCGGTAGTCCCTTAAACTAAAAATCTTTCGTTTGAGTATTGTTTTCTGTTGTTCTTATTCAGATCGTCTGAAGGTAGAAAATTTTGAATTGTTGAGAAGTTTAGTAGAATTGTTGGTGCTGAATTCTATTCGAGGTTTAAATTAAGGCTGTACTAAATCGGTGATTTTTTAAAGAAAATTTCTAGGAGACAGCGGTTTACTATTTACATTCAACATATTAGGTGTGTATTTGCCATGTTGAGTATAAGCTGTGCTGTGCATCATATTACTTCCATATCTATAGAAATAAAAATATGGTTTAGATATATAAATAACACGTGTCTTCTTAATTTTTTCATGGATAATATTAATCAAAATAAACATCGTCCATAGTGTCCGGTTCTTTATCAGAAGATGATCCGAATCCTCGGCTAACTATGTTAACGCCTGCAGAACAACTTTCTTTATCAGTGCGCGACATGGCACTTTTCTCACCATTCGATTCGTTCAAAAATTCTCTATTTTTGTTGTTGAGATTATATTTACTAGCTTTTAGTACTCTTAAAAAATTAAATTAAATTAATTAAAAATTTTATGTGTTGAAATTTTTACTATACAAAAGAAAAAGTCACACTAACAGCCCGATTCTGTGCAATTGATAAGTTCACTACACTGAGTATTTATCAACTTTTGAATATTTATCAAGATTTGGTATTCTACTACAAAAAATAAAAGCTTTTTAGTTGATAATTTGTCGAAGTCTCATTTGGTATTGATAACTCTATTTTATTGTGTGGGTGTGTATTCAAATTCGGTAAATAGTGCACACGCCAGAGAACTGCACGAGTACACCGCATACTTACTCTATACATACTCTATACTTTTCATACTCGAGTATTATAAACACCGCAATAAAAAGTTGCGGTGTTTATTTTACCCATTCTTGTAAAAACGAGTATTAAAAATATCGCAATCAGAATTATAAGTATTCTTTATACTCGTACGCCAGAATTTTTTAATTCTCTTTAGTTGAAAGCAACGTTGCCACATTTTTACCCTATTAAAGTTTTTTACTGTCGTTTTATGAAATCTATCGCCTTAAAATTCTAAGCACATATTAAATTAATAAAATGCAATAAAAACCGCTGAAAGGCACAGCTTTTGTACACTATTTAAAGCAGGTATACTTATTTTGTTGCTGCTTTTTATGTACAAATATTTTCAGTATATACGCCTTGTTGTCATAAACGTGCTACTAACGGTATTTAGGAAAACAAAATGATAAAATAAATCCGTGAATAAAAGGAAAATTTCTTAATTTTTTTAGTTTTAACAAAACTGTATATATGCAGATGTAATATTGCATTGACTGAATATCATTAGACCTCATAAATAATAATAAATAAAATAAAGTTTTTAGTTTACATATTTTATTTTGTTAAATATAATTATTGCTTTTATAACTATTTGTTCATTTTAAAAATCTATTTGCTTAACGAATAGAATACGTTCAGAATTTTCATTAAACTTTGCTAATATCGAAATATATTTGTTAATATTTATTACCTATCTCCTCTTTTCTACATAATTTAAATGATAAATAGTAACTAACCAACTTAAATTATTTTCATTTGAATATTATAAAATCCTTTAGTTTAGACTTACAATGGAAAACAATTTCCTCAATTTAAGTCCAAAAAATGTTATATTTTTACAGACAAATATGCATTCTGCATTCTTTTTGTTTGCTTACTTTTGAACATTTGTGCTACCATTCTGTTCACACAGTACTAAGCTTCCGTTCGTTTAACGAAAGAACGAGCAATCGAGCGTACTGAACGAAAATGAACCCTCACTGAAATGAACGATTTGGCAAAAGTCTACTTATGTAGTTAACGTTCATAAAAACTTTCAAGACTGTTTTCTTGATTTAGAATGGTGGTTGATATAGACAATAAAGATTGATTAGAAAAATTAAAGCACATACTTTTACCTCACGCAGAGGCTCATGCCCCTAATAAAAAACGAACTACCAGCTAACTACTAACCAATTACTAGAATATATTTGATAAATAGTAATTATTATTTCTCTATTTTATACATACAATTACTCACACTTCGAGTGGGACACACAGAAACAAATTATGTTGCCATATTTGTAACGCAAAAGTTAAAATATTAAGAATTTTTTTATATACTGAATTTTATTAGCACAAAAGGAAAATATAATTCAGTAATTGTATTAAAATACTGTAATATTTTTCATTTTGTATTGCAACATCTTAAACAGAAGCTTAGACTTAAAGTAGGAAGTCTGCTGTTCCTGCTTCCGTCAATGCGGCAATACTTTTTGGCCTCCGCTTACCTTCTCTTCTTTTAATTCTGCCCACATGTGTACATGCATGTTGCAAGTCTGAAGACTGGGGAGAAGTCTTAATTACTTATGGCCAATTTCGTGCATTCCATTATTTATGTTTTATATAAAATATTTTTACAATGTTTAGAGTCAATAGTTTCGTTTACAAAATGTTTTTATCCAACTCCAGCTGCTGACATATAACCCCATATCATAAAAGAAGCACCACCATACTTGACTATCTTGAAAAGTCAGTAGGAGGTTTTCTCCAAGCGAATCTTTTTCCATCTGGTCCAAACAGATTTATTTTTGTTTCGTTGAAAACGTAATATCTTTCGGTTATATATTGAATTGCAACGGTACTACTGACCGAGCTTCCACTAATTGAAAATGCAATCATAATTTTCTTGTTTATTGCAATCTGCTGCATCTTGTTGTACTGCAAAAAATGTTAGCATTTTTTCTAGAAAAAAACAACGAAATGTTGTGATTTATTTACCTTGTATACATACGCATGTACATTTTACTTAAATGGTACGAGTATAATTTAATTTATATGAAATATTTAACCACAAAAAGAAACTATTTACTTGGTTTACATCGGGGTGTAATATATATATTTTCCCATTACTTTTTAGTGTTGAGATTCAATTGTATATAAATAATTCATATTCAAGCAATTTGATCTTCAACACACATCTCATTCTTTAAATTGTTGATGATGTTGCTGTTTGCGTCTCAGAATATGTATAGATTTTTTAATGAAGCACTGTACAATACACTTAAATATATGAGTATCCTTTAGGATTCGAAATTTCAGTTCTATGATTAGAGAAAAATTAAATGAGAAGACCCTCTGTATATCGCTATAATAACATTTAAAATTATATTACTTCACAAGTATTTCGCGTTTTTCCTATAATGTTTTGCGAGTAAAATAAAAGTAACAATGTATAATATAACAGCCTTTATTATAGTTGTCGACGTGATCACATATCAATGTTGATATGTGTCGACGCATTCAATTTGTTATTCTACTTGTCGATTACTGCTCAAAGATATTTTGTATTCTATAACAAATGTGATGACGATATTGTATTGACGTGACTCTGTGTTTTGTCGACGCCTTTTTGAATAACGACTGGAAGTAATTTAAACCAAATATAACATGGAAAATTTAAAAAATTGAAGGCTACAAATGCAAATCAATTTGAAAAATTGAAACATTTTCGCAGAGGGACTGCTTCATCTAATTTTAAAGAAAAATGAAAAGAAATTGGAAAAATACTACATTCTCTTCGTCCGCCAAGAAGATTAGCAGATGAATGGCAAAAGGTAACAAAATAAAGCATTGAATAGGTATTTATAAAAAAGTTTGTAAAAATTACTTTTAAGGTATGGCGAAATTAAAAATTAAAATGTAAAGCCACTGGCGACGGAATGTTTAAACAATTTTTACTTAGTCCGCTGGAAGAAGCTGTGACAAACCTTCTTAGCTTCCAGCAGCATTTGAATCCTGAAGGAGCAGTTCAAGGAGTTTAAATGGTTGAAATGGAAAACGATTTTAATGACATGGAACTTGCTGAATTCAAATTTGTCGTTAAAATCACAGCCAGGAGCAGGCAAAACATATGTACATACTTGCGATACGGCAAATTAAATATATTGCAATTCTGCCTAAGAAGTTTCCTTTCCAACACAAGATTTTGTTTTTTCAAGCTTTCATCATAAATTAAATAAACATTTTCTTTTACCGAAAATTATAAGAACAAAATTTTCTTCGCTTATAGAAAACATTTTACCATAAAACTATCAAACACAGATAAAATTCAACAAAAAACTTGGGAATGTGCATTTTAAATTCATAAAAATCGATAGACCAAAATTTTTATTGAATTGACGTCGACATTGATAGAAGTGATACTGATACTAAAACGACGACGTCGAAGACGCCGAAAACTATAATAAGGGTCAATAAACAAATTTGGAATAAAATACATCTTGATCTGATAAAAGATCTATAGAACATTGTGTTAAATTATTTTGTTGGCATGATACTTCGAGGAAACCCCACAATTTGCACGAAATGGTCGTTATTTGGTTTAAGCGTATTTAAAATACGTTTAGGATTTAATTTCAATCCACTTATGTTTATCATTTGTTTTATCTATGCGATTTAAGAACAAAAAACTAAACGTTAAACAATACAAATTCATTTACTTAAGAACACGAAGAAACTCTGTATAATACTTTTTGGTGTAGTTGTTTTAAAAATAAATAAAATATTGTAGGAAATCAGTTAAAATTACTCGCTGGACTTCTTGAAACTGGAAAAAGGTAATGAAATTAATGAATCTCGCGCTGTCAATAATAGACATTGATATCAATTCTGAAATTCTGCATGACTACGAATGATTTCCAAATTGCAAAAATTTTTCCAACTTTTTATTTTTTTAAATTTCGCACTGTACTATGTTTTTTACTGTGATTTTATAGAACTTATGCCTGCAATTTCATTTAAATTTATTATTTATATGAGTTTGAAATTTCTCATATTTCATATTCTTGCGAACACATCCAAACTTTTTTTATTTACATTTTTGAGAAGAAATACATACACATACAAGTGTATGTAAATAAAAGGAAAAAAGGATAATATACAGGACGATTTAAAATGTTCTTTTAGTTTTGGAAAAAAAATGTTTTCAGTGTTCAATTTACCATAAATATCACACTAAATTTTGACTCTTTACTTTAATTGTAAATAGTGCTGAACTAATCAAGTACGTTTGATGAATAAATAATTTATTTTAGTTGCGTCAAAAGAAAAAATTAAGCTATAGTTTGTTTTAAAAATAATTATCGGTCAAAAAAGTAAAAAAGACTAACATTTATGCTTTACATTATAAAGTAGTTATACGTAGTTGGTGCTCTTTTTTTTCGTATTTCCTTTTTTTATTTGAAATTTTGAGCCTATAACATGTTGGTGTGTTTTTTAGTAGGAGTTGTATTCTAGTTAATTTTATTTGGAAGAATAAAATCAACTTTCCAAGGCACACTTTTTATTTGTAAAATGTTTTTTAATAAACAATTTTTTGGAATTTATATAAGTTTGATGCAAAAAAAGTCGAATTTGGTTTCTCTTAAGTTTTCGCCCTCATTGAATGCTACGTGTGTGTCACTTAAGGCTGGTTCACCCATTGTTTCGGAACAAAATTTTTGTTGTGAGAGAATTTTAGTTTTTTGAGAGTTTGTTCTGAAACGATTATAAATAAATTCTAAATTAAAAAAACTTTCATAATTAAATAAAAAAATGAGGTAAAAAAAATTGAGGTAAAAAGTCATACAAGCATTCTCTACCCGGCTTTTTCATTTCTGAAATAAGCTTCAAGGCAAGGGATTCATTCGTTGAGATCCATGACACAATTTTTTAAACTTATTTTCTTTTATTTTGTGTTTTATTTTAAATATACCAGGCAAATTAAGGCAGGTAATCTTAAGAACAAAACAAATTTTAAAAATAATTATTGAATATCAATGCAAACAAAGAACGAAAAAGTATGTAAAATATATTTTTTTTGCTTGAAAGATTTTTATCACATTAATTAATGAAGTGGCAGCTCAGTTAAATTTTCTTTAAAAATATAAAATAGCTGGCAGCACAGTTTCATTGTTTCGGAACAAAAATTAAAATTAAACCAATTCAAGCTGAAATTGTTCCGAAGTCAGTTTACTATTTTCTCTCTCTCTCTCTCTCAAAAAATAAAACGTCAAACTACATATAAAAAAAAAAATGTTTCGGAACAAAATTTTTGTGGGTGAACCAGCCTTTAGTGCTATATAAATATAAATTAACGTCAAAATTATTCTAATAGTACTGTTATAAGTCAAAAGATCGTACTAAAAAATAATTGAAGTTAAAACTGTGTTGTTCTAACTTTAAAATTTATTACAAAACAAAGCGCTTTCATTAAAAAAATTGTATGAAAAATTATTATTAATTAATATTTTATAAAACGCTGTTTACAATTATGTATTTAAGCAAGTTTTATAATTTAATAATATGAACAGTTTATAATAACTGAATTGACATAATCATAAACTGATTTGAAATAGTCCTAAGAAATCTAATTTCTTATTTGCTTGAGTTTGTGATTTCTTATAGTCAATTATGTTTAGTTCGAAAGGCTATGGTGGTTCATTTTGCAAATTAAACTGAACAAGGCAGCAGGCAAAACACCACGCTTACCTCTAATTTTTTGATGTAGTGTGGAACAATAAAAAAAAATAAATAAATAAGAAAAAAGAAATAAACAAAATAAATAAAGAGAATTAAAAAATGAGAAGAAAACTTGATGTTTTCATAATTTTTAATATAATTTTTAAGCTTTTTAAGAGATCTTTTAGGAAATACTAAAAATTTTAAAAATGCTTAACCCATTAAGAGCCGATGGCATATTTATGTAAAATAATATATATGCAGTACCAAATTTTTTTTTCTAATTTAATATATATATATATATATTAAAATTTTCTCTAGCTGATGTAGGCGAAATATCTAGGTATCATCCTGGACTCCAACCTGCAATGAACCAAGATTCTGCGTACTTCAGACTTGGTGGTTACAGGTGTAATACGTACCACTCCATTAAGGGTAATCTTTACTATACTGCACTGGTAACCGGCCCCATGTCTGACATTGGATTCACAGTATAAGTGTCGGGCACGTCAAACATATCCTGATTACCACTGACAGCAACGCCGCGATAAAGTCCTTATCGAGTATCTACACGACATTCCGTTTGATCCGTAAATATAGGACACCTGTAGAAAAGATGGCGAGACATTCAATCTGTTTGGGGTGCTGGCGCACTCGGACATACCCGGAACATAAAATCGGATGAAATCACTAGGTCGGGAATTGTGCTGAGGGACAGGGATACAGATCTGCTGGTGAAAGTTCCGTTAAATTGCTTAGGGCTATATTTCAGCGGAAAATTTTTGGGGCTCCGCAAAGTAAATGCTCTAACGAGGTCACCTGCACAATTTCGAGGACATTATGAACTCGGTATGATAGTAGGAAATCTCCGAATCTGCTAAGGTTTCCCCGAGGACAGCTGGGCACACTGGTGAACGTGCTGACGACAGGAGACTGAATCTTCGATACAAAGACTTCTGTAGAAGTTTTCATGATGAGGGAGACGGTGGGGCCTTTGCTATGCCATTATTCAGCTATTTCTAGGAACAGAGCGGCTCTTCTCGGTAGTCCGGGCCTGCACAGTCTTGTAGATTTATCAGTCTATAATGTTGCTAGGATAAATTCGTTTATCCGGTCTTCAGGGATGGATCTGGTGATAATATGGAGACCTGAATCATCCTTTCCACATCCGTTTTCGTGCAGCTCAACGAAACCATTTAGGACCCAAATGAATTAGTTGTCTCATGCCGGCAGCCTGTGCAAGTTAACCTAACCTTACTATAAGAATTACCGAGTCACAATTTTGAAAATAAATATATATACAATGTACTTCGCTAACTATCCTTGTAATTACCAGTTTACAAAATTAACACCATTGTATATATTTCCTAAAATTAAGATAAAGTATGTTAAGCTTATTTGTTCCATTTCACAGAAAAAATTATGAATAATTTTTTTTTTTATTATTTATTATTTTTTTTATTAAACATTTGTTTGAATTTAACTTCAAACTTTATTACTGATTTAATCGGTTTTATAAATGTGTTGTTTAGTTTTTATTTTGTATTCAATTTGAAGATGATCTTTTTTTACTATACATATATATTAATTCACAAACAGTAAGACTTTAAATAAGGGTAGTCTCACACCAGAAATGGAAAATTAAATTTTTAAGCAAGTTTTAAATATATAACTTGACGGTTTTTAACAACTTACACATTAGTCAGAAGCATTGACAGTGGCTAACCTAAACTTTTAATGCTTCATATTTTATAAAATCTTTATTACAAGCAAAGCTTTTATGAACACCGAATGGGCATTAATATTAGTATGATTTCTAGTAACTTTTTTTAAACATGTGTACTGACATTCTCTTAAATGAAAAAGTTATATTGCACATACTTTCCCATTCCTGTTTTACTAATATTGCTGTTTCATACAAGTCTTGACCCTATGTATTATAAAATCAGTTACCAGAAAAATTTTTAAAAATCGTCAAGCTTTACAAACAACGGCAAAAATTGTTAAGCGCATGTGCGAAAATAAAAATTATTTTCTGGCCTAAGTCTATTCTTAATTTCTAGGTTAAAAACAATGCAAATTGAAAATTTCTGGAGAGTGTAAAATGTAATCTTAGCAAAAAAAAAATATTAAGTAAAATATTAGGAGAATTGCTTAGTTTAGGTCACACATCGAGTCAAAGGAGGCAAGATGAGTGCAATTGGAAAGATTTTCGAAATTCTTATGAAATGCTATGGATGTATCGATGTATTTTAATATATAAGGAGCAGCAGAGTTTTTTTTGTAGCAACATTAGAATAACTATTTGTTTTGGTGATTTGATATATAGATACTTTTTAGTAAGCAAAGCCGGTGTTAGTCACACCATAGAACGTCTTTGCGTTCTTCTTTAAAAAGGATTCTATATAAATTTTTTAAGCCTGTGTCAATTCTGCTAAGGTATAAGTTGAAGAAATATATATTTGTTTTATTTTGTATATTTTTAACAACGTAAAACTTTGCATTCATATGCTGAATTAAAAAACAACAAAAATCCATTTTTGGCGTTTTTTTTGTATGAACATGGCATCCGTGCAATAATTTTCAGAGAACAAAATTGCCTGCTTTTTTCCTTATTGTTGATATTCCTACATAAATGCAATTATAACCGTAGGCGAAAGGCAGTTTATGCAAAGGTATTGTAAAACCTTATTTAGAAGCTTTTCGCCTGCATCATTCAAAGTGATAACGAACACTTGGCAAATCGTTTTCAAAACAGTAACTGTAAAAATTTGTGTATACTGAAGAATTATTCATATATATGTGAATGTTCATGCGTATGTATGTATATTTTATTTCATATTGAAAATTGTTATTCTAAAACAAGCCATTGGCGAGTGCGCATAATAGTAAATTTTGTCAAAAAGAACATTCAAAATAAAATATAGCATCAATTAAATAATGGTAAGTATCATTTAATGAAATCTCTTATAATTTTTAAAATATCGTTTTTCGTATGTGGACACAACTTTCTCAAGCGGAATATTATTAGCAAATAATTTAAATGGAAATTAAATGCTTCTAATGTGGATGCCCCTGTAATGCTCTGCAGAAATTATTCACCCACATGTGCAAGTGTGTTCTTCAGTCAAAAATATTTTATGAATGTACGTTAGAAATATAATAATCTCCAAGAGGTTAAAATTTTTTAAGTTAAAAAATATTACAACAAACTAAAGATGGATGATTATCACAGTTCAGATCTGAAGAAACTTTTGGCAGAATGGAAATCCGAACACTTTTATTAAAAAATTAAAGGTTAGTAATTTAAATATATGTACATATATGTGTTCATATAACTTTACTATATAAATTTGGTATATTTTGTTACAGAACAACATATTACAGTACGAGTAGAAGTTTTAAAGTTACTAAAACCTACTCACATCGAAAAGCTTCTATCAGATTTAACTATGGGAGATCAGGCAATATTTGAATAAAGTTTTAAAAATGGAAAAACCGCGAAAATAGTGTAAAGCTACATCAGATTTCTTTTTCTCATAAATACTAAGACCAAACGTCAAATAGTTTCAGTGGCGGAAATTCTTGGAAGAACACAGAAACCTTTTAATAAGCACAATTACCAAATATATAGAGGCAAAGGAAGAGAAAACAGCGTTTCAGATTGTTTTGAAATAGAAAAGGAAATTTGCTCTATACTCCTAACTGAGGCATTCGTAAGTTCAACATTTAATAAATATTATAAATTAATATTTATAACAATTGTTTTTAGAGAAATTTTACACAAATGGAAAGCGTGTTAAAAATTGTAATAACTTCGCATCTTTACAGCCCCTTTCTAAGAACATCGTAAGGAGAGAGGAATCTGTGTCAGAGGACAACACTTTAATAGGTTTGTAACAGAAATTAAGCTTCAAATACTTACTACGTTTCAATCTAAATTTCGTTTCAGAACTAGAAGATAATTACTCCTTTTATATACAACAAAAAATAAAAAGTAATTCCATAAATGCAGATGAATTTGATTTGTTCTGGCGAAAATGTGCACCACTTTGCTTTAAAAATATTTCTGAAAGCAGCAGTACAGTTGAAGCATTCAATTTGTGGCCAGAATATGTTAAGCCATCTGGCTTTCAACCTGCAAGTATAAAATGTTTTTGGTTGTTTCTATTTTTACTTTCTTTATATTTTGTTAGGTCGATATCGATTTTACCCTAAAATTTCCGAAAGCAAAATCCTTACATGATAGACGATCACAGTATGGAAAGGAAATAACCTTTTTGCTCAAGAGTAAAATAATAAACTCCTATATTTCGAGTCAGTTACAAGATGTAGAATCCATTAATCAAGGTACTTTTATATACATTATACAAATTACTAATATTTTTAATACAAATTTCTGTTATTTCATTTTTTGCAGAAGGAAACATTTTAACAACCTTTTGGAATATGCACTACCTTTTTTCGCCTCAACAAAAAGTTATATCAAATTCAAGTGCAGCGAAGATTAGAAAAAAGTATACTATTACTGATTCCCAGGAAGGGTTTGCTACAATCGCTGCATCAATTGAAGAGCTTGAAGCGAAATTGCGACTTCTCAGCCTACAAGCTCAAAACATTCAACCAAAATTTATTATTAATGACTTTGGAAACATAAAGGAATTGTTTGTATTCTTAGACGGGATAAAGTACAGAAGAATCAGAATTATTTAATAATTTTATTGAGAACTTTATGTACGATTTACCTACAAAAAAGATGTACCCGAAAATTTCCTCTATAAAACATGATATTTTAAATTTAAAGTTTTAGAAATATAAATGTTTTAAAAGTAATATAAAAAAGTATGTACGTATGCATATACATATAAGTTTTAACACACATACATATGTATGTACATTATTAAAACTGTTAATTTTAAGTATTGAAAAAGTGACAAAATATAAGTAAATGTATAATTTTATTTTTACACATTAATCCTAGAATTTATAAATAAATTAGTATAAAAAAATTCTGCTTTTTATTTTTGAGGGTTTATTAATTGCCAATATTTGGTCCAATAAATTTTTTTATATGAATAATACAAAAACTGCAAGCAATTTGTCAGTTGTTTCAAACAAATTTCTTAATTGTTTTAAACATTATTTTAACTGACTCAAGAATTTAATTTCTTTACTTTTTTTATAAAACTGACATTGGAATTTATTAAAAAATTTGTTTGGGAATGTGATAAAATTTATACATTAATTTCATTCCTTTTAATAAAACTATTGTTTGAAATTTATATTAATTTTCAAACAATCTCTTTAATAAATAGCATATTAGTTTAATAAGAAAAAAAAAACGGTTTTTCCAATTAAAAACTTAAGAATTTTGTTATTTAATTTTACTAATTCTGTGATAGGTCCCTTTTCAGTAAAAAAATTTTTGTTTTTATGAATTCAGTAATTGGTTACACATTATAATTTTTTCTGTGTTGGTGCAAAATTGTCAAAGTCACTTCCATAATTCCTATATAAATTTAAGAGTAAATCTTTATGCATTTTACTCTTCATGGCTCATTCATTTAATTTATAGCTCCTAAGGTTTTGTGTTGAAGAACTCTTTGTATAGCAACGATTAAAACAAATATTCTTACGTTCAAGAATATATTTCTTAATATGATTTCTAATATTTTAGGCAGCTTTATTTTCAGGTGTATACATTATATAAACTTAGGAACAGGAATCACGGAAACTTCTTAGGTTGTAGTGAGTTTTCGGCGGTTACAGAAGTTACTGTGAAAAAAGTGAGGATTAAACATTCATCCGCGTATTGTACTGCAGAATTAAATTGCACCTATTTATTAAATTTCCTATTTTAGAAGCAAACAACAGCGCTTCCTTGAAGTGAAGCATGCTAGAAAAAATTCCACTTAGTTTGGAATTCACGCGGCTTCATATACTTATATATATGTAAAACATTACAAAGGATAAAATAAATTTAACTAATTGTTCTTAAAAAAAATAAATTTTTATAAATTAAACTTTTTTTATAAAGCAAAGAGTTTCACTTTCAATTGATTCAAATTTGTTTTCAAAAAATTCACAACGATATGATTTCACTAACTAAAATTAAAAATAGTTCACCTATAAATTAAAAATATTTTTAAGATATGGAATACAATTCTCTTGGTTAAAATATTGTTCGACTTTGTTAATCATTGTCTTTTTTAAGGAAACTAAAATTTCTATACATACATTCTTCTTTGATTGCCCAATTTAATTAATGTAATTTTCTTGCTTTCATTCTTTCCTACTTTCATTTTAATTTTTCTTTCTACACTTCATTACAGTAAGTGACGTTTTCCTTTTTTGTTTCTGACACTAAAACTTTATTAAAACATTAGTAATGATTACTTCTTTTTTTGTATTTTTTTTTGTGTTTGAGTCATCATTGTCATTAAGTTACAAATTTTTACTAGACACTTACAGTGGCGAGATATAAAAAGTTGTATAAATCTCCACAGGTAATTTAATTCCACAAAAACAAACTGCACGTGGTTTTAATATATAACTTTAGTTCTTGATTTTAGACACTACTTTAAGAGCTTTGTGTTTCAGTTCCATACATATGCTTCACATGCAAAATTGCTTTTGGCTTAGTTCAGTAAAATATTGTACTTATAAACATATCAATTAGAGACGGCAGATTTAACAACTTTGTGGTGCCCCCACTGTGCAACATGAAAAGATTTGAAATATCATTGTTGACATTTTCTTATTTCTGTTTTCCTTTATTTCCTAATTAAGTAAAAATGGTTCGCCTGTAATGGCATTCAAGTTCACATGATATTTTTAATTTACTTGTGCTAGCATTTATTTAAAGAAATTGCAAATTTAATTAATACGAAAATCTCTAACAGGTAAAGAAAATTTAACAACCTTGTTTTTTAGGGTTTCATACCCAGAAGGTGTATAATTATGACTGCTATAACAACGTATAATGAAATTAAGTTATTATTATAATAATAATAATTTTTTTTTTTTTTAATTTATTGAAATTAATTTTTTTATTAAAACAGTAAAAATACTTTTTATTTTGTGTTTAAAATTTAGAGTTTGTGTTCTTGTACTTTTATATAATTTTGTCTCTTTATGCGAGAAAACAATGCTTAAGCTTATTTTCACAAACTTTAAACAAAAAAGTAAAGAAATAGACCTAATATATACTAAAGACGTGCACCAGTATATCCAACAGTATGGCAAAAACAGATATATCATATACATAACAAGTAAAACAGATACAAAAGAACGCATGAGTGTAGTTGATATTGTATGCTTTCGCTTGTGCGTACTCACACTATGGATATAAACACATACTGTTGTTTATGGTATTGCATAGAGTGAGCAAATTATCAGTTTTTTACTCTCAAATATCCGTTGTACCATGAGTATTTGGATATATCAGTTTATGAAACAGATATTTTTGATACTTGTGTGCTGCTTATGATAGAGGCGAGAACTAGTAAGCAGTAATTTTAATTTAACTGCGTAGTAATAACCCAAATTGGAATTATTATTGTTTAGCTTTAGTAATTAGTTTATATGATTTTAAATGTACAATTAGAAATATTTATAATATTAATGATAATTTTATTTTATAAAAACAAATGGAAAATTAATAAATTGTTGTCTAGTTGCGCGTTGAGTTATAAGGATAGAATTAATTCAATTAAGAAATTTTATTGTATGTTTATTTAAAAATATTAATTCCTCTTTGATAAAAACTAGTAAATAGTTAAAATTAATATATAAAAATAGGTTTATTACATACATCTGTACAAACATTTGTACATAAAAATAGGAGTTCCAAAATTTTCAATAAAAAAAATTAGGGAAAACATTTACATTTCTAGAATACACCCAGTAATAATATTGTCCCTTTTATATATGTACGTATTAAATAACGCAATTTTTATTTTCTATGCACTTAGAAGGATATTATAGTTATGTTATTTGTGCATTAAAAATTTCTAAAATTTCTAACATTTACTAAAAAAACCTCTTTTCTGCATTAAAGAAAAGTCCTACAGCTTAAATAAATAGAGAGTAAAAATTATAATTTTTGAAATAAAAATAAAAGAGTACAATGGACAAGCTAGTTGTAACTGCTTACCAAAGGATAGTCAGCTTAACAACGGTAAATATAAAATATTATTTTTGCTAAAAATGTTTAAATATTCATACTTCATTTTAAAAGTTTAAAAATAATTTGGATTTAAAAGGTATTTTAAAGGAAACTTAGCATAAAAATATTTTTTAATTGATTTTAAATTACCAGGCTTTTCGTCTCTCTAAATATAGAAACATGCATACATATATTTATCTAGTGATTGTATCCTTAGAACAGTTGTAATTGTTGATAAAAGTTGTTAAAAAACATAAAAGTAATTTAAATACAATTATACGCATTAGATTCATAAATTTTTGTTAAAGAATTCTGTTTCGTATATTCAACTTCAATAAAACACAATAAAACAATTAAAAATATTGATCATGTTTAGAAACAATAATTTTATTTTTTAATTTTAATAAAGCACTGCATATGTACGTATGAATGGATATTAATTCGCAGCACACAATAAGTACTTATGGTACAACCATCAATATCTGTTTATACCCGTTTGTGCAAAACATAGGAGAACAGATATGTTACTCTCATTCTCTCTTTACTCATTCGTATCCATCCAAAGAGAGAAAGTAACAATATCAACTTATATCAGAAACAGGGCTGCCGTTTTTGGTTATTTCTAACCAAAAGTGGTTATATTTTTCTTTAATGTGGAGATGTGAATATTTTTCTCAGTTTGGTTATTTTTTCTCCAAAATAATAATACACATGTACATATTTTTTATGTTACACTTTTTAATTTTATATTCTTAAATTTTTCGAATTGCTACCAAGACAACTGAAAATAAAACAGCTGTGACTAAAATCGCTAGTGCAGCCACCTGTTATGAATTCGCCTTCATTGCTACTCATTTGCTTATAATACTTTTCTTTTACAACACGGTTAACAGCTTTTAATTTTGCTAATGTGAAATATCACTTCAAAATGCAATGAACTTTTAATAAGTAAATCTATGGTCTCAAACTATTATACTGTGAACTGCAAGTTTTGTTTACTTTGTTTTAATTAAACTTTTATTATTTTGAACATACGTGTACAATCGTTACTTATTACATACATACATATATAGGTAAAAGAATTTTATTTTTGTTATTATTATTATTAACTGAATTTAAATCAAATAAGTTACATTATAATAATGTATCCATTTTAATTGTTATTTAATAAAAAATTGAAATTTGGTTATTTTTTTTTCTCATTTGGTAACTTTTAAAGCAAATTTTGTTTGTAAAAATTTTTTGGTTGTGGCAGCACTGATCAGAAACACAAAAGTACTCATCTATACGCACTCATAAGAGTAGACACAAAAAACTGATATAAACAGATATATCTGTGCACGTCTTTAATATATACTTTGATTTCTAATTCAAATTCAAATTCTGGAATGGTAATGTACCACAAGCTGTTATCAAGCTGAATAGTGGAGCCGAAGAGACACTGGATGTATTTAATTTAATGGAGAAATACCAGGACTTGTGTAAATAATACCAAGAGATGTAGAAGATTTTTTTTTATATAAACAATTTATTATATTTATGTTATTATGCATGAACTTAAAAAACTGCATACATATATTTCATCTTACATGTATGTATATATGAACAGAGAGAAAAAATCAATTTATTTTGCTTTATATCTACATTCGTATTATTTGCATGCTGTTCACTTTTGATTACTTACATATTTTTTGTCTTTTCTTTGTTACAACTTTAGATTATCTTGCGATAGATAACTGTTAAATTTATTGAATTTACTGTGGCAGTAAAATCACCTATGTACATATATTTATTTTTTACATTGACAACATTAATAGAGTATGAAAAAGTACAAAAAAGGGCAATGAAATGATATTAAGAACTATTACATTTTTCATAACTTATGTACAATCATATAGAATATACCTTGTGAATCTTATCTACATAAATGTTAATAGGGTAACGCTTATTGTAATTTTATAAAATTAATTAAATTGTTGAATGGAATATTATGATTAAAATTAAAATTGTTATGTCTAATATTATGAGTATAATTACTATGTTACTCCTTTTAGTTATAGGATTATTTTTACTACTTCGGCCTAAATTTGTAACGTTAAGAAATGGTATCGGTTAATTCGAATTTAGGTCCAATTATCGAAAATGGCTATAGTGCTAAATCATATTTAGGAAATTTGGGATCAGGGCTAAAAATAGGGCACTGCAATTGTCAGAGTATAAAGCCAGCACCATATTCGACCAAATTTGATGAATTTAGTAACTTTATGACGAATACGCCATTTGACACTGTTGCTCTCACTGAAACGTGGCTTAAGCCTGAAGTACAGAATGGGGCTGTTAATATTGATGGTTATAATTTTTGTAGAAATGACCGACCCCGACATTGTGGTGGGGCTGGTGGTGTAGGACTATATGTTTCGAAAGCTATTAAGCATAAATTAATTAAAACACAATCATGCTATAACGAATGTGAGGTACTTTTCATTGAGGTAATGAATGAAAATATGGTGATTCTGATAGGAGTTGTCTACTTGCCAAAAGGAAATATCGACATATTTGAATCTACTGCCTGTGACATATTTGAAAGATATAGTAATATAATCGTAGTTGGCGATTTCAACATTGACCTCTTTAACCCGATAAAGGCAGCAAGATTCCGGTCTGCATGTAATCGCATGAATCTTACTATTAGGCACAACTCAGTTCCAACACATTTTGATGTACGTTGCAATACAACAACACTACTGGACTATTTTCTTTTAAGTGGTCAGCCATCTCTTATTGAGACTAGTCAAATGCAATGTCCATTCTTATCATCACATCACGCTTTTATTTACGCTTCATTTAGGTTAACTTTGTTTTCTTCTGATATTAACCTGAAGGAGTATATTGAATATCGAAATTACTCATTAGTTGACACTAATGGCTTGTCTTCATGTGTATTACAATATGATTTTTCAGACTTTTACAACACGATTGATGTTGACGTGCAAACAAGTGTACTCGAGGATTTGATTTCAAAATTGTTTTCCCTTGTACCTATATCACGTTTTAAAATTCAACGAAAAGTGGATTGGCAATATTATATGCAACATCCCTTAGGGGTATAGCTTATAAGGGATATGTAGCTAACCCTACTCCTTTTAAATGGAGTATATTTTGTAAATATAGAAACAGAGCCAAGAAAATTATTCGCAGAATAAAAAAAAACTTTTTTTTGACAAGGTGTTTGCTACTGCAAAAACGAAGGATATGTGGAATCGTTTAAGAACGGCAACTTCTGATAGCATTAATAATATGAATGACGACTTGGATGTTGAGGCAATAAATGACTATTTTTTGGATGGAATAGAACCAAATTCGACGGAGTTATTTGAAAATCTGAATTTTAATAGGAGGCATGGGATCTTTTCATTTAGATGTATTAATATGTCTGAACTACAAACCGCATTTGGCTATATCAAATCTAATGCATGTGGTGTTGATAATATACCGTTAAAATTTTTTAAGATCATTCTACCTTTAATAAGTACTCAAATATTGCATTTGTTTAATTCTATACTAACTGTTTCGGCATTTCATTTATTTAATTTTCATTTTGTTTAATTTTTTATTTTTTTTTTCAATTTAATTAATTCATTCTTTTAAATTTTATTTTGGAAATGTCAAATTAGTAAATTAAATTTTGCCCCCAAAACAAATGTCAATTACGCTGGGGAAATTTGAATTGTAAAAAAAATGAAAATGAAATGTGTCAACCACTTATATTATAAATAAAATTCGTTCCTGTACTAATCAAGAATAACACCGGTTGTGTATTTTTTTTTCGATTGCGAGTTTAGCTTTTTCTTTTAAAAAATCAGTGCCCATAGATTGCTTATAAAAAAAAAAAACAATTAATCATAAAAGTTTGCTTAAAAACAAAAACAATTTTTTCGTTGTGAAAACAATCTTTAAAAAACTCTTTAAGATAAAACACTAACTACTTCAGTCTTTCCAAGAAACTGGAAGCTGGCGAAGATGGTTCCGATCCCGAAGAATGGTACATCATTTGAAAAGGAGAATCTAAGACCAATAAGCATTTTACCAGTACTATCGAAAGTATTTGAACATGTAATGAGAGAACAAATTATTGAACATATTGAGGTTTATTCCTTACTAAATGATCGACAAACGGGTTATCGTCGTAATTGTTGCGCATCATCTGCCTTACTAGGAATCACAGAGTCGATAAGAAATAATCTGAATGGGAAAATATGTAGCATTTTAATTTCACTAGATCTTTCAAAGGCTTTTAATTGTATAAATCACATCAATCTTATAAGAAAATTAAGAGATAATCTTGGGTTTTCAAGGCTGTCTTGCTTACTAATCTTTTCCTATTTAACTGATAGGAGGCAATTCGTGTCATTTAATGACCAAATGTCACGTCAAAAGGAGATAAGTCTAGGTGTGGCTCAAGGGTCAGTGTTGGGACCAATATTGTTTTCAATATACTTAAATGATTTTTTTGACGTAATTGAATCAGAATTTTGTAATGCGTATGGGTTCGCTGACGATATTCAAGTACTACTTACAAACAATAATTCAGGGGACAATATGCAGTCGTATATTATAAGAGTGTTAGATCAAGTTGATTCCTGGATGACATCAAATTATTTAAAACTAAATATGTCTAAAACTAAGATAATGAAATTTGATTTATTGCATCCAGAGGATACAGTAATACGAATAGGAGAAAGAGAAATAGAAGTTGTGGACAGGATGAAGATATTAGGCATAATGATGGATGAAAAGCTTGATTTTTCCCATCACATAGATAATTTATGCTCAAGAGTAAGTTTTACACTTCGTCGCGTGTACTCTTTAAATATACAGCCCATGCTTTATTAATGTCACAGATATCTTTTTGTATGGAAATCTATTTATCTACATGCGTTAGTAATATTAGAAAGATTAAACTTATAACCAACAAAATTGTTCGCTTTGTGTTTGGAATAAGACTATACAATCATAACCAACAAAACTATAATCATATTTCGCCATATGTTGAACGTTTTTTAAGTTGTTCATTTAAAAGTTATGTAACTTTGAGATACTTACTGAGATTTTATAAAATTATAAAAAATGCAACGCCACAATTTTTGGTAACACTTTTTAACTTTACACATTCGACCAGGAATATCCAAATTATCATTCCTACAATTAGAACTGCACTTTTTGAAAAATCTTTCCTTATTGTTATTGTCCGTACATGGAATCGCTTGCCGATTGATTTAAGAACATTTTCTGTTTCTTACAATGTGTATCGTAAAAAACTACTTGCATATTTAGTTGGAAACCATGGTTGAGGTAGAAAGTATTACACTGTATTTCATTGTTGATTTGGATCTATTTTTTTTTTTCATATTTACTGGGTACATGTTTTACTGTTACAAATTTAAGGCTGTTTAGTTTAGTTTTAGGTAAATGTATTTACGTGATTAATATATTGTTAAATTTAATTTTATTAAAATTAACTCAAACTTACTTAGGGTTACTATGAAATTTTACAAAAACATTTTTCAATTGTAATATTTTTTGGTCACAGAAGGCTTTTTATTACAAAATTTTAAAAAATAAATAAATAAATAAAATTACATTAACTATTGGAACACCCTTTAACTTCTAAATCCATATTTAAACTTGTTGTTATAGCGGACTTACCAATACAGGTTCGCTGAAAATTCCAAGCGTCTGTCTTTAACTGTTAAAAAGTATGGCAATATATATAAAACTAAATGAACTATTGGCGCACCCTTTAATTTATAATTCTTAGTATTAATACTAGTTACTATAACGGCCATAGCAATCGACATTCTGTATAAGTAAATCTTCATCAATTATCGGACACCCTTTAATTTCTAAATTAAAATTATAAACTTGTTGATGTAGCGGAATTAGCCATATAGGTCCCTTTTAAGTTTCAGCGTTCTGTCTATAACGGTTCAAAAGTTTGGTCACATACACAAAATTACATTACATACATGTAAATTTAAAGCGTCTGTCTACAACTGTTCAAAATTATGGCCATATACATCAAACTATTGGCGCACCCTTTAATTTGTAATATTAATACTTGTTGCTATAACGGCCAAAGCAATCGACATTCTGTCCAATTTGCAAGCGTTTGTCTATAACAGTTCAAAAGATATGCCCATATAAGTAAATATACATCAATTATGGGGGCACCCTTTAATTTTTAGATTTATTTTGTATAATTTTTTGTTTTTGGGAGCCATAGAAATACGCAGTCATTTTAAATTTCAAACAATCGCCCTTTAATGTTCATAATACACGTAAAAAAAATGTATGTTGTATGGGGACACCCTTTAATTTTTTAGGTTATGAACTGTTTTTAAAACGGGACCAATCTGTAATCATAATCTATTATATTACCAAAAATTTTCAAAATCGGATCAGAAATGACTGAGTTCTGGAGGCACAAATATAAAAAAAGCAACATTCAGCCGAATTGTATAACCTCCTTCTTTTTTTGAAGTCGGTTAAAAAGAAGAAAAAATATCAAGTGAAAAAATTGGCGCTCGCCCACATTTTCTGAGTTACGGTGCTTTGACATTTTCAAAATTTTTGAAATATCAAATTGGGTATCTTTTTAAAGCTTTTAATGAGTTTTAAGGAAATATTTAAAAATGTTTTTAAAATTCTTAACCCATTAACTTAACCCGATGGTGTTTTTAAAAAAAAATTATAGATGTGCAGTACCAGTTTTTTTTTTATTTTTTAAATCTCTGTCACCTCAATATTTGATTTTTTGACTGGAGTTACTTCACTAAACTAGATTTATGTAGATGGTAAGGGTATATAAGCACTCTTACTTGTTTTTGATAAAATATTAATACCTATTTTACGTTTAATATCAATTACACAAATTTTAGAAAACCCTTCAGCACATATTACACTTTCAGCTTCATAACCGATATGTATGTATGTTAACAATTTCCTTAAAGTAGAAAATATTAAGAAAGTCTATAGTTTTTATTTTTGAGTTACTTTTATATTCTTTTGTAGAAAATTTTTAATCAATTCTAATAAAATGTTTTTGGTAGAGGATACAAGATATATATGATATAAGAATTTGTCTTGAATTTGTTCATTTAGGAATAAACAACAAAAATTTTAAATAAATTTTATTTATAGGAGATAAGGCTTCTTGAATGATACGTAGGTTTTCCATATTGGAGGCATTTTTTTTTCGAACTGTGTACAAACAAAAAAGTGTTGCAAAATTCACCATTGCTCCAATGTTCTTCTTACAACAGACTCAAAATACAACCACCTAAATTGAAAATCAAACAAAAAGTGCCATATAACAAAAAAGGGGCAAAAAGGGTAAAATATATCTAAAAGTTGCATATTCACTCTTTTTCAAAAGGGGGCACTAAAAGGGTCAAGCATTCGAAAAAATATTAATTTGGTACTTTAGTAGCAATAATGGGTACGCTGCATGAGACCAGCGATATGTATTTTTATTTTTCTTTGTCTTAATTTTATGAAATAGTCGACCGATACGAGTAGGTATCGATACTTTTTGTTCGGTATTGAGCACCTATCGATATTTTTCGATCGATACTATATCTAGTAAAAATATCGATACCTTAGTGATATCGTTCTATCCCTATTCCCAACTAGATTAACAATCTAATAATTTTAACAAGGCATGAGACTTTTATAATTAATTACTGAGAATTGATAACATGTATAATTGTAGAAGATAATGATGACCATTAGTACGTATTTTAAGGTATTCTCTTTTAACTTAAAGAACTAGTTTAATTACTACCTCATTTTTGTGAACTAATGTAATGTGTTTTGGAAGCGAGAAATAATTAAGTGCCTTTTCAGTATTATTTATTCCTTAAGTTTCAGACAAGTTGAAAAAGTGCGGCCTAAATATGACAGCTGGGTTGAACGTCTGCAGAGCTATGACCTGACTATGAGTAGTGTGCACAGAAAAGGCGGAAAGCACAATAATGATGATGCCCTTTCAAGACGGTGATGCAATGTAGAGTGCCAACACTGCACAAATGTCGAAAAAATGGAGTGCGTCATTTATGTCCGGCTTACCTAATTTGGGTCAAAGCAAGACTGGTAGAAGGCCTAAAAAAATTATATTGGCTAAGCAAAACAACAGAAGTCCGAATCATACTGAAATATCGGCAGAGAGCCAGCTAGCAAAATCGTACTGGGCTAAGTGGAATAGCCTGAAAGTAGAAGATGGATGCTTATATCAATCTTGGAAAGTATATATGGCAAAACTACAACGGACTTAATTTTCATGCCAACTTCTAAAAGATATGAAATACTGAAGTAGTTCCATAATGGTCCCAGCGACAGTCATATGGGTATAACAAAAACCCTGGAAAAGATAAAGCAGAGATTTTACTGGGTAGGCTGCCAATAATTCGTAGCCGATTGGATAGCTAATTATGAACAGTGTATTGCGTCCAAGGATCATATAAGAAAAAGTCCTGACAAACTTCAGCAATACAACGATGTGCTCCCTTTGAGCGGATAGCTATTGATATCACAGGTCCATTTCCTGTTAGTGATGCTGGAAACCGATATGTGGTAATGGATTATTTTTAGCAAATGGCCCGAAGTGCATGCCATTCCAAGCCAAGAATCCACAACGGTAGTGGACGCCCTTGTGGACAACTGGGTGTGTCGATAAGGTGTTCCAATAAAAATGCATTCCGACCGAGGGCGAAATTTTGAATCGACGATATTTAAAGAGATGTGCGATGCTTATGGTATCAAGGAGTCGAGAACGATACCACTGCATCCACAGTCTGATAGTATTGTAGAAATATTTAATCGTACTGTAAAGGAATATCGCAGAAAAATGGTCAGTACACACCAAAAGGACTGGGATGAGCATATATCCAAATTTCTACTGGCGTACCGTTCAGCTGTTCAATCTTACGCAGTCTAGAAAAAATCTTGTTTGGGACAGAATTAAAACTGCCAGCAGATTTAGAATTTGGAGTTAAACCTGGACCTGCGCGCGAAGGCAATGGAAACATTCTTCAGGCACAAGAAGACCTGCATGAGCTTTATGAGTTTGTTCGTAGCCCCATTAAAATTTTTTCAAACACCAAGAGTGATAATACAAAAACAAAACTCACTCCTAATCTTACGCATCAAAATAAAGAATACAGAGCACCACTGCGAAAAATGGTAAAGTTTTTATACGGTAAAAAGACCGTTATATTTTTTTGTATTATAAATGTGAGTTAATTTAATTTTACATTTACTTTAGTTGCAAGTGACAAGTGTGAAAAAACTTCGCGTTTAGTAAATAACATTTTTTAAAAATGGGAAAACAATCTTCCATTGATCTTCGAGAGCTTGCGATAAAATACCACGAAGAAGGTAAAAGTTTACGTGAAATCAGTGTAGAAAAATGCAATTAAGTACTCATGTTCTTTAATACTTTGACATCATTTATCGAGTAGGTTTTGAAATGTTTGTTTTACGTTTATATAAAATTATAAATCACTTTACTTTTGACTTTGACTTTGTAAAAAGCTTGAAATAAATTAAAACAAAAAATTGTTTATTTTCCTTTATCCTAACAATTTTGCATATTTTATCTGGTTATGGGCCCAGGCATGGCTGAATAGATATTTTCAATTAATTTGTTTGAGGGTCGGAATTTTGATAATTGGAAATTCAGGCTGTAGGCAGTTCTCGATGAACATGGATTATTAATTTTAATTAAAGGAGATGTCGAGGAATTGGTAGCTCAAGAAGCGAATGCTATCAAAAAGGATGAACTGAGGAAAAACGACAAAAAGGCAAAAGGTAAAGGATTGCAAAAGTTCTTATGCAGTATTGCTTGCGCTTGCAAATTTGTTTGCAAAGAAAAGCATCTCAAATCAATTATTTTTAAGGAAGAAGTTGATAACCATGAAATGTGGTGAAACGGAAAGTTTAAATGACTTTTTCTTAAAATTTGATGGACTTGTAAGGCAGTTAATATCATCTGGTGCCAAAATGGAAAAGCTTGACATAATTTGTCACTTGCTCATTACACTCCCGGAAAATTATAATAATGTTGTGACTGCGATTGAAACATTAAATCCATATAATTTAGAATTGGATTTTGTTAAAAATCACTTGCTGGAAGAAGAACGTAAACGTGAAGCTGTAAATAATGAAACTCAAGTTTCAAATATAGCAATGAAAGCTACATTCAGGTTTAAGTGTCATTATTGTGGAAAACCAAGTCACAAAAAGAAAAACTGTTTTAAATGAAAAAGAGAACAATCCAATAAGAATGTGAATTATTCAAACACAGGAGTAAGTTTTATTGCAGATAAAGATTGTTTCGGGGTTGAAACTTCTAGCTGTATGAAATGGATTGTGGATTCCGGTGTCAGCGATCACATGGCAAATAACGAACAGTGTTTTAATGGCTTACGTGTACTCAAAAATCTAGTAATTATTGGTGTCGCCGAAGATGGTGTTTCTATTCAAACTAATAAAATTGGAACAGTACAAAGCTTCATAACTATAAAAGGACATAAGCTACGAATAGAAATTAAGAATGTATTATTTTGCAAGAATTTAAAATGCAATTTATTTTCTGTTCGACGAATTGAAGAAGCAGGATTGAAGGTAGTATTTCAGAATAACAGTGTTAATATCTACAAAGGCGAATCTCTGGTGCTAAGTGCTGAAAGAAAAACAAAATTGTATGAATTTTATGTAAAGTTTTACAAGGGTGCGTCTAGTAATTTTGTGAATAAGCAAGACATAGTAGACTTGTGGCATCAACGATTAGGTCATCTAAATTTTCCTGATATGAAAAAGCTAAGAAAAATTGCTGATGGTATAGATCATATTGTAGGAGAAAAGTCCTTCTGTGAATCCTGTGTCTTTGGTAAGCAATCGCGTAAGCCTTTTAAAATAACTTCGAAAGCAAAAACATCGAGAATTTTGCAGCTAATCCATAGTGACGTGTGTGGTCCAATGGATGTTACATCTTGGAATGGTAAACGGTATATAGTGACCTTTATAGATGATTTTTCTCATTTTACTTCAGTCTATATGATGTCAAAGAAGTCAGAGGTTTTTGATTGCTTTAAAAATTTTAAGTCTATGGCTAAAAATTTACATAATACAAAAATCGCTTCATTAAGATGCGATAATGGCGGTGAGTACTCTTCGACTGCATTTAAGGAGTTTTGTAAAGTTTCAGGAATAGCTATTCAATATACAAATGTATATACTCCTGAGCCAAATGGAGCGTCTGAGCGAATGAATCGTACATTATTCGAAAAAGCAAGATCTTTAATTTTTAAGTATGGTCTAGCAAAATGTTTATGGACTGAAGCAGTTTATTGTGGTAATTATTTGACAAATAGGAGTCCAACTAATGATATCTCTATTAATAAAACTCCAGCTGAAATTTGGTTTGGTGTTAAACCGATTCTATCACATTTAAGAATTTTTGGCTGTATTGCTTATTCTCATATTCCAAAAATAAAACGGAAGAAACTGATAAACTTATAATGGTAGGTTACAGCGGAAATGGATACAGATTGTGGGATTATAATAAACTGCGTATTGTCTTTTCATCTTTAATGAAAATGTTTTTGCAAATCCTCAGAAAATAAATAAAAATCATTTAAGAATCGTAGAATGTGATAATTTGCCAAAAGAAATTAACGATACGGTTGAAAGTAGCCACTTCGATGGTGATGGACACAGTGGTAGTGATGAACAATTTGAAGAAGCTGTTGGCTCAGAAGATCAAGTAGAAAATACTGGAAAAGGTCTGGATAAAAGTCTAGATGAAATAATCATGGAAGATTCTGAAACTGGGCAACCAGAATCAGCTTCACGAAGAAGTTCAAGAATAATAAAGCAACCAAAACGTTACAATTATATGGGTTTAGCACTAAATGCTGAACAGTTTGTCTCTAATACTCCGGTAAAATATGAAGATATACAGAATTGTAATGATTCAAGTGAATGGTATAAAGCAATAGAAAAGGAATTTGGTCGCACGTCCCGAACTAAAAAGTGTTGTAGACAGTAAATGGGTATTTAGACGAAAGTTGGACAGTAATGGTAATCCTAGTGAATACAAAGCACGTGTTATAGCAAAGGGGTTTACACAACAACAAGGTTTTGATTATCAAGAAACATATTCCCCTGTTGCTCGTATTTATACATTTCGAATATTACTTGCTGTTGCAAATAAGATGAATTATTATATACAACAAATGGACTTTAAGACAGCTTTTCTTAATGGATATCTGCATGAAGAAATTTATATGAATCCTCCTAAGGATTTAAAATGCGATTCGATTTTGGTATGTAAACTTAATCGTTCTATATATGGACTTAAACAAGCTCCTCGAAAAACAGATAAACTTACAACTGAATTTAATGCTTACCTCAAGACCTGATCTCAGTAGTATTGTAAATTATTTAAGCCGCTTTCAAAATTGTGCTACTGATTGTCATTGGAATCATTTAAAGAGAGTTCTAAGATATCTTAAAAAAACAAGTAACATGGAACTTTTATACGAAGCAAAGTCAAATGATTTCTTATTTGGTTTTTCGGATGCAGATTGGGGAAATGATGTAGATGATAGAAAGTCAATAAGTGGATATTTAATAAAAGTGTTTGGCTGCTCTGTTTCCTGGCTTACTAAAAAGCAACCTACTGTTTCGTTATCTGCTACTGAAGCTGAATATATAGCACTTTGCGTTACAACATGCGAAATTATTTCAACCAAGAAATTACTTCAAGATTTTAATATTATTATAAAATCTCCGGTTAGTATTTTTGAAGACAATATGTCATGTATAAAAATAGCTGAAGATCCTAAAGAACATCAAAGAATGAAACATATCGACATAAAATACAATTTTGTTCGAGATTTGGTTCAAGATAATATTATAAAAAGTATATAAAAAATCAACAAATGAACAACTCGCAGATTTCTTTACTAAACCCTTATCTAAGTTACCATTTGAACATTTTAGAAATAAAATTGGATTTATTTAATGGAGGGCGGATGTAGAAAATGCAATTAAATACTCATGTTCTTTAATACTTTGACATCATTTATCGAGTAGGTTTGTTTTTCTTTACCCTAACAATTTTGCATATTTTATCTATCGGTTCCATTATTAACAGAAGCCATAACACTGTTAAAAAATAATAGATAGATATAAACTTGTGGGAAAACTAGAAAATTACCCCAGTACTGGCAGGAGGATCCGATCAATAATGCGCGATGTAAGAAAAAGTCCAACAGGAAGTGCTGTAAAAATTGCAGAGGATATTTCAAAAACATTAGGTTCTACCGTAAGCGCCAGCACAATTAGAGGAGCTCTACATGAAAGTGGGTTACATGGTCGAGCACCGAGAAAAAATACATTAATATCAGTAATCAATCAAAAGCGACGTCTCGAATATACCAAAAAATATAAAACCAAAGATGTTTATTTCTGGAACAACGTTATTTTTAGCGATGAAAGCAAATTTGAGGTTTTTGGACAGAAAAAAACACGTAAAAATTTGGAGAAGCAAAAATTAACAGTTTGCCGAACAAAATGATATATCCACTGTAAAGCACGGTGGGGGATCTGTAATGGTGTGGGGGTGTGTGGCGGCGAGTGGCGTTAGAAGTTTGGTGTTCACTGAAAGTACCATGGATAAAATGGGTTATTTAAACATATTGAAAAACAATTTGCGAATTAGAGTGGATAAATTTGGATTACAAGGATCTTGGTGGACAATGATCCTAAACACACGGCCAAAATAGTAAAAGAATGGTTACTCTATCATGCACCTGCGCAACTAGATCATCCCCCACAATCGCCTGACTTAAATCCGAAACATCTTGAATCGTCAAATTAGAAAAAGGCCGACTAGTAGTATGGACATGCTGAAATCAGTTTTGATAGATGAATGGCAGAAAGTCTCGCACGAATTTACAAAAAAATTAGTAAACTCAATGCCTCGACGATAAGATGCTGTTATCAAAGCCAAAGGAAAAGTTACAAAATATTAAAACAAAAATTCTTTTAAGATTTGTTCTATTGTACGAATTTAACATATGTGGGATCAATCCCACTGTTTTATTTTTATTAAAATTATTTATTATTCAATTCATTGCTCGACTATGTCAGCTGGTGAGCTGTACTACAACTAACTTTTTTACAATTTAATTTTTTTTTAAACCAAAATGCTTAAGGAAGGAAACCCAAAACCTTTGCTTATTCAGCAGAATCGACACACAAAATTTCTGGCAAATTAGCCAATCAAATTAATACATTTTCAATACGATCCAAAGTGTCGTACTGACAAAAATGTGTTAAAATCCAGAATTGTAAATTACTTAAATCTTTAAGTTGTGTGAAAATAGAAGTTTAAGTGAATTAAATATTTAACCTAAGTGAGTGACGTTAACTATTCCCCCCTTTAAGATGGAGAGGTCCCCGTCTGCACAATGTCACGAATGACGTTATTTATTTCTGTTCGGCTGTGTTATTGTTCAATAAGTTGCTTAGACACGAATCACTTTTGTGGCTCAACACTGCACAAAATGAGCTTATGGATTTCCTTTTACAATTTTTAACATGATGTATTTAAAGTCTTATTTTGCTACATCATTGGTTTCAAATACTAATGTAATGTTATGGTGAATAACAGGTAATATTAATTTCTTCTCGCAAAATTTGACAATTTTAGGGAGTTTTATCAAGAATGTGATAATATTTTCACTTTGTAGAATTTTTAATTTTGAATTTACAATTATTTCACTTACACTAATGTCAGAATATAATTCGGATTTTAAAATGAAATTTATTTCAGAAATATCTAGCAAAATGGTATAATTATTTGCATCTTTCCCAAAGCCATGGACAGGGCCATATTGTCGCTAGTAATAGGGTGCTGTAATAAGGAAGCGGATGTTATTTTTATGCACTATTATGTTATTGATTTTTACGGTTGTCCCAAAGTCCTCTTGCACTACTTTTTCGACAAACGTATTACTAAACAAATTTTTTTTGAAATGTTTATTTACCCTAACATAAACTTTATCCCCGGAGCTGTATGTTTTAACTACTGTTTTCTTGTTGTGGTAATCGAGATCAATCCTCTGCTTTGCCAGTATTTTGCGTTGAATCTTTTCTCTTAAATCATCTGGTATAGATTGTTATTATCAAGTTGTTATTATATCAAGTGGTCTAAATTCGGTGGTTGAGTGAATTGATTTGATTTCGTGGTTGCCATTAGCACTAGTTCTACTGTGTCTTCAAGGGCACACTCCAATTTAAGACACCTAGCGATTTCAGTTAGTGTTCCATGGAACTTTTCAACTTGGCTGTTGGAAGAGCTATGCATTGGTGGGGTTGTGTAAACCTCTATATCGAAGCTATTCTTGTCTAATGATTTTGTTGTTTCTGAATTGAAGGATCTTTCGTTATCACAAATTATTGTCTTTATTCCTTTAAACAAATTCAAAATTTCTATGAGTGCTGGTTTGACGTCAATTATGGCTCTTGAGGCAATGGGTTTTAATACGGCAAATTTTAAAAATTTATCCAAGCAGGTCAAAGAAATTTTTTGTCTGTGTTGTAAGTGTCGATGTGAAGTATCTCACCCGAAAAGGAAGGTATGGGGGTTTCGCCAATTCTATGTCTTTGAGGATGTCTTTGATACTCTGCTAGATGACAAAATTTGCAGTTTATCGTAACTTCTTTGAGTTTCTTTTAATATCAGGGAAATAGTAGTGTTCAAGGACTTGCTTTGTGTTTTCCGACACACTGCGATGTGCTCTATTGTGTTCGTTTGTTAGAATTTCGACTTGATCATCAGGATTAAAGATGTCAGTCAAGAATTTATTTGTGTACCGGAACTTCACAGATGGATAGTTTGTAACGAGGAAATGTTGAATTCGAACAAGCGTATGCAAGTTGCAATGAATAGTGTTAACTACCTGTGGATTTACAAATATTTTACTGTAGATAGGAGATTTTGAACTTCGTCGAATGTTACATTATGTCGAATACGGTCTTTGAAAATAATCTTAGTCACCTTCTTGCATTCAGGACCTTCGGTAAATACATGTGGGAATGATTCGGTAAGTGAGATTTCGCTTCCGCATACCTGGAGGGAAACCGTAGATCCAAAATCCTCTATAACATGGACAAATTGCCTGGAAAGTGCATCGGCAAATACATTGTCTTTGCCAGGTTAAAAAAAAAAAATTATGGAGAATATTCTTCGATGAAGGCTCTCCACCGTTTCAATTTTGGATTTTTGTCGGAAATTGAAAATGTAAGCGGTTGATGGTCAGTAAATATGTTGAGATTATTAACCCCATAAAGATAATGGCTTGGGCTTTTTAAAGACCACACAATAGCGAGAAGTTCGCGCTCTTTCGTAGCATAGTTTTCTTCAGTAGTGGATGAAGAAGACTGCTCCGATGGCATGCGACGATACGTCCGCTGTAAGGTCAAAAGGTTTCTCAAAGTCCGGATACAAGAGAGTGACATCCTCAGAGAATAGTATTTTCTTTAATTTTTCGAAAGAATCTATGGCGTCTGTATCTAAGTCTATTTAAACGTGTTTCGAATGTTTAGTATTGACATGTCCATTTTCGCCTCGCAAAAATCTAGTCAGCGGTTTCGCGATAGCTGCATCATCTTGGACAAATCGCCTATAATACCCTGCCAAGCCCAAGAAAGACCTTAGCGTTCTTAGCGTCCTAGGAACCTTGTAGTTCACAATAGTTTCTACCTTCTTTGGGCAGTTCCTTATTCCTTCTGTTGAAACAATAAAACGCAAGTACACAGAGGTTTTGAAAAACTTTGTCTTTTCTAGTGACACTCTCATGTTTGCGTGGAGGAGCTTCTTCAGTATTCTGTTCTACTCGGAGTCAGAAAATATTATGATATCATCAATGTAAACATGACAGGATTTTCCTATTTCTTCACTCAAAACATCGTCGATCGCTCTCTGGCAAATAATAGGCGCGTTTTTGAATCCAAATGGCAAACGGCAAAACTCGTACTTCCCATTATTTACACTTAAAGCTGTTTTCTCACGATCACGCTCAGCCAAATTGATCTGATGAAACCTACTTTTTAAATCCAAAGTTGTTAAAAATTTCGATCTTCCAAGATTTAATAAGATAACAGATGGGTCGGGTATCGGGTATTTGTCTGGGATAGTTTTAGAGTTGAGCTTAGTAAAATCAAATACTAGACGCCTATTGGGTTCGCCATTTTCATCCAAACCTTTTTTATCGACAACCCAAACTGGGCTATTATAGGGTGATCGAGACGGTCTTATATTGCCGTTCTTTAAAAGTTCTCCTACTTCCCTATTCACAAACTCTATCATTGAGATGGGATAGGACTGATACCTAGAATATATTGGGTCCTGGTCTATAGTTCTGATTGTAGCTGATATTTTAGTGTTGTATGGTAGAGCTCCGTTTGGGTTTGCAAAAACGCCAGAGTTTTCATTGACCACCATCAATGTGGATAATGTCATTTTCAGTGTCGATAACACCGTTTATGCTTTTTATGAAACAAAATTTAATAATGCCGTCAAAAAGGGATAAGTTTGGAAGGATAAAAAAGGTTTAGGTTCTATTAAATACGTTAACTAATGTTTTTTTTTATTGACCATGTCGGCTCCGTGAATGGATTATACTAAAAAGGGGTTTTCTAATTTTTGTATGCCCTTAAGTCCGGTAACGTTCGTAATATAGCTTTTTGATGCGCCAGTGTCAATCAGCAGTTTTATGTTTTTACCACCTATCATTCTCTATGGGGAATACTGGTCCACCTCTAAAAAATAAATTGCATCTTCAAAGGCTAGATCTGCTTGGGTTTGGTTTTCTAGCAAATCCTGATGAGGATGAATGTTATGGTCCCTTGATAACCGTAAACTTCCTCACGAAATTCACTTTGTAGAATTTCATGACTAAGATTGTTGACCCTTTGGATCTTTGCAGGAATTCGTCTATCGGATGCAATATCTCTTTTCTGCCCTTGAAATCCCTGAAACCAGTTACTTGGCACCGTTCGCATGCTTACACCAGTATCGACTGGCTGAGAAGTTGACGTAGGGTTGGTACCCTGTTGGTTCGTGTCTTGGGCTGAGTGCGAAGATCAGGGTGATTCCTGAAATTGGAATTTGTGGTATTATAACGTTATGACTGATTGAACGGTTGCTGAGGCCGATTATAAAAATGTGGCAAATGCGGTTGCACAAAGTAGCCTGGAATGGCTCGTGGATGGGCCAGTCGTTAACTAAAAGAGTTTTGTTCTGTATTTTGGAGGTTTTGTCTTGGGTGTAGTTGAGGAAAGGGATTTTGCAGATTTTTACTTAGGCCGTGATTATCAATAGCTGCAAAATGGTATTGGTTTTGGTTAGTTTCCAGCTCTTGAGATATGCCACCGCAGTTGGTAGATCTGAAGGCTTACAGGAGAATAGTGTATCCGATATTTTTGGTTCAGGGACTTAAGTAAGGCATTATCGCCTTCATCGGACATTATAACCTTATTGATAATGGCAGTCAGTTTCCTCTAGAACTCAATGATTGATCTTTGATCCTGCTTTAGCGTGGACAGTTCCTGTTCTAACGTAAATATGGACTCCTTGTCCATATAAGTGAAATCTAGTCTATCAGTTATGGACTTAAAATTAAGGACCGTATTGTAGGCGCTTAGTACAGCCAATAACTTTATTTCATAGGGTTGCTACTTCCTGATAGTATTCAGAGCTACCGGCGTAAGGTTCAAACAGCTTGTGCACTATGATTGCGGCCTGGCGCCAAGAAACATATATTTGCGATTCACCCCTGAACTCAGGTGCCGATTTCACTATATCTAGAGTTTCGTCACACTGTACATTAGCTCTTATTTCTATTCCCCTATATTCTTCGACAACGGATGGTAGCTGTAAACTATTAACTTTGGTGGTCAAATCATTGATTACCTGATTAATGGTAGTGTTGAAGTTTATATCTGCTTCTACAAAACAGAGCAAAAAACCCTCTTTTCATAGCTTTAATAAAACGGTGCCATCGCTATCTCCCATGATAAAGATAAATGTCAAAGAGCATCCAGGTCTAACCTTCGCAAAGGGAGTAATTTATTCTAATGACCTTTACGGCATAAAAGAAATGGAAATATTGTCCGAGTTAAAGGAACACAATATTACCTTTGTAAAAAAATACTGAAAAATGAAGATGGCAAACTGATGGAAACTGGAGTGATCATACTAACTTTTGCATCCACAAATCTACCGACATAGGATTTGGCTATGAAAAAGTAAGAGTTCGCCCGTATATTCCACTGCCTTTCAAATGTAAAAACTGTCAACAGTTCGGCCACATCTCTAAAGTTTGCAAAAACGAAAGAATTTGTGGTAACTCTTCAAATACTCTCCATACTAATGAGGAACTCAAAGAAAAACGTTATCTCCAACCATCATGCATTAATTGCAAAAACAATAATAAGGTGGAAACTAACCACGCAACATTTGATAGATGTTGTCCAGTTTTTTGAAAGAGAAAGAAATCCAAACAATAGTAACACTTTAAAAAGTAGGCAAAAAGAAGGCAGCAGTTATATATAGCCAGAAGCATTCCCAGCAAAGCGCATGATTTTCGGCAGTGGTTAAAAACAAGTAGTGAAACCATGCACCTCGTCTTTCATGAATCCCCCGGCAGAAGCACAACAACCGCGATTCATCACAGATTATTCGGATCTTATCAGCGATATTGGACACTCGATATCTGGGATGGATACAGACCAAATGAGCAGTTCTTCGCTAATAAATAATGGGAAACCGCCAATCATCTTACCAACAAACGCATCAAAGAAACTTAAACATAAAATTAAACCAGCTACACGTTAATCTAAACGAACAAGTAAAAGCTAATCTCATAACTATGTTACATTTTATTTTTTCAATTGATACCTTTTTCCATTTAAACCACTGTTTACTTTAAATTTCTATACTCTCATTAACTATTTTAATTTTTTATCTTACGCATATTTGTTTTCATTCAGTATTCCATTTCATTTATTGTATTGCTTCATACATAATTTTATTTCATTTAGTTATAAATTCTTTGCTGCCAGTAATCATTACCTCTTCTCAAAGCGAATTAACAACAGGTGGCCTTAACAGCCCAAGTGACTATTGCGATTTTTCCTTCTTCGAGTGTTATAATTTACAATCTCCTTTGCTTTTGACAGCCGAAAACTTTTTGTACAAAAACATAATATACTTGTTTTTATCGCAGTGTTGTATTTATTTTCGTATAAAGGCATCATTTGTTTCTCCTCTTTCAGCTACACTCTTAACTTTATAAGGCATTTCATTTTTCGGAGTTTAAAGAAAAAGAGCAGTCAACCTAAAACTTTTCTCTTAAACATTCCATTTAATTTAAATCATTCATTACAATATAAAAATCTTAACATTACATGTTTTACTTTACTCAACTTAATTAAATGTTTTAAAACATATATAAACTTACTAATGATGTTCAGACCTTCCTTAGTCTATCAAAAACTTTACATGAAGATAAATAAGATTGTATTAAATAAACAGTATTCCGAAATCGTAGTAAAGACATAATGGCTGTTATCTCTATTCAGAAAAAGCATAATTACAAAATACTTTCTCTATAAAACTTTAGTAATATTCTTTAGCATAACATAATGACTCTGAAGATTTTACAATAAAACATGAACGGCTATCTAAATAATACAATGATTTACAAATACTTATTAAAACCCACTCCCCTAAAATCTGCATTCAAGAAACCCTTCTTCACTCCTCCCTCAATATTCCAATACCTATCAAATATGTTTTATATACTTTGAACACATCAAATAGAAGGTACGGTGGAATTGCAATATTAGCCCATAAGTCCCTGCAACAAAAACAGACCACTATTACTAATGATTTCGACATAGTAGGTATTCTAAAATGAAGTTTACCTTATTTAACACTTGGGATGTAACATAGATCGCTTCCACACAGTGCATCCTGGCACGATCTTTTTCTGTCCAAAGACCTTTCTTTCCGATTTTTTCGGCACGTTTTTGTTTGACTTGTACTGGTGGTTATGGCTTATGGACCTAGTAGCACCGGGGTGAAACCTTGTGGGAACGGTTCTTGTTTAAGGTCATAAATATCTCCGTCCCGTTAAAACCCTGGCAGGCCTCATAGTACGTTTGATACCCGTCACCGTTAATTCGGTGGTGTAGGTTTGGTTGAGATTACTCCCAATTAGCAACGGTCTGGCTCTGTGCACGTGTCCCCATAAATGCTGGTGCCAACCCTCGCATGGCCTCCCTGCTTGCATAGATAACCATGGGACCTTTGAGTTGACTACACATACGGGTGGTGATAGCGGCTATGAGTGGGAACCCATTTCACATGGACAAAACCAATTACACAAAAAAGACCACAAAGGGCAACCCTAAAAGGGAGCCGACTGTATTGAAACGGCAAAACCCGGCAATCCAAAAACAACCTTCGCTCAATGTTCTGTCTCAATGGTGCTGCGATTTTGATCTTGATGTTAGCTCTTCACACGGAGATACAAGATCCCGATTTTTACTGCACCTAGGCTGAACGGCATTGTGCTCAGTGTAAGTAAAAGTATGAAATACCTTGGGGTGATGCTTCACCCCAAACTTCAATAGAAGGCAAACATTGCCGAATGAGCTGTGTGCGCTCTATCTCTGCCAGAGAGTCTAGGACCAAGATGGGGCCTTCAGCCTCGGATCATCTCCTGGCTCTATAAGGCAGTTATAGAGCCAAATATTCTCTATGGTGCTGTTTATTGGTGGCCCGCTCTCGAGAAAACGGTCTACCAAAAGCCTCTTGTTAAAGTCAGGAGAACAGCCGCCATTTTGATTACTGGGGCTCTCCGAACTACTTTGAAAAAGGCTCTGTATGATCTTCTCCATTGGCTATCCACCAAACTTCTGGTATTGCAACAGGCTAACTGCTGTGCAGCCAGACTTAATGACCTCTCACGCTGGCTCAGGCTGAATATATGGCACTCTAAGATTTTCATTCGGGATGCGCCACTGCCATCAATGGTGGACTACATCTCTTCTACTCCTGCTCTGGACCACGGGTTTCAGATCCATATTCCGAGTAGGGAGATATGGGTCCGTAACGAAGTGGTTGTGGGTGGTACTGTTGACAGCTACACCGATGGCTCGAAACTGGATGACAGAGTCGGTTGCGGAATCTTCTCCAATAGCCTTGGAATAAGACTCTCCCTTAGACTTCCTGACTACTGCAGTGTCTTTCAAGCCGAGGTAATGGCCATTCTCAAAACATCCGAAATAGCGCTTAGGGATGATCTTTCTGGCCTTGCCATTCGTATATTTTCGGACAGTCAGGCGGCAATCAGGGCGCTTGCTAGTGCATGCAGTATATCTAAGCTAGTCCTGAGTATCGCTCATTACTGTAAACTCTGTCGGTGCGATCACAGATTGACCTGTTTTGGGTCCCTGGTCACAGGGATATCCAAGGTAACTGTAAGGCCGATGATCTTGTTAAACGGGGCACATTGCTTCCTAATGTCTCCTCGCTACCAGGAGTGGGAATTCCCCTGGCAATGGTGAAAATGGCCACAAAGAGCCACTACCTCAATTTGGCTCGCAAATTATGGGTAGAGGAAAGTTCCTGTTGTGTCTCCAGACAACTGTGGACTACACTGGACCTCAAGCGACCAGGCAGCTGCTCAGACTGGACAGAAAATCCATAAGTATCACGGTCTCGGTACTTACTGGACACTGTCTAATCGGCAGGCATGCTGAAAAACTCGGACTGCCCTTTAATGATTTTTGTCGCAGCTGTGGCTCGGTGGATGAGGAAGAGACCGTACTGCACCTCCTGTGCCACTGTCCATCACTGGCTCGAAGAAGACTAAGAATTCTGGGCTCTCCTTTCTTTGGAACCGTTACGGAGCTATCATCTCACTCTATAGGGGACATAGCGAAGTTCATCCGTAAATCCTCATGGTTCTCGGCTGGGTAAGGGGAGTCGCGCCGCCTTTCCTGTGGTATCATAACGGTTGTGCTCAAGTGAGCATCGTCGCGAGGGGGTGCCACTCCTAACTAACTAACTAACTATTTAACACTTATATTTCACCTACTAAAACCTTCACTGAAAAGAGTCTTGAATCAAATTTACCTAATGTTATATTTGGGGATTTAACAGTCCACATATGGAGTGGGGTTCAACTACCAACAGCCGTATGGGTACCACTTTAACCAGATCCGTCAATAGATCTGATTTAGTCTTATTAAATGACAAATCACCCACCCATTTAAACACTCATTGTACAGTTTCTAATATTGACCTGTCATTTGTATCATCTATACTCTCATCTCAGGCTGAGTGGAAAATTTAAACAAATTTATTTGGAAGTGATTATTTCCCAATTCTTATCACACTATTTCCTACAAACAATGGTAACTTGCACTTTAGTAAACCAAAATTTTATACAAGATTAGCCGACTGGACAAAGTACAACAACTTATGCAAGTGTTGCGAAGTAGCAAGACCTGTCTGTGATAACATAAACAAGGAAACTGCTAACATTTGCAAAGTTATTTTACAATCAGCAAGCAGATCAATACCCCAAACACATTATCAGCCCAGGAAAGTTCCATTGTAGAACAATGAGCTAGAAAGATTGAAATCAATTAAAAACATTGGCTTTTGTGTAGAAAAAACATGACTCAATCCAACCATTTATCGTATAAAAGAGGAAATGCAATATATAAGAAAAATATAAAGCTGTCAAAGAAAGCATCAATATTTGACTTAACCTCCAAAATTATGCCCTCAACCCCTACCGATGAAATTTGGTCAAACATCCGTTACTTCACAGGTTACAAAACGACGTATGGAATTCACGGAATTTCCTGTTCAATAAATCAGAACTCTATATCCAGTGACTTTAATTTCTCTAATATCTTTAGAGCAGAAAAGCAGAACTTGAACATAGATTTCTCTAGAATAATCGTTTCAGCGGAAGCCATGAGAATTGAGTCTAAAATAAACTTTTAAACTTTCATTAGTGTTGGGAAAACCCCAGGAATGAATAGAATATGCTGCCTCTTAACTGTAAGCTGAGGCTTTTAGAACTTTATAATAAAATTTTTAACAACTTTATCCCTCAGCAATTTAAAAATAGTGTCGTCATCCCTATACTGAAACCTGGTGACGACAAAGCAATGCTGAATTCAAACCGCCCAATATCATTCAATTCATGTTTGTCAAAAGTTTTACACAAAGTAATCGCTAATAGGTTATGGATGGTTTGCAGCATCCAACAAACTACTGAATAACCGACATATATGTAGACTATCAAATTGCTAACTGCCTCTCATTACGACGATAGTGTCGCTGGACTTCTACAGAGCATTTGAGAGAACAGGCATTCATTCTGTTATAGGTCAATTAATTGAGAGGAAAGTTGGCCCCAAAATTATAAAATATGTTTTTAATTTTATGTCCAATAGAAAGATAACGACTCGCATTGGAAACCAATATTCCAGAACATTACCACTACACAATGGAATCCCGCAGGGCTCTCTTCTTTGCGTAGTTCTTTTTCTCATAGTCTATAATAAATTATGCAAGCTTTTATCTTTGTATAAGGAACTAGATTTCTGCGCATATGCCGATGATTTCAACCTTTTAATCAGATCCCCCGAGACAAGAGGATAGTAATAAATCTTGATAATCTCCTGAATGATATAAAAGGCTGGTGCGACTACTCGGCAGCATCACTCTCCTCCTCAAAATGCAAATATATTCATTTTCGCCGCCTAAAAAACTGCCAATGTGAAATTCAGTCATTAGGTATAGCTCTGACAAAAGTTGAAGTTTTACGAATACTAGGACTATACATTAACAAGCGATACAAATGGAAAGATCATGTTTACATCTCAATACAAAGTTCTGAAAATGGCACATCTTCAGATCTACACCTCCATCTTTGCAGCAGAATTAATAGCCATATACCAAGCCTTGATCTACATAAAAAATAAGAGCGGCAAGTTTGTAATCTAGGCACCCATTGTACTTCTCCCATAACTTTAATAAAAGGGTTATGAGGGAATATATAGTACGCTTAAAAGATAAAGACAATATTTTAAACACATGCTTGAACTGGTATCGTATGATAAATAAGGATAGAAAAACAATATACGACTATATGACAGATTATGATAAAGGAATCTACAGACTAGACTGCAACAAATATATAAGACTTAGACTAGGGTATACTAGATTGACGCATGGGATACTGTTTGATAATAATATTACCCCATTTTGCAATTGTCAGATTACATATCCCACAACCCCTGAACATTTCTTTCAAGTATGTCCTACAATAAATAATGCAAGAAACACAGTTTTTCAAAACATAGATCCTTTGTCAGCTCTATCCTATCCAAATATGCAAAACATTCTCCTATCAACTAAATTCCAGAAAAATTCCAATTTAATTACTTGTTTATTTAAAAAAGTTAAACAATATTTTATATACATTTTAATTATGTATGAGCTGAAGGCCTTAGTTGCTATTGCTCTTATTTTGTATTTAAATTTATCTTATAATTTGTAATTATAAGCTAAATAATAAATAAATAAATAAAAATACTTTACATTTTGTTTAAAAGCTGTTTAAAATAATATATAAATCTTTTTGTTATTTAAAAAAAAGAAACATAATTAAAATCTCTTTTAAAACCTTTATAAAAAACGTGTAAAAGTCTTTTCATATTTACTGTGGCATTTTCTTATAATAAAGTGCCTCAGCAAGAAGACTTTAAATTAATTTACACGTAATCTACATACATCTTAAGTATATCTTTACTATTCGACCCATGCGCCATTCTTCCGTTGGAAAGTTATCTTTACGAATTACAAACAGCTTTCCTACTACTTAGTCTTTTTGCAAAAACTTCCATTTATGTCTCTTCTGAAGATCTTTCTGCCAAAGAACAGAAAGTTCTGGAATTTACGTAAGATGCAATACGCGCTAGAAACAAAGAATATTATTCAAAGGTGTGTCTAAGCCTTCCAGCAATTTTCCAAACATGATTCTGGAAGCTTGTTACGCCTGCTACGCACAAGAAACACGTATGAGGCGCACTAGCGGGGTCAAAGTGCCAATCAAAGCCTTTTGATCCTTATTTTATGCTCATGATGTTATTAGTGTTTTGAAGAAGTTCTTCTCTAATAACCATTAAAGCACTTAAAAGTTCATTAAATTATATTTCACAAGAATTGTATTTAACAACAATTTTATTTTGCGTTAAATAATGTTTACATTCAAAGAAAAGATTGTTGTCGTTGGCATAATTTTGGCGAAAAAATTGAATGTAATTTGGTTTAAAGTTTTTGGTTCAACGTACAGGAATGTGGAAGTATAAGTTTTCCAGAAGAAAGTCCGAACAAACATCTCCAGTAATTATGTTAAACGAAAACGTGACATTAAGCATAGTTATTCGGCTTAGCAGAGACGGAAGCCGAATTTCAACAAGCCTAGTTTTATAAAACGGTAAATAAGAAAAATTATTACGGTACACATATGGTAATCAAAATAACATAAATTGTTTTTGAACAGACTCAATTTTATTACTATTTACGATACACTGTGGGTCCCACTAAAGATGTATAAAGCTGCTTGGTGATGTGAATATCAGCATATTCCTTCGCCCAACGTTTGATGAAAGCAAGTACCCAACGGGCTTTACTTGAGATCATAGCAATATATTAAATGAAGTTTAATACAGCTTCTAATAAAATACGCAAATCAAGAATCGAATCAGCATTTTCCAACTGGTAACCCTCAAAAACAAGAGAGGTTGTATGTAACAATTCTTCTGGAAAAGTGCATATGTGTGGACTTGTTTAAATTAAACTCCTTTAAGTTCACCGTGCACCAAACATAAAACCAGTCCGATCCTGTTGAAGGGAGTTGTAGATATGAAAGTTGTTGTAACTATGAAAAATTTTTGCATCATCATCTTACATTAGCACATTTTAAAATTTGATAGCAGTAGGTAAATCATTGATGAGAAGCGTAAATAAAATTGGAACAAGATGGCTACCTGAAGGAACACCCGTTTCACAATATTATATTTAGTTATTATTGTCTTGAAACACACCCTTTGATACCTGCCAGTAAGACATAATCTTATCCAGTTCAAACAGTTTTTGGTAAAACAAAATAAATGAAGTTTTTTTTTAATAATAAAACTGGGTTCACTTAGTGGAATGCTTTACTAAAGTCAGTGTAAATGACATCAATGTGTTGACCAATAGTGAATCTTCGTATAACTTCGCTTGAAAATTGAGGAGATTTGTTGTTGTTGTTGAGTATGCTTTACGAAATCCATGCTGACAAGGAGTCAATAGTGTTGAAACTTGATGATACAAAGCATGGGTAAAACATTTTTCGAAAAGCTTGGGAATCGCACTTAATTTTACAATTCCTCTGTAGTTCATAATGCTTTAATTATTCCCTGATTTAAATAACGGAATAATTATATATATGCATTACCACCACCATATTTGCGTTTTTGATTTTCTTTAATTATTCCCTGATTTAAATAACGGAATAATGTAAGACTCTTTCCATAAGTCAGGGAAAAAGCCGTATTTAAGTGAAATGTTAAACATAAAATTAAACAACGTCGCCAAAGCATGAGCACAATTACTTAATAGGCTACCAGGAATGCCGACAGGACCACAGCTGTATGAAGCGTTGAAGTTTTTTAAATTGTTCATGATACCATAGGTGGAAATGATATTGGCCGCATTTGAGTTATGAGAAAACGATATTCATTTCAGTTGTCGTATTGAGCAGAAGAGTAAGTGGTGTCAAATAAATCAGCAGACATATTACTTATGGCGAAATCATCGATAGAATTATTATTTAAGTATTTCATATCAGTTGGGTATTCACTTACTATTTTGGGTTAACGAAATTATAAATATTTTGTGGTTCTCTTTGAAAATTGAGTTTAAATAATCTTTCAATAATCTGTTACTAAACCAGTTGTTATGTAAATTCTGTAAAGTTTATTTTTCTTGTTTTTGATTCGAGCAACAGTTTCAAACCCCATGGGGCTCCAGAATATTTTTTCACCCAGACCATAAGAACACAGTCCTTAAAATATCCAAACATGGTTTTATTAAATAAGTTCACCATTACATTAATAGAATCGGAATAATCATTATTTATAAATAGTAAATGCAACCAGTTCGTTTAAAGCTAAAAGTTTTAATCATAAATTAATCAGCTATATGGTAAATTAAGTTGTACAGTTGGATAATAAGGGTCTCCTCGGGTAATGGAATAATGTCAGAAAGTTTTATTAAATAGCTAGACGATTCATTTACAAATACTGAATCAAGCAGCTTATCATAGGAGTTGCGAATTCCATTCATTTGATCGCTTGCTTTAGTTTGTATAAAATAAAAAGCATCAGTCAAGTATGTCCACTTTATTTATGGTAGGTTAAAATCACCAAGTACAAAAATGTGGTCATGTTGGTACGCTTTAGAAATAGGTTTCTCAATTGGTTTTGTATCTTCATTAAAGATGAATTGCTCAGAACTTAAAGGGTTGTAGGAACATATTATATAAATATTTTTATATCCAAACTTTATCACTATGAAAAAAATCTTAGTTCCATATTGATTTTCAATGAAATTAGCGAAAAGTTAGCTATAAGAACACCTCCACTTATCGTTTCAGTTTTTCTATCGAGTCGATGATGTAATCATAGCATAATAATTCAGCAAAAATAAATTAGTTAAAATGATTGCATGTTGTGAAAACCAAAACTTTCTACATATAAGTAGTTTTGATAATTTAGAGTTTAATCCTCGAAATGAGAACCATGTTATCTACTCTCCAGTTTACTTAAAAATAAGGGTTAAAGATTTGCGCATATTTTCCGAGCGGAGCTGTAAATTTAAATGACGTAACGCTTATAGACTGGGAGCAAGTGAACTTTCTAGTAAAAATATCGGCTTCAAAGTTAAGTTTGGAATTTATATAATATTCAATATCATCAACAGTTGTTTCGAAAACAAAACGAGATACAATACAGACTTTTTATTTGAGAATATAACCATTAGTAGTTTGATGACATTTAAATTACCATTATTAGAAATATTGTTTACATTGTTTACAACGGAAGAAAATGATACAACTAAGGGAGGATGCAATGTGTTATCGTTAGCGGAAGATAAAATATTTGGGTCAGATCTATTATTTTTGCAATCAGTCGGTATCGGAATTTGAGTTGGCTTAACTTATTAACATTTCTACCAGATTTCCTACGTTTTGGTTCAAGTTTAAAAAAATTTAAAGTACAAAGTATTATCTGTTGTAGTAATCATGTGAAATGTATATGAATAAGCGTTTTCTTAAAAAAATATTTTTTTTTTAAGATTTCTAAATAATTTGGTTAAGGGTTTATTTGGGCTTTAAAAGGGACTAAAATATTTTGACTTATAACAGCATAATAGTCTTTATTTTTAAAATCAACCATTTTCCATGTAAGGGTATCTTTGACTGGGAATTGTGAATACATTGAAGTAACAACATAATCACCCCTATCGTGAACAAAAAGTGAGATTTTTATTTACGTGAAATATTATTCCACCCGAATTGAAAATTGATATCGGTGATTTCACGTGAACAATTTTTTCCAAAACTTGAATATTGTTATCATTACATTTGCAAAAATGAAGAAAAAAGTTGTTAACGGGGTATAAAATGCAAAATTAAGGAAAAAGTATTAAGTTAAAAATTTTGCGCTGACCTTTAGATTCGGCGGTATGGACCTCCAAAGCTTGTATGTACAATATGGCATATATCGAGGCAACTGACCTGTTACCTTGCATTTTGTTAAGAAGAATGTCAATTTACAGTTTATTTACCGATTTTACCTTAAAATTACTTTTTAGCAACCTGAAACGTCTTATTAGATGAAATTTATTTACTTACATATGAATTCCAGTATCAAAGTCGTAGTGAACAAAACAATGAAAAAATTCCACATTTTAAGCAAAAAAATAACGTTGATGATAAGGGAAATTTGGTTTTTAGTGAAATATGAAAAAATTTCACGTGGAAAATAATTCGCGATAGGGGTGAATGTTTTACTTTGTTGAAACCGTTAACTGTTTTAATAGGTTCTGTTTTTAAAAGAGGAAAAATGTGTTTGGTTTTACTATGATTGTACTTGCCTGTGTCTAAGGCATTTTGTTTACCTATGGACTAGGGATAAGTTGAATTTTGAAGCAGTTCTAGAAAAAATTGCATCTTCATCGGAAGGAATGTCTCCAGTAAGGTATCACCTTCCATATCTGGAATAATGAGACCTCTGTGAATTTGGGTTGGAGTCAACACTCATATGCGATAAACGTGTTTGGAATGAACCAGGTTTTTCACATTTATGGTTATATTGTAATTTGGATTGATCGTTTTCGTTATCACGTTCGATGGATTTTTGTAGTTGCATGGAGTTAAACTTATGATTATCATAATTTTTGTAATTGCAAAAATGCTGAACTTACTGGTGTAATTGTTCCTTTTCCGCGGTTTTGTTGAAATTTTGGGTTCTGCTTTAATTCTAATAGTTATTATTACTGTTTGTAGATCCAAAATTTTTAAAGTTTTAAATGATCTTAAGTCTACTGTAAATAGCCCTATAGTGGTTAAGTAATCCTAGTTTTGTACATTTAATAATAACATTGTTTAAAACCAAGTTTTCATAGAAATGGGTCTTGAGCGGCACATAAATTTTTTTATTAAGAATATGAGCCAAATCTCTAACAACATTCTCTGATTAGCAAGGGTTTACTTTCATTTAACTATATCTCACTTAATATTAAATGCTTACGGTTTGATTCATAAAAAGTTCCTATTTTAGTTTTAAAGTTTACAATAGTTATTGAACACTTTTCGTTTAATAAACAATCTGTATTAAAAAACACACTATAACAGAACAACAACTACTCTACAATTTAAGCAATTTAACGTTTTGACTTGGCAACTCCTATTATCATTTTATAGTTAGTGCTTTTTCATATTTTATTTTAAAAAAAAAGGTACATATTTATTTTACAAAAAAACAGGAACCTTTTTAGTAAAAATATATGTTCTGGTTACTGCAAAATATAAGACCAAGAAACGTATTAACTAAATTTATAAATAAATATGTTTTGTTTATTTTGATCACAGATAAAATGAAAAGTATTCGAATAACGAGTTCTATAACGAACAGTTTACATTTTATATACTTCACTATTCAAATAAATTTGTTTTAATTTATTTTTATTTTATGCAACAAGTGTAGTTCAGCCCACTAACTGCATATAAAATAAAAAAATTGTCCGAGGTTCAGAAAAAGGAGTTTTGAGGAGAAAAAGTAATGGTTTTCAAGCCTGCGAAACTTTATACTTTTAGAGTTACGGACTCTAAAGCTTTTATGTATATAAAACTAGCGGACCCGGCGAACTTCGCCTCGCGCCAATTTTAAGCCTTCACACAAACTTTAGAGTAATAATACAACGCAAAAATTAAAATTTCGATTTGATGCACAAAATTTCATACAAAAAATCAATTTTCGATTTGTCCAATTTTCCGCATTTTCAGCTATTTTCCATGATTTACACTAAGAACTTTCTATTTTCTGATTTGCAAAGTCATTAAGGAATAATTTCACGCAAAATTTCATACAAAAACTCGATTTTCGATTTTTTCCAATTTTCCGACTTTTCCGGAGGGATTTTCCAAAATTTTCTTCCGTAAATACCGTTCTCGTTTTATGAATTACTATACATTTTGTACACTATTTATATATATATATATATATATATATATATATATATATATATATATATATAGGTTATATAAGATTTGCAATATTTCAAAAATTCTTAGAGGAAATGGGTAAATATGGGTATCATCAAAAAGATTTTTAAAAAGCTATCAGGATCCTTACACAAAAAAAAAATATTAGCCTATTACAAACCAGGTAAAGGTTACTTAAATTTTTATTTTTAATTTTGCGAATATTTTCATCAACTTGAGCTAAATTTGCGATTTTTGTAACAAAAATATTTGGCTATGTACATATATTCATGATATGTATGTATATGCACATAACTATATAAGTATGTGTTTTGAGGCACAGGCTTAAACTAGGTCTAAGGGCTAGTCTTTCATTTGAGAGTTTTATTGGGCTAAAAAATTTTTTGCGATATGTATGGCGTCTGATTGGAATTTCGATAAGATCTTCCATGATATCCATATTGTACCATTCCGCAATAATGTGTAAGATATCACAAAATATTTATATACACTTTAGAGATACATAACTTTAAAATATGGGTCACCAACGATTTTGTCATTTTACATTTTCTTCTTAAAATTACTTTCTCTACTCCAGAATAAAGTCTTAAACAAAATTCATTTTATTTTTGGTTTAAAGTTTAAAAAACTGATTTTTATTAAAGGTTTATAAAGGGTTTAATAGGCTGTTAAACGTTTATGAATACTCTTTTGTCGACTTTTGCTTATTTGAGGCTTATAAACTCTTAAAGTACATTTACGAATTAGGCTTTTAGCCTTTTTAAAATAATTAAAGAGTTGTCTAAAACTACTTACTTTTATTTTCCGAAAATTGTTGAATACCTTAGCATGAGTTGCTTTCGGCTTGGCCTGGGCCCCTAATTTATTCTCATTGTTTTTCACATAATATCTCCTAATTCTCTGCTATTCTTTTTTCAGATAGTTATTCCTGAGAATACTATCAAACCGACTGCGTGAGTTAAAAACATAAAGGTTTATTATTTAGTGTGCTTGTATTTTAAGTGAATCTTAAGACTAAAAACTATCTTAATTCAAAAACTATCTTAAGCTAAGCTTTGCTTAAGTTGATGTCTCGTAAAGTCCGGGAATAAAAATATAAATGTAACTTAAAACTCCTACGTTTCCCTACACTTAATATTACTTCAAACATACAAATATTTATTAAATTAATAGAATCTAGGGATTTCGGGCGTAACTCAATTGTTAATTCGTTTTACAGATAAGTTTCCGCTGCAAACTTTCCGAAATAAAAGTTGCCTGTGATCTCCAGCAAATGAGTGCCCTTGCAAGGTTTTTCAATAAAAAAGTCTCATTTCTTTTAAGTAGCGAGAGAGCACTACTTTGGGAATCGTCCAGAGGTAAATGTTTTGTCAATTTTGGTATGAGTGGTAAATAACCGATATCAAGGCGGTCAGAATTTTTTAAATAGAATTTTTTCTGAAGCTTATTATTATACTCCTATTTCGGTTGATCGGGTTACGGACAAACTTGTTTGAGTTCCTATAGCGGGTGAATTGATTATTTAACTCAATGTAGCTCAATTACGTAAAAACGGGAACATAAGGGTTCCGACAGACGGATTTTACGAGTAGCGATCCAGCCATATATTTTCGTTAGCACTACAATATGTATACGGATGTTTTTTTTTCAGGAAGTAATACTTGTGAATAAACATTACGGCTAATAGTATATCTACTCGGACAGAACTAACATCTACAGTTGATATTTCAGAGAAAAGCTAAAATCTTTATACGGAGCATAAGAGGGGAGACTTTCTGGAAGTGTTTTCACTACATAAGCCTCATCTTGAAATGTAAAGCTCAGATCGATTGCCAATTTAATTATTGTGATACAAATTTTCGAATAAGTTGCTGCTACATTTACACTAAAGCGTATAATTTCAGCCATAGCAGCCAATCGTTGGTGATATCAAGCTTTCTCTGCATTCTTTTCAAAATAAATGTTGCTCGAGGAGCAACTTCACAACATGTAGTACCTAATAATACGGTATAATTAGTATTCAATACCACCTAAGTACTATACGTTTGAAATGAATGAGCAACTGTCGAAGCAGACGAAATAAAATTTGAGTATAACTAGCGCTTAAACTTCTATAGAAATGCGAGTGTGTTATTCGGGGAGTTTTGCTGTAGCGTATTATTAGAAGTTAACGTGGTCGCTTACTTACTTTTTTGTTATAGAGACTGATTTTTATGTTTGTTTCTACAAAAAACAAATTTATCTTAGGACACTAAAAATTGTGTGAGCTAAACTAATCAACTGGATTCGTTCAATTGTTTTCCGCTCACTGATTGAGCAATTGAACTAAAAACAATTGAGCTCACTAAGTGAGCTTTTATTATTTTAATATAATTTCCAGAAAACCTAAAAACACAGTTTAGCCGGAATAATAATAAATTTATTTGGTTTGCTCCTTTGAGATATTTTTTTCGACTGACTATTACAAGCATGGCGAAAATATACCAGGTGGCCGCAATGGCGAATTCATTAATTTCGCCGTAAACTCTAAATGTCAAACTCCATATATAAAAAATATGTATAACAGTTTATTGTATGGAGTTTGACATTTCACGTTTGCGGCAAAAATTATGAATTCGCCATTGCGACCACCTGGTATTATTTCGCCATGATTACAAGTCATAAAAAAGTTTTCGTTTATACAAAAAATCAAAGTGAACTAGTTTTTAGAAATACAAAGTATAATTAAGAGAAGTGTTTTTTTTAACAATATTACATATATATATATATACTAACACCGCCTCTCAATTACATAATTTTTAAAAAATTTCTAATTGTAATAAAACTCTTTTTATCTAAAGCTTTGGTAAAAATATCAGCAACTTGATCCTTTGTTGATACTTGTTCTAATTTTAAAGTTCCTTTATTTATGTGATCTCTAAAGAAATGATGTTTTATATCTATGTGCTTAGTTCGTTTGCGTTCTTCATTCTTTGCCATAGCAATGCACCCAACATTGTCTTCGTACAATTGACAGCATCGTTTGGATTTAAAATTCCCAATAAACCTTTAAGCCAAATACCTTCTGATGTGGCAGCACTTAAGGCAATGTATTCAGCTTCAGTTGAGGATGTGGCGACAGTAGTTTGTATATTACTACACCACGAAACAGGACAACCATAAACGTAAAATATATAACCGCGAGTTGATTTTCGGTCTTCTAAATCAGAAGCCTAATCAGCGTCAACAAAATCACACTCTTTCTACCCCTCTTGATTGTCTCTTTCTATAAATGGTATTTGCTCTTCCACTTTTTTACGATTCTTAAATGGATACTCATATTCATTAAATTTACTGTCTCGAGCTTAAACTACCTTGCGTTTGTTTTTATCCCATAACCTGTACCCCTTTTGGATACCCAACATATGGTTTCAGAGCGTATACTAGACAACCAAATATTCTTAGCTTACTAACATCACGTTTTACGTTGAACCAAAATTCTGCCGGTGTCCTATTGGTTGTTAACGATTTCGTTGGACTTCGGTTAATGATATAGGTAGCGGGATATACGGCTTCTGCCCATAAATACTTCGGAACATCAGCCTCAATCATTATGGCACGAAGTTTATCTATAAGCGTTCTGTTAAATCTTTCGGCGACTTCATTTTGTTGAGGGAAATATGGTATTGTTTCAAGCTTCTGTATGCCTTTATTTTCACAAAATGTAACCATAGAGTTAGATGTGTATTCTCCACCATTATCAGTAGTTAAAATGGATATACTCGTTCCAAATTTTGCAGAAACTTGAGCTTCATATTCCTTGAATTTTTCAAGTGGCAAAATGTCTATAATCATCTATAAAGACAAAACATAATTTGATCCATCATATGTTACTGGAGAAATTGGACCGCATACATCTGAATGAATATGTTCTATAATTATTTTTGCTCTTGTTCTCGTGCCAGAAAATGGATCTCTTACTTGCTTGCTCTGAGTACAAACTACACACCCATCTTTAAGCTCAATAGGTGGTATTCCGATAACCATATCATTTCTAATTAATTTGTTTAGAGATTGATTTCCAATATGACAAAATCGCTTATGCCATAAATCGCCATAATAAGACTTAGTTAATAAGCACATAGAACTTTTAACTTTAACTGTCATTGCAAATAAACTGCCAACACGTTTTGCAGTCGCAATTTTCAGATTGTTTTTAAACAATTCTGCGCGATTTTCATTAAAATTAACTTTTTCTGCGCATTTACTATCTTGTTAACAGACATAAGATTATCTGGAAACTTTGGGCTATATAAAACATCTTTTAGTTTGATTTTAATCCCTGTGTCACTAAGAACACGAACCTCTCCAATATGTTTGGCCACAACAATTTCTCCATTCGCAATAGTAATAATACGCGGTTCACTTAATTCTTCAATAGAATAAAATATATACGTACCTTTGACAAAATGGTCTGATGCCCCAGAGTCAAGAGTAAAAATTACTTCATCCTTTTCGTAATCATTTTTTTTACTACACTACGAAACAGGACAACCATAAACGTGGAAGCATATACATATATTCTAACAGCTTTGAGCTAAATAAACGAACTAGTTCGTGCTAGTGAGCTGAGCTAAAAGGAGCGCTCACTTAAGGGAGCTGATAAACCGAACTCTAGTGTTATGTATTATACAATTGTTTACTATAAGATTCTACTCCGAACACATGAGAAAAAACATTTAGTAATCGAAAGAGTAATTTTAGAGACACTAAATTAAAAATCTCGTAAGTAACGTCAGCTATCAGGTCAAAAATATCAAACTTTTGGCTAAAGGTACACAAATACAATAATTGATTGAGATTGAATTTGCATGATAAAAAGTAGGTAGCATTACGAATTTGTTTAAATTATGTTTTAGCTCTCTTATCTAATCTGCATTTATATATCTTTATATAACTAAGAGCCAGTTTTTTGACTTGGTATTTAAATGTCATTTATCTTTTAGTTCTATTTAAGAACAAAAATCAGTTTTTCAAGACAAACTTAAATCAAACTTAAGTGGCCACTCTTATGCATTTAAAGATCTTTTAAATAATACAGTTTTACCATATGGCTATAACATATTTTTTTTTTTTTTTTTTTGTTTCGCAAAAAGTCAACAAACTCTTCTAGCAATTGATAAAACAAAATTTTATGTTTTGCATACATTTGTTAATTTAAATACTTTAATTAAAGAGTTAAATAAATAAAGTTTAAATAGTGAAGACATGAGTATCGCAGACATTTCAAATAATTATATCAAAATTTGCATTTCATTGTGATTGGTAGCAGGTGTTTTGCATTATCTATTGATATATATATATATTTTTATATAATTGTTTTTTGACCTTTATAATTAATTGTCTTTACTAATGTTTTAGCACTAGGTCAATTTATTAAAAAAATTATTATTTGATATTTTTTATTTTTTTTTTCAATATTTTGCCACACCGTTGGTTGCCATCTTCAGGAAACAGGAAACAAAAAATATAAATAATTAGTAAAAAAGATGCCTTGTGCTCAAGCTAATTGGGCCTACAAATTTAAGGTAATTAAAACAATTTTTAATTACAAATTTCACCCGACGTTTCGTCGATTGTTTGTCGACTTTTTCAAGGGTTGTTTTCTATAATTTATTAAATTAATATTATGAAATATAAAAACATTAGAATTTTATAACATAAACACATATTTAAATCATTATTTTTTAACTTACAATTTTAAAAACGTTATTAATTTAAATTACATTTTTCATTAAAACAAAACAGAAACATTAAAACAATTTACAACAAACTTCAAAACACAAGAAACACATAAATTTATGTCGAAGATCAGCTAATAGCGACTCTATAGCTTGCATTGATGTTGTCGGTGTCCTCTTTCAAATTCATTGTATTTTCTATCTTCTTTTGAATATGCAAGCTTTCTTAAATGTATCTCTTTTTCTCCATTTTCTCTTTATCCAATATTTTAACTTTGTCTAAGTCAGCCGTGTGACCTGTTTTTTGTATATGTTGAGCCAATGCAGTTGTCTCCTTTCTTTTAGTAATGTCAGTTTGATGCTCAGCTATTCTTGTTGACAAAGTTCTCTTTGTGCTTCCTATATATATTAAATTGCATTTTGTTGTCCCATTACCCTCACATGGTACTCGTATTTCGTAAACAATGTTATTTTTAACCGACTTCAAAAAAAGAAGGAAGTTATACAATTCGGCTGAATGTTGCTTTTTTTATATTTGTGCCTCCAGAACTCAGCCACTTCTGATCCGATTTTGAAAATTTTTGTTAATATGATAGATTATGTTTACAGATTGGTTTCGTTTTAAAAACAGTTCATAATCTTAAAAATTAAAAGGTGTCTCCATACAACATGCATATTTTTTACGTGTATTACCTGTAAAGGGCGATTTTGTAAAATTTAAAATGACTGCGTATTACTATGGCTCCCAAAAATAAAAAATTATACAAAAATAAATCTAAAAATTAAAGGGTGCTCCCATAATTGTTGTAAATTTACTTATATGGGCCTATCCTTAGAACCGTTATAGACAAACGGTTGCAAATTTGACAGAATGTCGATTGCTATGACCGTTATAGTAACTAGTATTAATATTACAAATTTTAAATTAAAGGGTGCGCCAATAGTTCATTAAATTTGATGTATATGGCCATACTTTTGAACAGTTGTAGACAGACGCTTGAAATTTACAACGAACCTGTATTGCTTAGTCCGCTATAACAAAAAGTATAAAATTTGGATTTGGAAGTTAAAGGGTGTTTCAATAGTACATGTAATTTCAAGTGTGTGGCCGTATTTTTGAACCGTTACACACAGAACGCTGAAACTTAAAAGGGACCCGTATTGCTAAATTCGCTATATCAACGACTTTATAATTTGAATTTAAAAATTAAAAGGTGTCCCATAATTGATGAAATAATAAATATTTACGCTGGCAAATTGGAAAGAATGTCGATTGCTATGGCCGTTATAGTAACAAGTATTAATGTAACAAATTTTAAATTTAAGTGTCCGCTAATAGTTCATTTAATTTGGTATATGATTGACGATTGAAATTTACAAAGAACTTGTATTGTAAACGGGTGTCCCAATAGTTGATATAATATGGTGTATGTGCCCGGGTTTTAAACCAGTATGGACAGACAGCTGAAATTTACAAGGGATCCGTTACAGACAGATGGTTGAAATTTACCTCAACCTGATTGCTAAACCTACTACAACAGCAAGTATATAATTTGAATTCGGAAATTAAAGATTGGCCCTATAATTGCTGCAATTTGATGTATATTGTCAAACTATTGAACAGTGGAAAAAGTATAAAGTTTATAGATGTAAGTCTGTCCCAATGGTTAATGTAACCTTATTTATGTGGCCATACACTTGAGCTGTTATAGGCAGACAGACGAAATCTGTTTTGAAGTCGGTTTTTTTCGCAAGAGTTATTATATTTCATAATTTTAATTTAATAAATTATAGACAACAACCCTTGAAAAAGTCGACAAACAATCGGTGAAACATCAGGTGAAATTTGTAATTAAATATTGTTTTAATTACCTTAAATTTGTAGGCCCAATTAGCTTGAGCACAAAGCATATTTTTTACAAAAACCAGAAAAATTGGCCAAACTTCAAACATCACATAAATAATTAGATTTTCATTAAAAAAAAATTAGTTTGTAAATATTATATCAAACAAACACAGAGAATTCAAAAAACTAAACGCCAAAAAATTTAAATATTTAAACTTATATGTACATACATACATACATTCTCATAAATTTAAAATTAAAAAAAAAAAATCAAGACAAAGAACTCAAATATAATTATAAACTCACCTAGTGCTTAAAAAATTAGTGAAAAAAAATATATATTTTTTAATATTTCGTAATGCTGTTATTTAAACGCGTATTTAAATGTAAACTCAAAAACTGGCAGTAAGCGTCTGACTTTCAGCGGCCCAATGTTTTCTTTCCTTACTTTGCCATCTTTAAAAGACCAAAAAGTGCAAAAAGTACTAAAATCGATGAAACCAGAATAGAGTTGACAACTTTATTAGCACTAAAGAACCGCTCACCAAAACCATTGTAAGCAATGAAATACTTTGTACGTTATGTCAGACGTAATTTGCATGTACGTTTAAATCCAAAATATAAAGCCGTATATGCGGATTTTCAAGCTTACAAGTCATACATATGTAAGAACATATACGAGGGCTGCTATATATATTTCAGTGCAATCTGACATTTCCATTGGAAAGTTTCTCATTTTTAAGCATAATCGTGGTCAAAATGTTTTGACGTACGACCATTATTTGTGTTGTTTACAGTGACTTGAAAAAATTAATATAGAAAAAAATGGAATTAACTCGTGAACATTTTCGTCCCATCATTTTTCACAACTTTCGACGTGGATTATCACGACAAGAGTGCATTGATGAACTTAAATCTTTGTATGGCGGTGAAGCACCATCCTATAGCACTGTGAAAAATTGGCAAAATGAATTTAATCGTGGCCGAAGCTCGCTCAAAGACGAATTCCGTGAAGGTCGTCCAAAAACGGCTGTTGTGCCAGAGAACATTGATGCCGTGCGTGAACTCATAATGCAAGATCGACATGCGACATACCGAGAGATAGAGACATCCTTGGACATTTCTTCCACCAGCATACATTCGGTACTGCATGAACACCTGGCCGTAAAAAAGGTTTGTTCTCGTTGGATCCCGCACAATTTGAAAGTCACTCAAAAAAAGGCTCGTGTCGATTGGTGCAAAAAAATGTTGCAAAAATACGATTGCGGTGCTTCAAAAGACGTTTATAAGATCGTCACAGGTGACGAATCATGGATCTATGCATATAATCCCGAATCGAAACAACAATCGACCGTGTGGGTCTTCAAAGACGAGCAAAATCCAACGAAAGTTGTTCATGGAAGAAGCACTTCGAAGCAAATGGTCGCCTGTTTCTTCGGCAAAACTGGTCAAGTGGCGACTGTTCCGTTTGAGCAACGTAGGGCGGTCACTTCTGAGTGGTACACTACAATTTGTTTGCCTGAAGTCATCGGAGAAATTCGAAAAACCAACAAGAGAAGACGAATAATTGTTCACCATGACAATGCGAGCTCTCACACATCGGCTCAAACCAGAGCGTTTTTGACCGGCCAAAACGTCGAATTAGTGGGTCATCCGCAGTACAGCCCTGACTTGGCGCCTATTGACTTCTTCTTGTTTCCGCACATCAAGAAAAAAATGCGTGGTCAACGAATTTCTTCGCCAGAAGAAGTGAAGTGTTCAAAAGCCATGTTTTAGAGGTGTCTCAATCGGAGTGGAAAAAGTGCTTTGACAACTGGTTTGAGCGCATTATTTTATTTTTATGTAGAAAAATGAAAGAAAAAATAAAAATAGTTACTAAATGTTTGCTGTGTTTTTGTATAGAACTTTTTTGAGTTGTTATTGTCTTTTGTCTTGTTGATTCAATGGAGTTCTCATTTAATCAATCTGGATTTTGATATAAGACTTTCTGTTTTTCTATACAAAATTTGGGTAAAATACACTGACGAGCTATTTGTGCAGTAGTGAAATGGCCATATGGATATGCTTTCCCCGCAGTAATACATTTCATTTTTTAGTTTAGTTTAAAATAATAAATATTTCATGAGAATATCATGAAATATTTATATTTAAAGGAATCAAGCACGAATAAAGTAAATTAAATTATGAATATTTTTATTTTAAAAAATGACCAAGTGATTAAAGTATTACAAAAGAAAATGTTACCAAAGAAATATTAAAATTTAGTATTTGGGTACACTTTTTTTTTTTTGTACGACGAGTATTTAAAAATTATTTTAAGTTTTTTTATGTATATACATACGTAAAGAAAAAATAATAATAGAAAATAGCAGAAAGATTATTTTTTGTTGAAATATTTATTTTTTATGAGTTTGTAACAAATATGAGTTCAAATTTTTCCAGGGTGATAAGGTTTTTTTAAGATAAAGGTAAGGTGCCCCTTGCAGGTAGCAAAAAGTTGAAAAATTCGGCAAATATGAATTTGCTTTTTACAACCTATAAATAACACTTGCATTCATATTATTATTTTGCGTGTACAATAAGCATGACTAGTATGTTAATTGTTTTATTAGGGCAACTAACAACCTCAAATTTAACAATAAACAAGAAAGAATGTGCAGAAAAGCTTTATTTTAAGTTTGCAACATGTGCTTCATGCGAACTACGCCAAGTGCCTGAATTCAACGTGCCAGCCTAAGTACCTAAGTGCAATTTTATATTATGGTTAATTTAATATATAGCAATTTTTATATAAATAATAATAAGGAAAAACAGTGTTGTGCTTGTCGTTGTCAACGAAATGGCCATAGGAACTAGCTTTACCACTAATAATCAATATTTTATTTAAAATATTTGGGATATTAGCACATTGAAAAGTGAACTAATATAAAATTATTATTCCCAAAAATCATTTTAAATAAAAATTGCAAGTGCCTGTGCAAAAAAGCTCTGGCAACTCACTATATTTTTGAGTTTATTATAAACACAAATGTATGGTGTTGCCGTTTGCTTTTTATTTTGATTACTTCTTACAACTACACGTAGAGTTGGAAAAAAACCAACCACGTGTATGTGGAAATGTAAGCAAAAATAAAGTCACTATTGATTATTGGTATTTTGTTTAAGCTTTGATGCTTGTGTTTATTAATTTTTTGTCCACTTCTCAGTTGGCTAATAAAAATTTTTAAATATAATAGGCAGCTTTAGCTTATCTAAAATATGGTAGAAGGTTCCCTGATGAGTTGAGCAATCAACGAAATGGCCATAGGAACTAGCTTTACCACTAATAATCAATATTTGATTTTATTTAAACTATTTGGGATATTAGCACATTGAAAAGTGAACTAATATAAAATTATTATGGATTGTTGTAGCCGTGCCAAGGCGAATTAATACAGGTGACCGCACGGCTACAACAATCCAACAACACAAAAACAACAGGCAATTTGTTGCTACAAAATTATGTATGTTGTCAAAAAAATATTGTAAAAAACAAACAAAATAAAAAAATATATTTGATGAAAAAAAGTGGTTGTTATTATCAGAATAAGAAAATTATAAAAATTAAGTTACATAAAAACAAAAATACAGGAAAAGTGACCAAAATTCTTTTGTACCACTAGTTTGCCCAAATAACATGCATCGTTCCATTCTTGCACGTTGACCATTTGAAGACTAACATAATCTTCCACAAAAAAACCAAGAAATTATAAATGTGTTAACAATAATTTCACTATCTTTTTACGCATATTTTGATTATACACATCAGGAACTGCAAATATGGTTTCATGTTGTGGTAGTTTTCTCTAGGAATTTCAATAGTTTGTTTTCTATTAGCAATCAAAAAATTTAATAAATTAAAAAAATTTTACAAATTATTTATTTTTGACAACTGCAATGTATACAGCTGATGGGCTTTTTCGCCCGTGCGTTCACCTGTATTATTTCGCCATGAGCCATGCGGTCACCTGTATTAATTCGCCTTGACATACCTAAAGCAAAATTAAAGATATATCCCTGCAAACCATGTGAATCAGAAAAGAAACTGGCAACTCTCTTTAATTAGATGCAAAATTTTTTGCTCGGAAAACTTAATTGTAATAAATCTAAATAATAAACAATAAAAATTATTGTAAAAAGGTTTTGACTTTAAAATAAAATACACGAGTGACTGCTAACTAAAATAACACAACAAACTTAATAATACAAAAGTTTCTAGTTAAAATACTTGTAGTAAAACCTTCAGTACCAATAACAATTAGTCAACAGAAAACGAAAACATTACGGGCTAATAAATGTATGTGTGTGTATGCTTTTGTTTGTTATAAAAGAGTATCCCAATTCAAGGTTATTGCGAAAACAAAATTTTAAGTTATATGTAAATCCGACTTGTATTAATAGCAGTATTATTATTGAATATCATATCATAAATTAAGAATACTATTGTTTATCAAAAAATATTAAAATGCCTGGGAAAAATCTTCGAAAAAGTGTCGTAAAAAATTAATATGTGCACAATGTGAAATGCAAATAAAAGAAAGAGAAGAAGACTTTATACAATGCGATAAATGCTCAAAAAAATACCACTCTCAATGTACAAGTTTGGATAAACGGCAATTTCAACTCTTGCTTGATAATGAGAACGAAATGTTTGTATGTCATCAGTGTGAAGAAGGTGAAGGAGGAATAAAAAATGAATTAGCTGCAATCAAAACAAATCTTAAGAAATTAGATCAGCTTGCAGATATACATGAAGCATTACAGTTTATGTCAAAGCAATACGATGATCTTTTAAAAGGAGTGGCAGAAAACAAAAAAAGGCTAGTTGAGGTTAAAAAAGAAAACAAATATTTGAAAAACGAAATTATAAATTTAAAATCATCAGTCAAGCTATTAAATGATATGCTTAACAGTGGCAGAAGGTACAACGGCTGTGGACTCTGTTATTCAATTAACGAAAAGTCTTGGGGTGAATATTGATTCTCAAAGTATTGATGGTGCTTATTTTATGCGTAGCAAAAAAGCTTCAAGTAATAAGAAGAATGTTGTTGTGAAGTTTTCTTCTAAGGCAATTAAAGACAAAGTCATGGCTGCCAAAACTAAATTAAAGGAAAATGAAAGTACGAGCGGTATATATGTTAATGATTTCCTAAGTAGAGAAACTATTAGTCTTCTTAACTATGCGAGGGCCTTAAAAGAGATTGGCTACCAAAATGTTTATGTTAGAAACGGGAGAGTTGTTTACAGGAAAAGCCCGAATTCGGAAGCCCACGCTATAAACAGTGAAGATGATGTAGACAAACTATTATTAAATGCTGTAACTCATAAACCAGCGCGTCGGTCAATGGCCCACACTTCCAGTACCAACGTTGGAAATCCGGATACCAGTAATGATGATGAAGTTAACCGTATATTTTAACTTAAACTACAGAATCCTGCAGTAATTATTAATGTTTTATATTTCATATTTTTCTTTATTATGGTTAATAATCAATATTTTAATAAAATTTCTTTATTTAATGACTACATTTTGAGCTTAAATAAATCTTTATTGTTTTTAATCTCTGTAAACATAAGAAGCGTTTCTTCACTGACTAAGTTTAATAAATTTGAAGCCTTAATCGCAAGTCTGACAAAACTACCAGATATTGTTGCTGTTCAAGAAACTTGGTTTCAATCGAGCTTAACACAATTGTATTCAATTCCTGGTTATTCTAGTATTCACTGCTGCAGAAGCGATGGATATGGTGGTACATCACTTTATGTTAGCAATAAGATAGATTTTGTCGTGGAAAATTGTAAAAATGAAAATTTTCTAAACTCTATTACAATCTTGTTGCAAAATGTTTGTGTTGCTGGCAAGCCCTTGAGACTAATATCTTTCTATCGCTCCCAAAAGTGTATTATCAGTCAATTTTTCAACTGTATGGAGGAATTAATTCAAGATGGAGCAAAAAATCCAATTATTGTTGTTGGGGATTCGAATGTTAATCTTAAACAAGGATGTGACTCGATAGAATTGTTAAACACGTTTCGAAACTATGAGTGCCAGAGTTGCCATAACTTGGTAACAAGACCTTCCAGCGGATCTTGCATAGATCATGTATTTAGCAACTATTCTGGAAGAATTTTCGTCGATTCAGTAGAGTGTAAATTGACAGACCACAATTTAATTTGCTTTAGATTGGATACCAATTGCAAGTCGAATAAGTATATTGAAGTTAAAAAATCCTTCTGTGATTACAATAAAGTTGAACAATATTTGGGAAACGCCTTGACTAATTTTAACCTGACGGGTAATGTAACAAATGATACAAAAATTCTTACTTGTGCCATTAGTGCAGCAATTGATCGATCAACAGTGACCCGAAGTGACAAAAAACAGATAAGATTTGAACTAACGCCGTGGATTAATAAAAATCTTCAAAACTTGATCAATTTTAAGAGAATAATATTAAACAAAAGACGCAAGTCAAACAATTCTAAGTTTGAAAACATTTTAAAGAGAATTAGTAAAGTTATAAAAACGGCTTGTAAAGCATCAAGAAATGATTTTTATCACGATACTATCAACAAATTTAGTGGAGACCCAAAGAAGACGTGGAACTTTTTAAATAACATTCTTGGAAGAGTACCAACAAGGAGTATAAACCTTGTAACATCAGCAGGTGTAATCATTTCTGATGACAAACTTAAAGCCAATTCACTAGATCAATTTTTTATTGAGTCAGTTTGTAATTTAAAACAACAAATAGAAAATTTTCCTGGTGATCACTGTAATCAGTTCCGCACTCTGTGCCAAATTTTGCCGCGCTTTTCGCTTCAATTTGTTACTTTGGATGATATAAATTTGATTATAGGAAATTTGAATATAAAAAAATCAAAGGGTTACGATAACGTAACAGCAAAGACACTTGTTGTTTGTAAGGACATTGTGTCACCTATATTAATGGAAATTTTCAATAAAATTGTTGCAAAAGGATTTTATCCTGATTGTCTTAAAGTGAGCTAAGTGGTCCCTATCCCTAAAGTTACCAACTCGAGTGATCTAAGTCATTATCGTCCAATTGCAATTTTGTCAATTATAGACAAAGTTTTTGAAAAAATTGTTCACCAAAATCTGTTACAATACGTTGACATCAACAAGATAATGTACAAATATCAATTTGGATTTAAAAAATGTTGTGGCACCGAAGAAGCAGTACCGAATGTTGTAAATTACATATGTCACGGTTTAGATCAAGGGTCAAATGGAGTTGCTGGTTTATTTCTTGACTTAGTTGATCATAGTTGATCATAATATAATGTTACAGAAACTAAAATATTATGGCATAGTTGGTAGAGAGTGGAAAATTTTTGAAAGCTACCTAACAAATCGTCAACAGTATGTACAGATTAAAGACGTAAAAAGTGATATAATGGATATTAAGTATGGAGTCCCACAAGGCAGTTGCTTGGGACCCTTATTGTTTTCGATATATATTAATGATTTGGGTAATTTAGATCTAACTGGGCGATTATATATGTTTGCTGATGATATATGCCTAATTTATCCTTATAAATATGATCTGGTACTAAAAACGGTTATGGAACGCGACGTATCATTAATTTTTGAATTCGCACGAATAAATAAACTGGTAATAAATGCCAATAAAACCAAACTAGTTCGCTTTAGACCGCAGAACTATGCAACTCACAACCATTTCAGTATTTATGTTGACGGAAATTTAATACATGAAACGGACTCTGTTAAATATTTGGGAATAGACTTGCAAAGTAACTTATCGTGGAATATGCATAAAAGTGCTCTCAGAAGTAAAATAGCACCGGCAATAGGTATCCTGAGACAAATTAAACCTTAAAACTAAACTATTGTTGTATCATGCATTAATTCAAAGTCATTTGAACTATATGGTTATAGTATATGGATGGAAAAGCAAAAAAAATTTAAAAACGCTTCAATGTCTGCAAAATAAAGCACTAAAAGTTGTATATAATTTACCACTTATGCATTCTACCTTGTCTCTTTATGCGGATGTCTGTAAACCAGTGATGCCGATTCACCGATTGTTCACTTATCAAATACTGTTGTACGTATATAAGGTATTGAATAACATCGGTTATCACACCATTAATTTTGTGCAAAATCAAACAATGGTTAACACTAGAAACCAACTGAATCTTAGAGTTGCAAGATGCAGACTAGAAACTACCAAGCAACGTATTGAATATATTGGAAGTTTAAAAAATAATGAATTACCTACTTTAATAAAAAGCCAGAATAGAATATCACGATTCAAAACGGATCTAAAAGAATATTTATATCAAAACCTTGAAACGCTTCTTATGTAATAATAATGTACGATGTTTAAAGTAATTTTTTTTTCTTTTCTTTATTTTTTTTCTTTAATTTTAATTTTTTTTTCTTTTTCCCTTTTTACAATGTTAATATTTTAATAATGAATTATACTTGTACATGTTATATTATTTGCCAACTTTCCTCAATAATGCCCATATGGCGCTGAGGACAAAAGTATTTCTGAATTATTTGTACATGAATGTAATATAATATAATAAAATAAAAAAAAAATAAACTTTACTAACTCATTTCTATGAACTTTTACCTTCATAAAGAGTACAAAAAAAAACAATAATTTGCCATCCGAAAACCTTCATTAATGCCCTCAATTTTTTCGTTTAAACTAGTTTATCTTAAAGAACTCTTAGTTCATTTCAGAAAAGACTCTTTGACAGCTTTTTGTCTCTTAAAATGCTTTTAAGATACATATATTTGAATGTCTCATATGGCTCATGGCGTGAGGCATTTTAAAGTATGATCAGAAAAAACTGTGTCCTTTTCAAGTCTTTTTATAGAGAGTGGTGTGTATGTATAATTGTTGAGTGGGAAATTATTTAATAAATTGAAATTTTGTTTTTTTTACCAAAAGAAAATTGTTGCCGCAAAACAAAATAAAGTGCGTAACATAAGTATTACATCACTTTTGGTTTGGCAGCATTTTTAAATATTATTATTTTTTAAGCTAATTATTTTCATGGAATTCCTATATATCTCTAGTCTCATGTAGAAAGGCCCTAACTTGTATGTTTGTAACTTTACACTAAAAGTTAAAATCATAATATTAAAATTGCGAAAGCTCATAAAACCTTTATTTTCTATACTGCTATATTCAAATTGTGTAACTCAATTTCGTTAAAAATCGAGTTACGGCCTTTCTACCTTAGACCTGCAATCCACATAAAATAAGTATATCAATATATGTACATGTATTTTTTGTTTGTTTACTGTTTACTTTTACTTGCAAGCTATTATACAATATTAAGCTAATGTGTTAAACTATAAGTTAATAACAAAAGTTCTTGTTCCTTATTAAAAGAAAAATCATACAAGAGTAGAGATAATTAAACTAAATATTACATATCATTACTATAATTTAATATATAGTAAAAATAAAGTTGTCTATAACTATTCCCTACATGGGAGATCTAAGCCTCCTAATTTCATTTGATTGATCTAACAAACAAAATGCTAAAACATTTGCGTGATTACTAAGTCGCTCTACGTATCTGCCACTATATTTTTTTATTTTATATTTAACATTTGGAACATTAAAATCGTTATGAAAAGTTTTGTTTGACACAAAACAAGGAGCATTGACAATTGGCAATCATTCTAAAGGTCTTGGACTAAAACCTTTGGAGAATCTCAACATGTGACTCACTCGTTGTTTCCTAGAATTGGATTCCGTACGTCCACACGTGTTTTAATATAGTTTTGTATAAAATAATCTTATTTTCTAAGCTTAACTCAGATCTTGGACCAATACGCCAGTATAATATTTTTAATTTTGTTAATTGTGTATGTGCGGTAAAATTTTGCGTTAATGTACAGGGCTTTTAAAATTCTTAACGCTTTGCTCAATTGTTGCTAGCGGTTAAACTTCCTAAGGGATCTTAGCTTTGCAATATTTTCAAATGCTTAAATGTTCCATTAAAAGGTACTGGGAATCCGTATAAATGTGCATGCAAAAGTTTACACAATGACGGCATTAATACTGTATCGGTGTATGTAATCGTTATTTTAGTAATTGCAGATTTTTGTACCAGTGAGCAAATAAATCTAAACACAAGAAATAAAGAGACTGGATTTTAGGTCTATTATTTATTTATTTAATAACCTAAAATTAGTTCGTTCATTGCCAACAGGAATAAGAGAAGTAATAACAAAGAAAGGATACGTTAAAAAGTATTAAACAATTTTAAATATAATTTTAAATTCAAACATATTATGCTGTGTGAAACGTTTTGTCCACTGGAATAACTTTGTTATCATTCTGTGCTTTATTAATTTGAAAAAGGGAAAATTAAATATAAAGTTAGTGAATGTTTAAAAAAATTTATCAAGTTCTATACTTATTAATATTGTTTTTATTTGTAAATATTTTATTTTTACACCGCAAATTCTCACACAAACATACACACTATTTTTTTATTTATTAGTATTTTTTTCATATATCACAAATTACAAAAAATACGCACAAAAATACTTAAAAGTTATTGAACGATTACATTTTTTTTTTCAAATTTATAATGTTTATTAAATTTTTGAAAATTTGATTTTTTGTTTCTAAATAAACAATTCTTGATAGGTCCAGCTAGCAAAAAACGTAAACAAACAAAAAACCGGATGTGCTATCGACGCCACCTGATAGTCAATTCGCCTTGATATTTTCATATTAATTAGTTTTTTCCCAACAGGTTGGCTATTCGTCCCTTGTTCCTTTTCAATCTCCTTTTTAAGAGCTGTCGTATTTATATAAGAGAATTTTTACCAAAATATGAACCAGTTATGACAAATCAAAATCTCATCCAATGTCAGAAGCATTTTTAAAAAGTAAATTTTTATAAGCCATAAAAAACTAAATAAAAAAAATTGTATTAATTTATGACAAATTATTTATTTATTTAAACAAAATATAAAATGCATTGTACTGTACATATATATATATATATATATATATATATATATATATATATATATATATATATATATATATATATACATATATATATATCATAGCTGTTAAGTAATGATTACTAATCGTAATGATTACTAATCGTAGTGATTACTAATTTGATTACTTTTTTGGAGAGTGAAGTAATGATTAAATTACCATTACTTTCAGTTTTACACGATAAATAATTGATTACGATTACTAGTAATGGGAAAAAATTCTAAATTACTTGCAATTGCAAAAAAATAATCGAAAAGAACCAAAAGTAATCAAAAAATATTTGGATTACTTTTAAGGATTATTTTTAATTATTTTTGATTATTTTTGATTATTCATGAATTTTTTGAATGGCAACACATTAAACTTTGAAACGAAAAATAAGAATTTAACAACTGTTCCCCATTTTTTTGATTTCAGTAACGATGATGAGCTAATGTGTGCACTATTTTGAATTATTTAAACTTTAAAAACTTAGATCAGAACAATTTTGATCTAAGATCAAAAAGAAAACATCAGTTTTTCAGTTATTTAAATGAAAATACAAGTGCTGATGTGATTTGGCAACAATACGATTTGCTTAAGAAAGTATATATTTTTTAATACGCCCTTGACGTCTTCAGCTCCAGTTGAACGACTGTTTTTATTTGCCGGGATCGTCAACAGTCAAAGGCGGCAATCATTGTCTGATATTTCCTTTGAAAAATTAGTTTTAATGAAGGCCAATAGTAAATATATGTAAAGTAAATTTTTTTTGTGATTTGTAGTACAACCTACATTGCAAGGCGGATCAGATATAAGGTGTTCGCGATGGCGAACACATCCTTGATACATTGAAAATTTGTTTTTCTGTATTACTTTCTTTGTCTTTCTTTATAATTTTTTGTAAAACTGAAATTGTTAGTTTTGTTATATAACTGAATGTGTTAATAATTTTTTAAATAAAAAAAACTAATTTTATAAATTTATTTAGAATTTTTTTTAAATTAAATATGTAATATGCACTCAAAATTTTTGAAAATAATCAAAAAGAATCGAAAGTAATCGTTAACAGTAGTTGGATTACTTTTTGATTACTTCTGATTCTTTTGGATTATTTTTTTGTAATTTTCAGTAATCCAGATTTTTTTTTCATTACTAGTAATCGTAATCAATTACTTTTTAAAACCGGCTCAAAAGAGAATTACGTAGTCATTACAATTATTATTATTACAGATATATATATATATATATATATATATATATATATATATATATATATATAATAGTTAGGGTTCTTCTGATTCAGTCAAGATAAGTTTAAAAGGTGCTTTACTTTACAACGCCACAAATATATCTTTTGAAAGTGGAATAAGTCCATTCCTAATAAGTTTAGTTAAAACAACTTTTATTATTTTTTTTTTTAAAACAACAGATATTTTGAAAAAGACCAACTATAACTGCCCAAGACTATTGTACTGCAATTAAGGCTTTCCGAAAAAATAGCTTTAATTTTCATTCTGTCTCAACTAAATCTCTAGAAGAGACAATAATAAACAGAAAAAAATACTGACAGAGAAATTTTAAACTGCCTTCCAATATGTTTGATGAGGTTTAAAAAGAATGAACCTTAGAAACTTTTTTATGAAATTAGTGTAGAAAAAATTCTCTATTCAAAATAATTTTTTGCATGGAAGGGAAGACAAGAAAAAAAAACGTCAGCAAAACTAACATGTTCCCACTTTATAAAACTTCATGATGTATAACAAGAGAGAAATATAACAATGTGAAAAGTTTGTTACCTTATATACCGCCTATTCACCTAAATACTTAAATATGCTGTTAATAAATTTGGCTATTCGTGCATATAAATATTTTTATTTTAACTGTTACTTTTTACTTAAAATGTATTGTAGTAAAGCTTATGTCTATATAAATATGGACTTAAATTTGATACTGTTCCTTTTAAATGTTATTTTTCAAAGAGGCATAAGTCTATGTGGAGCTAAAAAATCGGTGATTTTTCAAATAATTTTAGTAATTATTATTTCATAATAAATTTTACAAGGTGTATAGTGTAAAAAAACATCACTTAAATTCATTACAGTTGGCCAATATTTTTAAAATGATTCAAACGCAAACCCTTAAATATCTCAATATATGAAAAAATGGACTTATACTAATTAAAAAAAAAAACAGCTCATATATATGTCGGCTTGCAGATTTTCTTCGGTCGAATTGACAAGAAGCTCATAACGGCAATGCTTTTTTTTTGAGAAAATATTAAAAATTGAATTGTACGCAAGGTAAAGCGGGCATTTACACTGATTTATTTTAAATATTTCTCGTATCCTTCTCTACAAAATTAGTTGGTTAAATAGATGATGTTCAGAATGAACAAACTAAGATAGATAAGAAGAATGCGGATGACGGAAATATCGACCCAGAAAATGCAGCATTACATTCCATTATTGAAATTTTTAAAAAATTAAAATAAAAAATGAACTTGTGCCGGAATTTAATTAATACATTTGTTAATAAATATTTATATAATTTTATAAAAGGCTTGCGATTAATTTCAACAATTAAGTGCCGAATTAATAATATCGACGTATTCACTTGTCGATCGCATCGATTTTAGTAATTTAGTGACAAACTTAAGTAACTTATGCAATTTTCTCTTCTTTTCTTACAGTGATTTTTTACCTTTAATTTAAAAATAATTCAGCAGAAAACGAATATTTTGAGGGTCAGTTTATCTGTCATAATGTGATGTTTTAGTTATGGAAATCGGATAAACCGATCTCGAGTTATGATAGAATATATTAATGTGACCGTTTTGTTTGCCACGCCACAAACGTGATAGGTAAAAGCTGAAAGTAATCCTATTATTTGAAAGGAGGACAATATTTCACAGGAATGTTAGCGAAGGAAGGGAAGTGATAAAAACGAAATTTGAGTTTTGACGTACTGCAATGCCATTTATAATGCTTGATATACACAAGGCAACATCAAATGCCACACGAGATACATTCAAACAAACAAACATTAGCCCGGCATAATAAATAAATTGAGCGACGCACAAATGATTATTTTTACCAGCGTTTATTCTTATCGACGAAAAAGAAGAGATAAAATTAAAAACGAAAAAATTATTTTGGCCAAGAAATTTAAAAAAAGAAGAAATTTTAAGTGAAAGGCTAACGAAATAATTTGAGGATTGATGAAAAGGCATTTCGAAGGTATTTAAGTATGTTAAAACATTGATCCATCATCAAAGCGATATCTGTAAAATGTTGAAAAATATTTGACTAAGGTTAAGCAACTAAAGCAAACAAACAAAGCAGTGTAATCCGACACAAAACTTTTGCAAAGATACGAAGTAGGATTCGATGAAATTTTTTTGAATTCAAGTAGCATTACAATTATATACTTTGTAATGCCTTCTTCCAGACATCTAAATATGATTTTTTATTCTTAAAAAGCTTCTCCCATTAAAACAACATTATTTTTTACATTTAATTGGAATTGGTTGTAATTGTTGTAACAACACTGCTGCTACCGGCAACAGAAAAATGCGTCATCTTAATTATTTAATTACATCTTTAGCGTTAAGTGAGCAGTAATTATAGCTTGAGACCTTAAAATAAATTTTCATAAAACCGTACTTTTTGAGTTAAATCATTTCTTTCGCAATTAAGTATTTTTATTCATGCATTGATAGTTTTCTTAAGTCTGATAAATATAAAGTAAGAATTTGTTTCTATGTATGCATGTTTTAATTTAGTTATGATTATTAATATTGTACATTTAGAAGAATCCAAATTTATATTTACCAATGACTAAGTGAGCCATTAAAATACTATAATTTGAGGTGTGATTCCTAACATTTAAGTGATGAACAGACCTTTAGAAATTATATAAAATGAATGAAGAACAATATTAATAATCAAATCAAATAATACATTCACAGTAACATACTTTACTCCTTGTTTGTTTATTAAATCCATTTTTGTATCATCTATTGATAAGCCCTGAGGTACAGAGTCCAAAATTAAATGCATTGATTCTTTGAATAAATTAATTGTTGTCATAATAACAATTATGTAAAACAAAAGAGTACACAAGGGATCAAGGAATACTGCCTTTGGCTAAAGAAAGAAAATTAAATCAATAAGAAATTAATTTATGAAACTTAGCTTCGAGTAAACGACCTAATTTCTTACAAATATTTTAATAAATACTGCTGCCAAAAATACTGCGAAACATTGTATTGAATCTCCAATAACATATATCATAGCGACCCGAAGATTTAAATTCTTTTCATTTCTATAAAATAAGAAATTTATTTAAATAAATACAAAAAGAATAATAACTCTAATAATTAAACCTAATTCAGATATGTACATATAAATATTGTTTTAAATTTACTTATTTTTGTACTTCTGCTTTTCTTGCCATTATTAAATATTTATTTATTTAGTTCAGTTTCGGATAACTTAAAGTTAATACAATATTAGGATGACAACGAATCGAGGAAAATAACTCACAAAGAAGAATCATATAGATAAATTAGAATTTTATAAAACATGTGAAAAGTGCTTCCGAATATGTATATAAATAAATTACCTGAATCCGATTCTGAGCGAGAAAGGATGTATTCCAGGTCATTAACTTGGACTAAGAATAAAAAAGCACGATAAAGCAAAATAAACGCACAAGTTAGTTTTAATGTGATAGAAAAATCTTTTGCCAAAAAACAATAACGTTCAACGCTGTTCATCAAAGTTTTTTAACTAAAGGTGCGGTCAAATATGACAAACATTTGTCTTAAATTTGTTTGCTCTAAGTTGCATCAAAGCCATGCAAAACTTTTCTTGTAGTCGATGCGCGATACGCACATTTATTTCCTATTTTTGATTGCTTAAGCAGTTCCAAATAAAATATGAGCAAAATCGTTTCATGTGCCGCCAAACCTAAAATAAATTCTTGTATTATCGTAATACACGCAATAAAAGCTGCTGCGCATGGGACATCGATAAAGGCATTTAATTTCGAATTATATCGAAGTAATTTCAAGGAAAATGTTAAAAACATTGTGAAATTGTTAAAACATTAATTACAAATTGTGAAACACAGTGTGTTCATACATGCACTTTTATGAAGTCAACATTCTATTTACTGACTTAGCGTTCAGACATACAATATTTAGTTAGCTCAATAAGAATTTGACAGGTGGAAAACTCAACTGTTATTGTTTTATTCCGAAAATTTATTTTTCAAAAATTCTATTAGACTATTATCGTATTATTAATCTGGTGTGTCATAGAAACAAATATTGGTTTCATTTGGTGTCACGAAACCAAGTTGGTTTTTTTAATTTTGAATGTAAATAAAACCAATATTAAAACAACTGTTGTTTACATTTTTATTACTTTTTAATTTGCTTTTTTGCAGAAAATTTACAAAATGTTATATTTTTTCATTAAAATATCTGTAAAGTTCATTTTTTTTTGTGAAGATAAATGATTTCAAATAATTACAAGTTGATAGGTGCTTATAAATAAAATAAAATGACATCAGCAGTTGTAGCACTTTTGTTAATGTAAGATGAACGCTCAGAAAAGCTGACGAGACGAATTCTTAGAGATTAGAGCAATCCACTTGAACTGCCGGGACATCGTAAGTACATTTTTTTACTGTGCGCTTATATTTAAAACTGCTTTGAAAATTTATCGCTAACAATCGGTTAAACAAGGAATCTTTTCGTATGGTGCTTGACAGTATTGAAGGACACTTGTCGCGTTCTAAAATTCTTATGACTTTACATCTTACTGGTTCTTTGCGATTTTTAGTGCAAGGATCTTATCAGAGATCAGTCCGGATATTTTTTCATGAATTCCATGATTATGGTATTTTGTGTACTGTTTTTATGTTTTCCCCTAGAAAATATAAAGGTCAATGTAAAAATTTTTCTTTTAATAAAGCAAATATTAAATTAGTTTACTTACTTTTCTAAAAAATATATCGCTGCAAAAAAAAAAAAAAAAGTAAAGCGCGAGTTAACATCTCTTATTTTAAGATAGTAATAACAAATCCATAAATTCAAATATAACTAAGATAGTAATAAAAGATGATAAATCCATAAACTCAAATATAACTATTCTAAGCTAGAGATAAGACAAACATCATAAATACAACTATAGTAACGATAAGAAACACATTCTTTCTTTTCTAACTTAATACAAATAACTCAAAACATGTTTTACTGATAAAAAAAGGTACTAGTTACCTAAACAAAGAAAAACATATTTTGAGTTAGGACAAAGAAACATAAAACATAATTATTAATATAAATAGATGGTAAGAAAAATAGGATAGATAGTCTTGAGAATATATTTAATAAAGAAACGCACATTTTTTGGTGCAGAAAAAAGAAAATATATTTTTCGTATAATTGGAAATTAACTAAGGGCTCAAGCCGGTCTAAACTCTTGACCACAGCCAAATATTCTTGACATTCAAGATATTTAAATAAAAATTCCACGGCTTTGAAGAAAAGCAAACCAATCTCTGGAAAAGTGAGAAAATACCACGCTGGACCAACGTCAGAAACGGCAGAAAATATTCAATTCCCTAGGATCTATAGGAAAAGACAACGACACAATGAATCAAGATATCGCAGCTTTACGAGCACAAATAGAGGTACTCACACAAACTCTACAAAATACTCAATTGAAGGTAAATACACTGGAGGCGGAATGATCTCCCAATACAATCACTACGCAGGAACAACATAGTGACTTCACACCAAATATAAAGGATGCAACTCAGATAAATTTAAAAACATTCGAAGCTATACCGTGCTTCAGTGGGGATAAAAACCAATATAGATCCTGGCGGATCCAAATTACTACACAGCATTCACGATACTGCATTCAAAAATTGTAGGAGAAGCAGCAGACATCCTCATCAACCACAACACCAAGGTGAACTTTTATTCTATAATTAACAGGCTTGACTACACTTACGCAGATCAACGACCATTTTACGTACTTCTCGAGAAAATGAACAAACATAAACAGGGAAGACAAACACTCTCAAAATTCCACAGCAAAATCAGCAAAGCACTGAACCTCGCACTTTCGAAAATAGAGATGTCAGGTGATAAGGGATCTGCATCCATGGCGGAATATGCAAATCAGGAAGCAGTCCGTACATTCATCACAGGACTCAACAGTAAATACACAAGTGGTACATTATATAGCCATCATCCAAAGGACCTAGAAACTGCATTTGCAATCGCAAGCACCATATACCGTGACAACGCAAATATGCAGTTCGACACACTGGCTACAACACAATTATATAACCAAAAACCAAACTTCGGACCACAACGATACGAAGATAGAAGGAGGTACAATCCCAATGTACAAGCTCAATTTAATCATCAACCACGGCAGGAACCCCTGGAAGTGGATAGTTCGCAACAATTTAGACGTTCAACACAATATTCTCCACAACAGCAATACAACCCACTCAGAAGGGAGCAACAACCAACAAAAAGTGATAGAATGTCTTCATCAAAAAATTATAATCCGAATAAAGTTCAACGAGTAAACCAGACGAGAGATGAAGATATACAATCACTTGTACCACACACCGAAGATACTTACGAAACCGGCAGCGCTTTTTTAGGCGAATAAACGGATTGCTATGTCTACAGAGGCACTGCCAAACAACAGGTAAATCCGTTAATATATTAATCGACACAGGTGCGACAAACAATTATATTAGTTCTAAGTGCAACATAGGAAAATCTATTCCAATAAAACCAGTTAAGGTAAAAACGCTTCACGGATACTCTTTAACGAAAGCAAAAAAAAATTATTACACTATTAGGCCACAATTTAGTATTTTTCGAAACTGAAGCCTTAGAAGAGTTCGATATGCTTCTCGGGGAACATAGTCTCTGAGCCATAAAAGCAGAAATTAACTTATTTGAGTATAAAATTACGTATCAATTTAAAAGAAAAGAAGAAATTAGCGAACAAAAAGTGAATTACACAGTCAATAATGACAAATATAAAAATGAAATTGAAAATATAATGAGAATAAATGACGAAACCAACGAAATTCTGCCCTTTACAACCACTGCACAAGCTACAATTAGGACAAAATCAGAAGATCCTATTTGGGTGAAACAGAACCCGTATCCAATAGCAGACAATGAATTTATAAATAAAGAAATTCAAACATTATTAGACAACCAAATAATACAACCTAGCAAAAGCCCATACAACTCTCCAGTATGGACCGTTGCGAAAAAAGGCACAGATGAGGAAGGGAAACCAAAAAAACGTATGGTAATAGATTTTCAAAAGCTTAATGCTCAAACTATAACTGACAGGTACCCTATCCCAGATGTAGCAATGACTATTCAAAATTTAGGAAAAGCAAAAGTCTTTACAACACTAGACTTAGAGTCAGGATTTCACCAAATCTTGATAAAAAAATCAGACAGAGAAAAGACTGCATTCAGTGTGAATGGAGCAAAATACGAATTTCTTAGAATGCCATTCGGCTTAAAGAACGCACCTTCTATATTTCAGCGATGTATAGATGACATTCTGCGCCCATATATTGGTAAGTTCGCTTACGTTTATATCGACGATGTGCTTATATATTCTTCTTCGCCTGAAGAACACATGGAGCACATTCGAATAATAATAAACGCATTACATAATGCAAATATGAAAATTTCTGACGAGAAATCACATTTTTTCCAAGACTCAGTAGAATATCTTGGTCGCGTAATCAAACACAATAAAATAACTGTAGATCCTAGTAAGATCCAAACAATAAAGGATTACCCAATACCTAAAAATTTAAAAGAATTAAGGTCATTTTTAGGACTAGCTAGTTATTATAGGAAATTTGTACAAAACTTCGCTTCAATAGTAAAACCCCTTACTACATTCTTACGCGGAGACAATGGCGGTGTAAACAAAAAGCAAAGCACAAAAGTATTAATTAATCTAGATAAACCAGCACTCGAAGCGATAGAGAAAATTAAAGATATGTTACAAGCACAAGTCGAATTATTTCAACCAGATTTTAACAAGCCCTTCGAACTAACAACTGATGCAAGCAACTTTGCAATAGGAGCTGTACTTTCTCAGAATAAGAAACCTATTTCATTTATATCTAGAACCCTTAACCAAACCGAACAAAACTATAGCACAAACGAAAAAAAGCTTCTTGCGATCGTTTGGTCACTTCAAAAATTAAGAAATTACCTTTACGGTATAGCAGACTTAACCATTTACACGGACCACCAGTCACTCATTTTTTCTATATCTGATAGAAATCCCAACACAAAATTGAAACGATGGAAAAATTTCATCGAAGAATATGGCGCTAAATTAGTATATAAACCAGGAAATCAAAACGTCGTTGCTGACGCATTGTCACGTCAACAGATTAATAATACTTCGAGTTGTTCACAACATTCAGCACAAAGTTCGCCAATCGAAAAATTTAAACGCGTGAAACAACCATTAAATGCATTTAAGAATCAAATAATTATTCACTATAACACAGATAACTTAGTGCAAATATCTTCACAAAATATTTTCTCATATACACGACACACACTTTTCTATTCAACCAAGGACGAATTATTAGACAGATTAGAACAAATAGTAAACCCAAAAGTAACAAAAGCTATAAAAATAGAGGAAGAAACTCTATTCCACGTGGAAGATAATATCATTTCTTCTTTTCCAAATGTAAAAGTTGTAGTAGTTCAGAAAATGACAGAAGATATAGAAAACATAGATAGACAAAAAGAAATCGTAGTACTAGCACATAGACGAGCACACAGAAATTACAAAAATAACGCTCAAGAAATACAGACAACGTATTTTTGGCCAACCATACGCACCATGTGTAAAAAAGATTCACAAGACTCTGAAATCTGTCTTACAAACAAATACGAAAGAAGACCAAATAAACAACCAATTGGAGCAACACCGATTCCAAATCACGTGGGAGAACACATACACTTAGATTTATTTTATATGAACGGAAACACATACATCACCACAACTGATAAGTACTCAAAATATTTCTATATACGAGAAATTCCAAATAAGAAAAACATACACAAATACATCGAGGAAATCCCATCGCAAATCTATCCAAATGATAGACTCATAATGACTGACAACGAAGCAGCATTATCGAGTATATGCGTAAAACAGGTTTATGAAAAACTACATATTAAGCACACGCTAACGCCAACATACCATTCAATAACAAACGGTCAAGTGGAACGCACTCATAGCAGGCTGATCGAACTCACTAGAGTCCTAGCTCAAGAACACAATTCTTCACCAAGAGACGAAATCTTTAATGACGTTCGAAAATACAAAAAAACAATACACTCAGTCATTGGAGAGAAACCCGAGGACGTGTTTTTTAACCGGGGAGCACATCCTGATATTAAAGAAAAAATCGAAATAAACCAAGAGAAAATACTTCTATATCACAACAAAAATCGTAAGAACATCACATACCAAGCAGGGGACGTTATATTCTCCAAAACGTACCGACGCAATAAAAACGTAACGAAATACTCAAAACACATTGTAAAGGAAGATAAAGGTAACACAATAATTACAAACAAAAATATTGTTATACATAAGGATAATATACGAGTACAAACATGCAAAGAATAATAATATTATTATATATATCCGTCGCATTCGGTAACAGACTAATAGACTTAAAAGACAAAAAATATATAATGATAGAGACTGACCCTGTATACGTTTTTCAGGACACAGCGTTCTTATACCATATGACAAACCTTTCTAGAATCTTGACACCCTACGAAAATATAGTACGATTTGCATATAATTTAGAACAAAACTCTGCAGAATATTTGTTGATAACTAAAATAGAAAATCCGAAGTCACAACTACTTCCTAGAATCCCCAGAACTAAACGTTCACTTAATTTTCTAGAATCAGCCCTCAAACTTATTACAGGAACACCTGACCACGATGACCTAATCGAAATCAAGCATATGCTAATAGAAAATAATAATAAACAAAAGAAAATAAACTCTGAATTTGAAAAAATATTAGAAAGAATTAGCCCCGAATCTATTTCAGAACATTTAATACTTACCGAAGTATACAACGAACTACATTCTATCGCTACAATGATTAATTTCGCAAATGACGGAAACTTTTATTCCGGAACTTTAAATTTAAAAGATATTCAACAAATAGTGTCTAATGAAGCGTTAGATCTACCTATAATGAATATATTAGAATATGCCGACATTAATGTTTTTTATTTTCATCACACAATTGTAAACACCTATAAATACCCATTATTAAAAACGAAATGTAAGCTATTTAATTTGTATCCACTAGCATTTAAGCACGGAAAACTATTACTAGACTCTAGAATAGCAAAATGCAATAATAAATTTACAAGTATCGAAAAATGTAAAAATTATCTAGGAAACTTTATATGCAAAATTAAGAAACCGGACAACTGTACTATTAATGTATTAGAAAACAGGCCAGCCAAATGCGAAGTAATACATGAAAATAACGCACCGCTACAAGTACTCGAAAGTGGAAACATCATTACAGATTACGAACACACCTGGAATAACGTAAAAATAAATGGACCTAAACTAATACAATTCAATTACTCAACAAATCTAGATGGAAAACAATACTACAACCACCAACAAGCACTCAAAGATGCCATACATAACCTACACGACGAACAATTACAAATAATGCGCATCTTAGAATCTAATGGTAATTACAAATTTAACAATATCCAAGAAATATCAACCTTCCTGATACCCATCGAAGAACATCCAGTCAAATACACATTTTATTTCGTATTGGGACTATGTACATTAGCATTACTAACTTATGGTATGATTAAATTCTGCGAATGCTACAGGATAAAGAAAATAGAAACACAAAGGGAAAAAATCGACGAATTATATGAAATAGAACTTCTCAAGCTCCGACAATATACAGTTTAAAACGAGGACGATTTTTTTAAAAAGGAGGAGAGTTAACATCTCTTATTTTAAGATAGTAATAACAAATCCATAAATTCAAATATAACTAAGATAGTAATAAAAGATGATAAATCCATAAACTCAAATATAACTATTCTAAGCTAGAGATAAGACAAACATCATAAATACAACTATAGTAACGATAAGAAACACATTCTTTCTTTTCTAACTTAATACAAATAACTCAAAACATGTTTTACTGATAAAAAAGGTACTAGTAACCTAAACAAAGAAAAACATATTTTGAGTTAGGACAAAGAAATATAAAACATAATTATTAATATAAATAGATGGTAAGAAAAATAGGATAGATAGTCTTAAGAATATATTTAATAAAGAAACGCACATTTTTTGGTGCAGAAAAAAGTAAATATATTTTTTTTACTCATTTCCTATAATTGGAAATTAACTAGCGCAAAAATGAAAAATGACAGCTGTTAGCTGCTTGGTTTATTTTCAAGAAAAATCCGATAACATTGGTTTCTGTGACCCCTAAGCATTTCTTCTTGTCGGTTTTAAAACCAATTATGACAATGTTGGTTTCTATGACAACAAAAAGGTAAGAAAATAAAAAAGTTTTCTTAACATTTATTTAATTTGCTAAGCTTTTTTTCGCTTTTTCCTTTTTTTGTTTGGTTTGATGGTTTGAAAAAACTAATAAACCCACAAAATGCTATGAAAGTTGACAACAATTTATTATACCAAACGTTGGCAGAACATTTTCTTTTTTATTCAGTTTAATTGTTGTGTATAAAAATCTAAGTTCTGTATCCCAGTAAACATTTTTATATTTTCAATGACTTAAACTTTACATACCGTCACATGCAATATAAAAGCAACTGGAGCTTTAATCTGCTTTGGGGCAACTTTTTGACCGAACAAGGATCAGACGACAGTTGCAATAAATTGGAGATCTAGTAACTTTATAAACTAATTTCGTTTCTTTCCAAAATGATAAACTATAAAGTCAATATATTAAGGATTGATGATTTTTGCAAAAATGATTTTTTTTTTTGTGAAAAATACTTTGTGCAAATCATGCAATAAATGGTATTTGGTTCCGAACCTGAAAAGAGTGTCAGGATGTGAGATTTCTCACACTGAATAGAAAGAAGTATGAAGTATATCATATGCTGCACAAATGGGAGGTAGGTTACAAAAATCCAAACATAAAACCAGATTTTATCATTTTTGCGGTTCTCATCGATAGTTTTGTGTACTTGCTGTGCTAAATTCTAAACGAATGCGCTTCGTACTTTTTTAAGACACTAATTAAAATATAAATACTAGTTCGTCATTTTATTTTTAATATATGTCAGTACCGTTTAAAATCACTATTCAAAATTCTTTAGATTCGCCTAAATTCCAATAACTATAATAACAAGATGGGGCTCTTCACTTAATGTAAAAGTTCTTTTGCGCTTGATAAAATTTAGAAACTTGGTATTCGGTTTGCTTTCTATAGATATTTCTGGCATTGAATATCGATACCCACAAGATATTTGGCTTTTTGGCACTAATGTAGGCTGGAATAAGCAAGTGGTTGAAGTGGCTGATTTTACTTGGAAGACTGGATTACCAAACAAAGTTACAGCCAGAAGTAAAGTGTTACAGCTGTTTACATCATTGTTATCAGCAGCATCACTATTTCGTTCATAATAACCATAAGATAGAAATGTTGTCTAACAGTCAAGTTCATTTAAAATTATGAGAAACTTTAAATCCTATTTCTTTGTTCGCATTAATAGAAATAAAAAAAGAACTATTTTGGCGTAAAAAAAAAACAAAATAAACAACAAAGTCAATATTCTATTAATATAATAAATAAAAATCAAATCACGTTTTATTAGAAGGAGGCAAACAAATTTCGTAAGGTATGTCGCCTAGAAAAGTAATAGTTTGAAGCGGCCGCTTAACACGGAAACAATTCTTACACAAAACTGCTTTTCAACTTGACATATTACAGTATTCTTTCTTTCATATAGAATCATTTTTAAATTACAAGTTTTCTGAAATATTTTAAAAGCAGTTTTCGCGTTTAATGAATAACAATTAGCTTAGCTTAAGGCAGGGTCACATTAGTCAAACATTTGCCTGAAATCGGCAAATATTTTTTTGCCGTAGTCTGACATAATTATTAGGAGCAAACTGCACCACAGCTGATTTTGGGCAAATAAAATTATTTGCCAGCAAACAAAAATGCTTCTAAAGTGAACATAGTGTGACCACTCGACGGCAAATATTTGACGCATTTTTAGGCAATAAATATTCGTATTCGTATTACAAAGTTTTTGTAAGAACAAACAGAGACAAATAACAGATGTTTCCATAATGTTGCCCAGTATTTAAACTAAATTATTAAGTTTCGGAAAAACTCGCTGAACATTAAACAAAAAAAAAAAATAATAATAATAATAATAAAGCAAGCAATTAAAAATAAAATTAAAGATAACAGTAAATAAAATGCAATTTTTAGAAGAAAAGGTAAATTAAAAAGTTGTCGGGACATATGTATATTTTTCGAATTATACATAATTAAAGAATTATATATATAAATAATTTTTGTTTTTTTCGAAATATATACCGCGTTTAGTATAATATCCCATTTTATAAAAAAAGGAATATAACTCGGAAAATATGCGTTGCCGCAAAGTTATTTATTCATAATTTTTGTTCTTAAAATAAACATTCCTACAACGTAAGTAAATTTTGTTTTCATTTTGGAGTACTATGCTAAATTAGACTGAAGCAAAACTACTTTACTTCTACCGAGGGCAAGTAATCCTGCCGGAAGCCATTTGTTCGGGAATTATAGAAGTTTAAAGTTGTAAATTTTATATTGTTATGTATCTGCACATAAACATATCATCAGGTTTAGACGCATTTTGTTTTAAAATGCTTATAAATAACTTTAAAATGAAGATATATATGACAACAAGCAACATGCTTTCAATATCGATTAATTTACATTAAACAAGAATTTAGCACGCTGAAATTTAACCAACATAAATTAAACTTTAATCAAATTTAATAAAGTGCCCGCGCATTTAAACTGCTTAAAAAGACGAAAAAATCGGCTATATGCAAAAAATAAAGCAAAATTGTTCTTTCGCCCCACTCAAAGAGATAAGAGTCCTTAGAGATAATCCATTTTAAGCACCTTTGGCTTTGTTTATTTGGAACTTTCATACATGGGAGTTATTTATTATAAATTTTCTTCTCACATTGCCATTATGTGTAATAGTTATTTAAATTGTAATCTGTATACATAATGCATGCGTATACTTGCCATCATTACTTGACTAACTTTTATTTATTTTATTACATCAGCGGTTAATTTTTTCTTTTTATATAAAAAACTATGATTTTACTTTCATACAAAGTATAGAAAAAGTATATTATAGGAACAGAATAAAAACTTGATTTGCGAATTTTAAAATGACGCACCCAGAGTCTGCACTGATGGGAAAAAATTTCCTACATTTCTATATTTTTGTTCCGACTACAAATGGTTATTGTTTGTTTGTTTTGAACTTGTGTATGTATATTGTACTGCAATTAAAGATTTAATAAAAGCAACTATTTTTCATCACTTGTAATTAGCATTTAATAATATTTTACACATTTTCTTTGGAATTACGTCGAAATAATGCCGAAAAAATTGAATGGCAATAAAGACATCCCATGAGCAGCAGTTTCTGGACAAATATATTTATGCTTTTTTTCAGTTTGATCAAATATATTTTTAAGGAAAATATTATTTTAAGTGTGACCGCACATAAAACAAGTTTGCCTGTACTTTATTTGACATTATTATTTCATTATTTGAACAAATATAAATAAGTGACCACAAAATAAATTTTGTATTGTTTTGAAAAAATTTAGGCCAAACAAGAGCAAACAAATTTTAGGCAAATGTTTGACATATATGACAGTACCTTTAGTTTAATTGACGACAAATTTCATTACTTCGATCCTCCAATTAAAAGTTGTTTTATAAAATGTAAGTTTTTACATTAACTGGTTTAACTTAATATAGGGCGCTGCATTTTAGATGGTTATCACGTTGGCTACTGAGATAATAATTCTTTGGCGTCCTGGGTACGTAACCCAGCCACGATCAATTCGACAGCTTTTATTTTTATAATATAATTTAAGGCTTATCAAAATAATTTATATAGAACACGAAAAATAGTAAAAAAAAATAAATGGCTGTACCAACTTCAAAAACCTTTACAGTGCCTTCTAACAGCCAGATACGATGCAAAAATGTTCTATAAATTAGTCCACTTTTATATTATGCAACTTTTGTCGCTGCAATTTATATTTGCTTTGTGAGAGGGTAGAGAGGAATTAAAAGGAGTACACATATGAGCAGGGTTCCCAGATTTTTTTGTGTAGTATCCCCAATTAGATTAATTTTATCCCCACCATCCCCTAAAACACAGTTTCAATTATCCCCAAAAATCCCCACTTCAAATAGTACTATTTATTTTAAATTCAATTGAAGTATTAATATACATGCGTTTTATAAAATTTGTACAAGCTATATATGTATATTATAATATAGCAACGCCTACGACTTCGTCATAGTGTCATTAATAATTTTTTTAAAATTAAATATATACTTCGTCATCTATACTCACTACTCTATCCCTTACCAAAGAGTGTAAAAAAGTTACTAAGCAGTCATTTTGGCCTGAGTGTTACTTCTCTTTTATGAAGAAGCAAAAACAAAAGTATAAAATAAGATGGATGGATAAATCGTTCAATCGAAAGAATTTAAAACAACAATTATATTAATTTTTTAATATTAATTTTTCTATATATTCACATACTAAATAAGAGTTTTTTTTGTTTATTTATTCTGATATATATTATAGTTACATACTACAATAAACACTAGTTAACAATAACATTTTTTTTGAATATACAATGTCCCTTACAGGGCACTCTAGTATTATTTATATAGTAAAATTTGTTTTGATCAAAATAATATTAGTTCACATTTCATCAGTGTTGCCAAAACGGCGGTTTTCCCGCTAGATCTGGTGGTTTTTTGCTATTAAGAGCGGGAAGTTTGAAAAAAAAACCGCTAAGTGGTTTTTTTAACTAGGAAAATTTTAAATGGCGGGTTTTTAGGGTTTTTAAAACTACAACAAGTTTTGTTTGTTACAAAGTAAGCTAAACTATGTATTTATAACCTTTTATATAAATATATAGATTTTCCATCTCTTCCTTAAACTATTAAAACAATAAATCCAAAAGTAAATAACGAATTATATTTTAATTAGGCCAATAAATACTTTTTCAGTACAGTATTAAACAAGTAAGAGTTATATTTTCGGCTATGCCGAATCTTATATACCCTTCACCATGTAAATTTAGCTTAGTGAAGTAACTCCAATAAAAAAAAAAAAAAATATTGGGGTTACAGGGAATTAAAATATATAAAAAATGAGTAAATATTATTTTACATAAAAATACCATCGGCTCTTAATAAGTTAAAGATCTCTTCAAAAGCTTTAAAATGATATCCATATTGATATTTAAAAAAATTTGAAATTTCAGAGCCCCGTAACTCGGAAAATATGGGTGAGCGCCAATTTTATAACTGAATGTCTCTTTCTTGCCTTTAATTCTCTATCACGCCATATATTAATTTTTTTGATTGGAGTTTATTTATTGTTCCAAATGACATGAAAAATTTTCGAGGTAGGTGGTGTTTTGCCTGCTGCCTCGAAGGACATGGACCGATAATGCTCATTTCCAATAGCACATCTTTCGACACTACATCTGATCGATTGACATATTTTTTTTTTTTGTGAAACCGAGTTAGCCTCGGTGAAGGTAAGAAAAGATATTGTTCAAGAAATTTTTTAGCGGTTTATGTTACCGTTTTTTTCGACTATTTAGCGGTTTCTAGCGGTTTTTAAACTAATATCTAGCGGGAAATGGTTTGATAGTTTTGGCAACACTGCATTTCATGTATACTAATCATCAATATATACATATATACTTATTATAATGCAATGAAAATATTTCTACCATTAGGGAAATAAAAAAAACACTGCCTTATTATCTAAGTAGTTTTAAGGGTTTGTCAAGGGAGTAAAAAGAAAATAGAATAAACATTATGTAAATAACCACCAGAATTTCTTGGCTCTTGTACTTTTGACTAACTTTAAATCTTTGCTCGATATACTTGTACTGTATCTCATATCCAATTGCTGTATATTACAATTAATTTTTTTGTCATTAGCACGTCTATAATTATGATAAAATATTGGAATTCCATGCTCATTCTGTAGCATATTTTTATTATCAATATATACAAATGCTTCGGGGGGAACAAATTCTGTTTCTAAGGACTTTGATAGATATTTGTGGTTCGTATAGTATGGTGCCAATATTAGATTGTTTTCAATGCATTGTGAACATCTTAGAATATTATTTCTTATTAATTTAATTATAAAGTTATCTATTCTTATTATATATGGATCATTATATAATTTTTTGTTTGGTATGTATTTTAAGTATTCAGTTTGAGGGGATCTGTATAATGATGTGCATGCTATTAAACACTTTCTTTAAAAAATTCTTATTTTCTCAATGACCGACGAGGATATATTAAACCAAATAGTACAGCCGTAAGTCAAAATCGGTCTAATTAAGGCTTGGTACATAATTATTTTAACTCTAGCTTTTATATATTTTATACTAAATAAGAATTGAATAAGCTGATGTCAGATTTTTAAAAATCAAGCTGTATTCAAAATAAGTAAGAATAAACCGGATATCTGACAATAATAATATATATGGTTTGAAGACTGTAAGTATGAAATTAATACGGCAAAACAGCTCGCTTGAGCTTTAAATAAAACTGTAGCAAAAAATTAAATCTTTTTATACCGTGTAAAAATGACTACATTGAAACAAATGACCGAAAAATAATTTAATTGCAATAAATTCTTACCCATCTTGTTGGTGTTGCAACAAATTTCCGTTGGGCCCAATTGACGCTGGCGACAATTCTATTGATGTTGAAGTAACTTCGTAAGTATCAGCAGAATCGTTTTCTGCACCAACATTTGCGTTGACATCTCTTCCATGTAGTGACTTTGCTGCATATTCTGTGTGTACGTAGTCACTTTCATTACTTCCTCTTCGATAGGTGGAAGTCGGTGTATGTGAACGACTATGACTGTAGCCATGGTGACCATTATGATTCTTACTATGAGAATGACTATGGGAGTAGCCAATGCTACTTAAAGATAGGCCAAGCACTGAAGTGTGTAATATAAAAATCATGCTAAAAAAAATACAGAAAGTAAAAAGTTGAAAAAATTTTAAACATATACTTTAACATTTTCCCTAAATTAAACGATGCATGTTGTTACTTGTTTAATTTCATACAGAAAAATGAATATTGTCCTTTTTTGCATATATTGTATAAGTAACAAATAAAAAATATATATTTTTAAATATATTTTTAAATTGCAACATCAACATCCATAACCACATTAAATTTTATAATACTCATACTCAAACAAACACAAACAATTTGACATGCACTCACACTTACATAATATTAATTAAAATTCCAATACCAGATGTGGTCATCATAGTATTTGCATCCAAATCATAGTCATTCGAATAAATGCGTTGGATAGCCACTAAAACCAAAGCTGCGGTCAGTATCCAAATGCCCAAAATCGATACAATTGTGCCCATGACCTCTGTAAAAGAAACAATTACAATTAAACTGATTCAACATTTATTTATTCAAATCGTTACGATTGTGAAACACAAGCACATTTACATATGTGGAATATACCGCATATAAAAAGAGTGAATTTGACGTACACTACCGATCATTTGCATACGACATCTAGATTTATTTTAAATATATTATTATCGTTTGACATTTTAAAAACGCGTATATGAAATAGTATTGGAAAAACATTTTTTCGCCTCATCATTATTTTTGTTAAAGTTTAATATGAAGACGAAAATGACAACATGAACTAAATTTGAAAGAGAAAAGAAAATGTTACGTTATATTCATTAGTCATTTAAGGAACCAGCAAATAATATCAAAAAAAATTTAAATAATTGATAGCTATCACGAATCTTATGCCACTACTTTCTCAGATTATTTCATAAGAGTTTCTTTGAGAACTTCTCTTATAAAAAACAAGAAAGAAATTGAATTTATAAATTTCTTAAAAGCAATAGATTTTTAGTTAAGTTTTAGTTGAAAAAAGTTGTTTGACCTATTAAAGCTTTCTTTGGTTTTATATTGAAATTTTGTTAAGGATTTCATTAAAAAAGAAAATCAAAATATTATTTAATGAATAACCCAGCAAAAAAAGACATGAAAAAGAAGTAGTTAATTTTTGGGTTCTATTTAGAATGAACTGTTTCAATTTAGGGGAAAAACGCATGATTTTAATATTAGTTTGTCATTTTATCAAAACAGCTTGGAATTTTAATGAATGTTTAAAACCAGTGAAAATTTGCTATCATTTATTTTTTTTTTCTTAAATAAATGCAAGGAACTCGTAAATATTATAAGCTTGAATAGTTTTTTTTAATATATTTTTGTTGTAATAAAATGCAATAAGATTTTTTAACTTTCTATTAGGACGGTTAAAACATCTTATTATAACTCATTTACAGTTTTTTTATAATGAATTTTCATAAGTTTTTCATGAGTTAAAAACAATATAGCTTAATTAGAAAAAAAACGAGCTTATTAAAAATGAATTATAAAAAATGAGTGCAATAGAAGCAATGAAAACACCTATGATTTTTGAACTACTTAATTTTTTTTGCTGGGAACGTAATAAGTTACATATTTATTACAAAATTCGCAAACCATTTTTTAATTAAATATTATTTAATATTATTAAAAAGTTAATAGGTGTAACAACTTTTCTTTGTGTATAATCAAAAAGTTTTTTAATTAATGATTAATGATTAATGAATGTGTTTTTTGATATTTTAATTTTCATGCTCTTTTAACTGTATAAAATAGCCGAAAAAAGTCAGCCGTTTACAGTGGAGAAAGAAAAATAAAATTATTGTTTGGTTATTGTTGTTTTTGCTTAAACATTAATTTTTGTCTTTTCTTTATTGTGTGGACAAAATTTTTTACTTTGTTTAAAATGTTTGTCAGAAGTTCCCTGAAGAGCAAAGTAAGCGGTAGCGAAATAGCCATCGAGACGTGCTTTGCCCATCGATAACCAATATCGGTAATTAATTTAATCGGGATAATATAAAAAAATAGCACAAAGTTTTTTAAAAAAAAAAATGGCCATGTTAAATCAGCGACACTGTAGAGCTAACGAACATCACTAAGATAACAATTGAAAACTGTCGTTAAATAAATACGTGTGCATATGAATGGGATTTATTTTTTAATATATAAAACTTCTAATTTTTTGTATAACAATTTATTGCTAAATTGCACGTATAAATAAAACTATTTAACTAATAGAGTTTGTTTGCATGTAATTGTGGTTGTATTTGTTCAACGTATTAATTAATAAAAACAATGTTTGTGGTCATACTACGAAGTTTTATCAGAGCACTGCAGAAACTAAATAATAAAAAATTTTCCTTTAATGTGATACTCCTTTTATAATATAATTAAAATAAAGGATAAAAGATATATTGAGTTCTAAATAAATCAATGAGATATAAGACTTGCAGTTTCTTTACAAAATTTGAAATAATCAGAAGCGAAATGGTCATATGGATATGTTTCACCGCAAAAATATATTTAATTTTTTAGTTTTAAATTTGAAAGAATCAAGCACGAATAACGTAGATTATTATAAAAAAGATCCCAAATAATAAATTTTCGGCTTACCCTATCTTTTTGTTTTCTTTTTTATTCGAAAATTCAAGAGTTTTTAAAAATGGCAATACTTTATTCGCCTCCTTAAGCTCTTCCAGCGCATTCTACTCAAACTCCTACTCCAAGCTCTGTTGGGACTAGAATTAATAATCTCCAGTCTAACGAATACACTGACAGCTCTATCAATTCTAGACATACAATTATATTGTTTAATCTTCCAATAAGAATATTATTTTTAGAAAATACTACACTAAACTGGCCAGAAGATTATTGTCAATTCCCATATTTTACTTTTTTCGAGTTCTTTCAGTAAATAATTTTAAGGTAACATCTTTGGCCATTAAAAGAAATGAGTTAAAAAAAATAAATAAATAATACATTTTGCTATAACTATATTCTTAATTTCAGAAATAATTACTTTACCTATACGAATATTTATATCGTATTGTTATAAAAAGTACAAGTTATTATACGTATATAGCGTGTTCTCATTCTGAAGTAAGTTAAAGCATGATAATTACAGAATAATCAATTGAAGTCAGTAAAACTTTTAAATACTCCTTCCCGGTTGAAGGGCGAGAGTGTAGAAAAACCATGCAGGATATTTACAGTGTTATCTGCAATAACTTTAAATAATTTTGTATGTTAAGAGTGGAATACTAGTAACAGAACTAGGTAATTTATAATAATTAAAATAAATAATCTTTAATTAAAAATAATTTGTCTATTGTATTATTTTGTTGCATTAGTGTCTGTAATCTTGAGCAACAACTTTGGAAGTCGAATCCGAATAGGACACTTTTTCTTGCAAGTGCGTTGTGACTTTATAACTCACGATCGGTCAAACCTATTCTATACAATTTTTCGGGTTTGTTCGTATGTAGACGGTTTATCTAAAGTTTGCACGAAATCGGCCGAGTCGTTCGTGACTTATGACTTTTCATGACAACATGTGATTTTGTCCATATAAAAAACCATTAACAAATACGTAGGCGCCTATAAGCAAATGCGGTATATGGATTTGATTCATTGTTAAAATTAATGCGTAGCGAAGGACACTGGAATCACCTAGTATTTAATAATCGAATTTTGGAACAAGCTAAGGATTTGTTCCGCACCTACACAAAATCCATGACGGAAACATTTGCTCAACAACAAGAATGTTTAAGAAATGTAGGGCAACATAACACCGCAAAGTGGGGCAGAATCAAAATAATTTGGTAATAGCTCAGCCATTTGTACAGTGCTAGGCCGATTGATCCAAAATGGATTGAGCATAGCAATGAAGTATTTAAACTTAAATTTTTAAGGGCCCCGTCGAAGGTTTCCTCCTAATCTCTATGTTTATATTTAGAAATAATAGAGTTATATCCATTTTAATATAAAAATTTCTGATTATTCGATACCCTGGATCATTTTTTTTGAAAATCTTTTAGCGTTCCGAGCAAAATTCAAAATACTCGGGAAAATTAAAAATATTATATTTTTTTTTTTTGCCTGAAAAATAATACGATTTTCAAATAAAAAATTCCAAAATTATTGCATTTTTGTGTATTTTGGCCTAAAAAGGGCCACCAATATAATTTTTTATATAGAACAATCTTTTCTTAAGGAATATATAAATTTTTTTTACTTTTGTTCACGCCAGTTATATGTGTATACGTCTAAACAAAATTTCGTATAAAATGGGTTATTCTTGTAGAAGATGGAGATCCTTCAGTTTGAACTATTTTACATTAAAAATTTGATTCAACCTTATATTTGCCAAAATTCCAAAGCTGGGTTCGCAAAAGGAGACTAGTATAAAAAAGCTATATATACTCCGCGTTGTTGCTGAAAGTATTTCATGAGCCCTAGTTCATATGTGGACTTTATGAGCAAAACAACAAAAAATTCCATTTTCTAGATTTCTTGCCATTGGATTTAAGTTGAACACATACACATTCACAGAAAATTTTATTAGATTTGCTTAACTCATAAAAATTTTATTGTACATTTTATATTTTTTCCTGAAATTGGACCGTTTTTACCATAATTTTTCGAAATTTTCGGAGATCAGCAACAAATATTAAGTTTTTGTTTTATTTTATTTTTTTATGCATATGAATATCGATGACGCAATTTCCCATCAAAAAAAGAATCATCTTAACGTCATTCTTACGTGCGTGTGTTCGTAAATATGATTATTCCAATATCTATTTCCCTATTATGTTACGGAGTATATAAATTTGTATGCGACTGTAAAAAAAGTTCTTAAAAAGTGAAGTAAAGGAAAGTGAATGATGCACAGCTTAAAAATTAAAGTTCAAATACTCCTCTGCTATACTCAGCCAAATTTTGGATCAATCGGCCTAGTGCTGAGTTGAGTTATATCCAAAATATTTTGATTCTGCCCCACAACAGTGCCTGGTTGTTATCGAGACGTGAGCAAGAGAAAAAAATCAAAAAGCGTATTAAGTCCAGCTTAATCTTTTCAATATAAAAACTAAGCACTTGACATTGCTGTTGTTTTAAACATACGATGAATTCATTTTAACATAACTTTTATTACAATCGAAAGATCTAAAAATTCCTGTTTATCCTTGGGAGCAACTATATAAATATTTATTTTTTATCTTCTATTTTGAATTGTTTTCCAACTGCTTTGATTTACTAGCATAATATGTTAATATTTGTTGCCTTTATTATTGGTATTTTTTCTGATCAAGAATTTAATCTTGTATTATCTAAGCATTTTAAACAGTTTTAATAGAGAGCTATGTGATAGATAAAATATTTTTCATTTTGTACAATTAATTAAGTTCACATGCGTGGTGATTAAGCAACATTTCATATTTTATGTCTGTCGTTATAAAATAGGTTGAGGTTTATTTACAGTTACGCAGCACGTGTTAATGCACATTTGTAACGAAATTAGAGTCTTCAAAGAATGTTTACTTACCAAATCGTTTATATCCAAATGACATTTTTGCATCCGGAGGCTTGCAACCAAACCAAATGGCTACCAGACCTATAATGAAACTAATGCAATCTGTTGCCAAATGTGCTGCATCCGTCATAATAGCCAAGCTTCCTGCTATATAACCACCCAGAAACTCAACCACCTGTGTGCAAAAAGTAACGTGTACATGAGAGAAAATAAAGAAAATAGATAAGAATAAAAAAGGAAAAAATTAACAAATTAATTAAAAAGCCGGGAAAAAGTAAAACTCCCTGGGACTGGATATTTTTAATTAAAATATAAAATTATTATAAATTTTGGCATCTAGAAGAAGGAAAATTGATGTATTTTAAAAATAAATAATTAAAACATTTGTGTATAAAAAAAATAATTATAAAAAAAGCATTTTTACTGTTCTGATTTTTCCCATGGAAGCTATTATACACACGCCCCAAATGGTCATACACTATTGAAATGGATACCTAGACGAATAAAATTTACAAACCGAGCTACAAGTCCGCCAAGCCTTTTTCGAAAAAGGTGGCTTCATCCTGAGTGGGCACAAAAAAGCGTAGCTGATTTTTCCCATGGCAACTATCAGACTCAAAATGGTCATACATTATTAAAGTAGAGACCTTAATCAACAGGATGAAGCCACTTTTCTCGAATACGCCTCGGCGAAATTGTTGCACGGTTGGTAATTTTTGCTCTTTAAGGTCATTACTTTAATAATTTATCCAAAAAGAAGAAATACACCGTCTGTTTCGAGTATCCTCACTGCAATGAATATTTTTCTTTTTACTCCTCCCACAGTTTATTATTTTACCGTTATGTATGTATTAAACATGGGCTTATGTTTTTTGCCAAAATATTTCTTAATAACCCATCTTTAAATTTATAATAAAAAATAATATTTAAGGCCTTCTCTTATATTGTCGTCAATACCATTTTATAAAAGAAATTTACAACACAATGTTGTTTTTGCTTTAGCGCGAAGAGTTTTTTAGAAGACGGCATCAACGACGTTGTCCCTCATAATGTCGTGAAGGGCATCTTCTTCAAGAACATTGTCATTTAACGACAATCTGCCCAACTGGGTTGTTCTGTTGTCGACACACCATCAAACGTGTGTTAAATGTTTGCATTTATAAAAATTGTTATGTTCCAAAAGTTACTAAGGGTGCCGTTGTACTTGTCTCCCTAACAACTTCGAGTAAGATAGAAAAATGATCAGAAACAGCTGCACTTACCATAAATATGCAGCACAATACAACAGCCCACAGAATTTTTGATGTAGCGCTTTGAGTTGAATTGTTATTGAGGTTGAATGCAAATCCCTTTTGCTGGCACAGGCAAACGCACTCTGAATCATAGATATGCTGTAAGAAGAAATAAAGTAAATATTTTCTAATATCAATTTGTAAAGTAACAGCTTAAATAAAATAATCAACATAAAATAAATATTTATTTTGCGCAAAATATTTATAATTACATTTGCATAATTCGCCGTATTGTCAGTTAGGTATTTACATTTGATGTATTTGCATTCGTATTTACACATTAACTCATCTGTATGTATGAGAACAAAACAATTGCCTGTATTTTGATTTTCAATGTTTATTTTTAAAGGTTAAATAAGAGTTTTTAATGTTAAACATTTGGGATTGCAAACATATAGTGAAATAGTGAAACAAAATCGAATAATTTTGATCTATATGAAATACTGAAGCATTCTAAAGTATTTATTTAAAATAATTCAAATTCTTTTAAATTTGCCATTCCGTTCTTGATCAACGAATCTATATAAACAGGCATTGACAAAACATCTGAATTCTATTTCTCCTCTGTTCGTAAACCGATTTTGTTTATTGTTCCACATATTTGTCGATATTGTCGAGCTTTAGTGAGATTTATCTCATTCAAATAGGTTCAGTAATTAAGAAAGAAATAGTGCGTTAAATTGATACCACTACACATGCAAAAAATATACATATACGGGTTTTTCAATAAAGTTAAAGTTTTTTTTAAATAAAACAAAAACGGTTTTGGATATCAATAAAGTTCTTTATTCCTGTGAAAGTCGGTTCGATGCCTTATGGATGGAACTCGATTTCTTTAGCATGGCCACCACAGGCGCGCTTGCAGAAGTCCAGACGCTGAACCCAATTTTCGACAGTTTTGAAGCATAAATCGGCCGATATTGCTGCAATTTCCCGTTCGATATTTTTACGAAGTTCATAAATCATAGCTGGTTTGTTGGTATAAACCATAGACTTGGCGTAACCCCACAGAAAATAGTTTACCGGCGTCAATTCGCACGACCGAGGCGGCCAATCGACTGGACCATTTCGTGAGATAACACATTCTGGAAACTTGGTTTCCAATAAATTGATTGTGACATTCGCTGTGTGGATTGTGGCGTTGGCCTGTTGGAACCACATACCATCCAAGTCGATTTAATCCAATTGGGGCCAAAAATATTCGGTTAACATTGAACTGTAGCGATTCTCATTCATATTAACGTGTCGGTCTTGATCATCACGGAAGAAGTACGGCCCAATGACGCCACCGGCCCATAAACTACACCAAAACGTAATTTTTTCGGAATGCAATGATGAATCGTGGAGTACGTGTGGATTGCTGCCTGGCCAATAACGCATATTTTGTTTATTGACGAAGCCATTCCAGTAGTAAATTTTAAAAATTTCGACTCGTTGTTAGCTCGTATATCTTTCCATCATTATATGGTAAACCTTACTTAAGAGAAATATCAATAGAGCGGCAAGAAATATGGCGTCGTTTGCTGTCCCTGTCGCTCTACTTTTGTAGCGTCCCTGTTGAAAACCCCAATATATTTAAAACATGAGTGTGTATATAAAATGAGCAAGGAAAAAAGTGTTTAATAATCAACATCTTCAAACTTTATAGTTATGGTTAATACATACAATTTTAGCAGGACATGTTGATTTTTCCGTTTCGTTATTTATAATGGAATCAAATAACATGCATATTTAAAGTAGTTCTTCATTAGGTTTTTTTAATACTGTAGAAAAATAATGATATATGAACCAGAGAACTGCACGAGTACACCGCATACTTACTCTATACTTTTCATACTCGAGTATTTTAAACACCGCAATAAAAAGTTGCGGTGTTTATTCTACCCATTCCTGTAATAACGAGTATCAAAAATATCGCAATCAGAATTTTAAGTATTTTTTATACTCGTACGCGAGAATTTTTTAATTCTCTTTATTTGTAAGCAACGTTGCCACATTTGTACCCTATTAAAGTTTTTTACTGCCGTTTTATGAAATACTGCATTGTATGCAGATCTATTTATAAACAGTAAAAAAACCAAATTTGATTAAATCTATTGCTTAAACATTATAAGCAGAAAAACAGACAACAACCGTTTTCATAGGTATGAAATACAACACATATTTAATGAATAAAATGCAATAAAACCCGCTTAAAGGCACAGCTTTTGTGCACTATTTAAAGCAGGTATACTTATTTTGTTGCTGTTTTTTATGAACAATTATTTTCAGTTTATGCGCCTTGTTGTCATAAACGTGCTACTAACGGTATTAAGTAAAACAAAATGATAAAATGAATCCGCGAATAAAAGGAAAATTACTTAATTTTTTTAGTTTTAACAAAACTGTATATACGCAGATGACATATTGCATTGACTGAATAGACATAGACCTCATAAATAATAATAAATAAAATAAAGTTTTTAGTTTACATATTTTATTTTGTTAAATATAATTATTGCTTTTATACCTATTTATTAATTTTAAAAATCTATTTGCTAAACGAATAGAATTTTAAAATTTCTCTCCTGTGTGACTTAAAAAAAATCCTAACAATGAACTATTCTTGAGTTATTAGTAAACTTTTGTTGTGTTTCTAATAAATGAAAATATGGCGAATTTTACGGGTTCTATTAAATTTATTTTCTGTTATATATTAAATAAACTTTCATAATTTCAAACAAGTCTGTATGTTAGCTAATTTAGACATTGGCGACTTTTGATATTGTGTTTGATTTAATAATTCTGATCTGATAACTCTGTTTTCCTCTCACTACACACTTTAAAATCTCTCTCTTGGTGTTTATTGTGAGCAGCGTTGCCGCTTTGGTCCAATCGGACCAAACTTGGTAGTTTTTCGTTTTTAAAAAACAGTTTGGTAGTTTGGTTGGTTTGTTGCATTTTTTTAAATTTTTGGTAGGTTTTCCTCCTGTAGCAATTTTTTAGCAATAGTAAATTTTTTACCTTAAAATTTAGAACATAAAATAAAAAAATTTAACTTTGAATTAAATAAACAATAACTGTAAATAGTTTTACCACTGTTTTCAAAAACTGTTTTAGTTGTAATAAAAAACATCTCTGCTTTTTTGCATAAAGATGATTAAAGCTATAACCATCTCTGGTTTAAGAAACGCGGACAATATTAAGAAATTGAAATTAACCATATTTTGGAGTGAAGGCTTATTTACAAGTGTTTGTATTAAAAAGTTAACAGACAAAATGGAAAAGTAAGTAAACTTTTTTAATTTTATATATGTACCTATTAATTACATAAATATTTACTAATATTGCATGTAAAGAAACAGTAAAAAAAATTTAGAACCGAATGGTTGAGCGAATTTGATTGGCTCCAGGAAAGGGATGGGTGTTCATTCTGCATAGTATGCTCTAAAACTATTTTACATCATAACTTCCATCTTAAAAATCACAAATTTCCACCTCAACAATTACGGAAAAAAACCAAGTGAGTATAACAGAGTTTATGTGCAAGAAACGCATTTTTAAATTTTTGGTAGGCTGTGAACGATTTTGGTAGGATTTTTGAAAATTATTGGTAGGAAGTCAATTTCTTGTGTGGCAACGCTGATTGTGAGTATGAGTACGAATAAAGTAAAGCCAGCATCGCAAACATTTTACTTGAGTATGGTAGACACTTATACTCAAATGGAATGGGTATAGTAAATACTCGCACTTAAGAAATGCGGTGGCGATCACACCGCAACCGCATTTAAGATGAGTATACTTAGAGTATTAAAAACAGACACTCTTGCAGTTCTCTGATATGAACGTAAACTATGGCGAAGACAAATTTTTAAAGAAAAATCTGAAACCTTTAAATTTCATGCAATTTTTTTAACACGTACAGCCCAAAAGATATGAGACCTTAAAAATCTAATTTTAGTTGCATCAAATAATTACGCTAAAATCCACTGTAGATATCGTGATATAAAATAATAAAGTTATTAGGATTTGTTTATTTATACGTTAAAAATTATTCGAAAAGTTTTCAGCATAAAGTGGTTGATCTTACCAAACAATAATAGAATTAATTTTTTGGTTACAGACATATATCTTTTCGATAAATTCATAGTGATATGAATACAAATTGTATTCAAAACTTTTACACCGTATTCCCGATGACCTTTCACCATGCATGTTTTCAATATTTTGCTTAATAAATTTAACATACATTTGTGCATAAATATTTTTATTACATATGTACAGTAGCTCCAAGCGATACTCGTACACCTATGAAAACAAATTTCATTATGTTATATGTCTAAAACTAAATAGGCTAATAAAATAAATTTACTTAATTTTAGCACATAACAATGTACTTAATTAAATATCAGAAACGAAATTTTGAATATATCTTTATTTATTAAAATACAGATAAATATTTTAAAAAGTGGCAAATTTTGATTACAAAGCCAAACTCGCACAGTCTTATTTAATTTGGCAAAATTCTTTTAATTTGCATCTAACTTCGGAATATTTCGTAAAAATAATTTAAAAAAATATGGACTTTTCCCATTATCACCTTTTTTATTGTCATTTATTTGAGTTTTTGTTTTAAAGAGTTACAAAAGCGAACAAACTGGGTAGACAGAGAGGACAAACTTCTGTTGAAGTAAAAAAATTAATAATTCAATATAATAATAATAAATCGCTGCGAGAAATATCTGAGACAGTTGATAGAAGTCGATCAACAGTGGAATATATTATAAGAAGGTATAAAATGGAAGAAAGGAATGCGAACAAGAAGAAAAGTGCAAATAACAAAATTTTCTCTGGTGGAGACGAGCAATAGATTTTACGTCAAATAAAAAACACCCCATTTTTAAGTGCTTCGAAACGCGTAGAAATTGTCGAAAAAGACTTAGGAAAAAAATGTTGCCCACAGACCATAAGAAACATATTAAAAAGGGCTAATTTAAGTGGTAGAAGAACAAGAGTTAAACCTGTGATTAATAAGAGAAATCAAAAGATAAGGTTACGATTCGCCAAGGAACATGAATAAAAGATTTTTCATTTTGGAAGCAGGTATTATTCACAGATGAAAGTAAATTCAACTTGTTTGGTTCAGATGGAAGACCTTATGTATGGAGAAAATCTAATGAGGAGTTGCTTGCCAAAAACATGAAACCAACAGTTAAGCATGGTGGTGGGTCAGTAATGGTTTGGGGATCATTTTCTGCATCTGGGCGCAAACATTTTAAAAGAAAGTTTGCCAGATCATGGGTACTTAATAATTGTCCACATGTTATGGATATACTAGCCCAGAGTCCAGACATAAACCCAATCGAAAATATGTGGAGCTATCTCGATCGTTAAATTCGTAGTCATACAATACGGGTAAGATCTAAGGATGGCTTGAAAAGAGCTCTTCAGGACGAATGGGGCAAAATTGAACCATATTTTTGCGAAAACCTTAAATTAAAAATGGTGATAAAAAATTATGGCATGTACACAAAATATTAATATTTAAAACCAACATAATAAGATTTGATTGAGGTGTGGTGTAAGTGTTTGGCTTTGTCACAGAAATTACTATTATTTTATGTTGTTGTTATTGAATAATAATTTAAAGTTTTTATGTTCTGTTAAATTTGTTATAAAATGAACTAATAAAATAAATACAGTTTTATTTGTTAAGAGCTTCTAAGTTATAAGATAGTTTAAAAATAAGTCTAAAGTGTACGAGTTTCGCTTGGAGCTACTGTACATATTTTTTTTTTATATTTGATGATAATTTAATTTCAGTGTTTGCTGTTATTATTTGCGACTTATATCTTTGATAATGCTATTCCGGCAAAAACCACATGTCTTTTTTAATTTGTTTCAAAGTCCTTCAAACCTGCAGCCGCATTTTACGACACATTCAAGCCATTGTAGATGTAAAAATTGTTGATACAACAGGGACACACTTTGGTTATTCATACAATACATTTTTATTGGCTTGAAAGTATAGTCAGTATTTCAAACAAAACTGTTTTCTAATGGTTAGATATTCTGTCAATGCGTGTATATGTGCTCTTTAATTTTTTTTATTTCGATTTTGACTTTGTACTGACTCTGACGGTTCGAACAAAGAAATGATCCGGAAATATTCGTCTTTCGAAATTTGGGGCATTATTAATTTACTAGGTTTTATCATTTTTTAATATTATTGGTCAATAAATTAACTTAAAAAGTGTTGATTTTGCTGTTTAGTAAGGAAACTACAATAATATTTTATTGTTAAATATATCGAAGTAAATATGTATGAATATACTTTCATACATTAATATAAAAACACAAAATGCATATATAGGAACATAAAATAAATACACAGATGGTTATTATTTTAATAATATTAATTATATTTTTTAACTAAATATACATATGTTTTAAAAATAAATGACTTATTATTTTAAAAAAATTGGACGATACAATTGCATTTAATAAAATATATAAATTGATACCTACACCATGAAACTAGCTGCATAAAATTTTTTAAAATGGCATGCGTTCGTTGTTTATGTCTTATTTGTCACATGTCACAAATATAAATTCTTACTAAAACATATGAAGGCAATAAACTGTTCTGCAGTTTTAATGATAGCGGAGATTCTTTTCGGGTTTTAATACTTACAAATATTGTCTAATACAAGCAATTATAATAACGAATATCAAATTAAAAGCGAAATATGCAAATTCCTATGGCATCAAAAATTTTATTGTTAAAGTGCATGAAGAAACTCGCTGCAACTCGAATTTGTTTTGAGAATCATTAGGAATCAAATTTGCACACACTAACATCCCCACTCTTATATGGTTAGAAATAAAAATTTTTACGTCAAATAAACGGTTAGGTGGGGTAAGGTCAACTGCCTTGCCTTCAACTGATAAACTTGTATCGTGATTGAAGACATATTCTGTGGACATATCTGGTACTTGAGTAGTGATAAAATATCACTAATGTATGAGATAAGATGAACAAGTCGTCCGAAGACAGCGGCGTAGATAATACTAGAAAGAAGAAGGCGAAAATGATTAAGAGAATTGCGACATCTTTTGCAACCAAGATCGAGGTCATTCAGCACAGGTATATTAAGAATGTCCTTGGCACTGAAACAAGTGAAGAAAAATTAAGCCAATTTATCACACCAGAGACAGCAATATGTTTTGCGCTCTTTGGATTGTCAACAAACTTCACAGTTACTGATTCAGAAACTTTGAAAGACGGCTTTAACCAAGCTGCTGTAATGGCTATTGGAATAATAAACGATTATAGGCATGTATTGTACCACAACGAGATGAAAACATATTGAAGCCTTGTCGCCTAAAATGTAAAGATAACATTAACTAAAAAAATGTTAAATTGAACTAAAATAAGGAAAAAACTTAAACAAACCCAAGGCCTATTTCACTAAGCTACAAGTTCACAATTACAAGTGTTTCTGCCTATAAAATTGTGAACTTGTGAATAATTTTGTTTCATTAAAATACAATTACAAGTTTGTGGCTACAAGAGAATTGTACAAATAACATGTCTACAAGTCATACTTGTATGCTGGATGGATGTAAATAAAATTTTGTAAGGAGGTCGCTTAGAAAAATATATTATTTCGTAGAGAGAATAGAGAACGAATATGAAACCACACAATTTTACCGTTATCATGGTACTAAAACACTGTCAGCACATTTATTTTTGCGGTTGAAAAATTTTAAACACTACTTAAGAGCTCCAAAATAAATATTTAAAAACAACTTTTTCTAAATTTGAATTTTAAGAAAATTATAAATGACAAGTGGACGAAGTCGTGGGCACTGCTAGTATGTAACAAAACAAACTATATCAAATTGTTTAATTACACTGTCCAACAAATTAAGACTTTTTGAATGAAACAGAATAGCAAGCCCATAATTCTGAAAGGGTATGCTGAGTAGATCATTTTTGTAGAACAAACTTATGGTCCAGCACGTCTGAGTTTTTTTTTACAGTGGGTTAAAGTTTTCATTTTTTGGTCAAAGGGAGCATTATACTGTATGAAAAAAATGCTGGTAGTTAATGTCTGAGAGAATTCTTATGGTCTGAGTTATATTGTGGAATTGTATGAGGATTATTTTTGTGGAAGATCTTAACCCTCTAACTGGTCCCTTTATGGGTCAATTTGACCCTTTTTTCGAGAAAATCAAAAAATATCCTTTAAAAAAGGACATTTAGGGATTAAAATATTGTACGAAAATGTTTGCCGAAAAATATCAGTGGGGGTCAGCAAAGACACCATTTTTGTAAAAAAAACTTTTTACGATTAATTGGCAAAATTATATTGCAACTTCTATAAAAAAATTATAATTTTGTTTTAATAGTGGTTTATTTACGAGTAGTATGTAAATATTTATTTTTTTTTCCTTCAAATTTTCGAGTAAAAGGGAATTAGGAAATAGCAGTAGTATGACAATGCATTAAAGATTAAACTTAATATGTTTTCCTGTATTTAGCTTGACGTGAATGTTCCGATGGGTCAACGTTTCTATCAAGCCCCATACGTATTCAGCAGGCATTACACTTTGGGATTTCCCTTTGAATCTTTCTTCCAATACCTTTATATCCTGATGAAACCTTTCACCGTGTTCATCTGAAACCGCTCCAAGGTTTTCCTTAAAAAAATTGAGATGAGAGTGCAGAAAATGCAGTTTTAGTGACATCTTAACGCCAATGTTGTTAAAACCGATGAGCATGCATTCAATATTTTCTGATAGTTTTGTGCTTTTGAGTTTCCAAGGAATTCTGACATAATCAACTGCATAAAGTCAAATGCTGTCTTTTGCATATCTGACAGATGACCATAAAATTCTTCATCTTGTAATAATTTTCTTATATCGGGTCCAACGAGCATTCCTAGAAAAGGTAATTTACATTAAATGAAATAAATTATTTCTTAAAACCGTATTTTACCTTCTTTTAATTTTGCTGCAGATAATCTGGGGAAAATTGTTTAAATGCGATTGAAAGCATTTCCTTGTGTATTTAAGCTTTTAATAAAATTTTTCACCACGTCCAACTTAATATGCAGCGGTGGAAGTATAACCTTATCTTTCGGGACAAGGGATTCATGGATTACATTGAAGTCACCAATAATATTTTCTTTACGTTCTTCGAAATATTTAATATGATAATGGCTGCGGGTAGCATGTGAATCCCATTTACAAAGAAAGCAAATATATTTTGTGTATCCTGTTTGCATTCCAGTCAATATTGCAATCATTTTGAAGTCTGCGCATACTTCCCATTTATATTTATAGTATTCAATTTTATTTAAGAGATTTGAAATATTTGCGTATGTTTCCTCCTTTTTTGTGGAATACGCAACCGGTATTGATGGATGCTGATTTCCATTGTGCAGTAAAACTGCTTTTAAGCTGTGTTTTTAACTATCTATAAATAGTCGCCAAGCGGAAGAGTCCAGTGGAAGCTTTAGATATTTTAGAACCTCTTCAATACTGCTTCTGATTTTTTAAAATATCTTTCCAGATGCGTGTCTTTTTCTTGGAAATGTAACTTTTACATCAACTTTTATCAAATTCCTGTTTTTCAATCTGGAACCTAATATTTCAGCTTTCTCTTTTGTAAGTCCTAAATCTCTAACAAGATCTTCAAAATAAGCTTAGTCTATCAAATTAGGACATATGTTTAAACCATCAAGAGGCAAGTAACTTATATCTGTCGCCGCTGTTATTTCTGTATTGGCATATGTCATATTGGCCGAAAATATATGTGTAGGCGGTTGAGGCACCGGAACACCTTCACAGCGCACTTCTGGTAAAATGACATTATTTTTCTTCGTATGTCATTATCGCGTAGTGCCTTTGGCTTCTACCAAATTTGTAATTTACGCAGAAATAGAGAATATCTGATTTGTGATCTTCAGGTTCAATCTATTTCATAGACGCAGAAAATGGCAGCGCCTTAGTACCGCCGTCAAAAGACCACTTTCGCAAGTAGTACATACAGTTTTTGGTATCCAAGCTTCAGATAAAAAACCGTATTCCAAAGGAAAGAAAATATGGTTCTTTAATGATAGGGAATATCTTTCTTCTGTTTTGATGGTGCGTAAAATGTCCACAAATAAAACAAAACCAATCTCTTAATTCGCAAACAGAATCCGCCATGCTTATTTAAGCTTCAACTTTTCTTTTTTTATATTAATTTTAGTAAAAGTCACACCCGATACGTACTGCCGAGTAGCTCAATTATGCTCGATTTTGTTTTTTTACAGTATAATGCTCCATTCGACCAAAAAATGAAAACTTTGACCCACTGTAAACAAACCCTTTCAGAATTATAGGGTCGCTATCCAAAAATGCTGTTGGACAGTGCTATTAGAAATTATTGCAAACAAGTTTAAAAACGAACTACAGAGCTGAAAAATTTTTAGGAAAGCTGAATGATTAGTGGTGTGATAACAATCAAAACAAATTATCGGTATATATTAGAGTATCCATAATTGCTAAAGTATTTTAAATAAATTTTGAAATTTTCATATAGTTCATGGGTACTCTAAAATATATATATATATAAGGACATTCTGAGTCCTTATACACAGCGAAGTTGACTAACTGATGTCCGTTAGTCTGCCCGGATTGAAATTAACTTTGCCAAGGCACTAGATGAGCTAGAGAAACTTTTAAAGCTCCAATCGATCAGACATAGCCATCGAGGCAGCCGGCAAAACAATACGCCTGCGTCCAATTTTTCCACATCATTTGGAACAAATCTAGTTTAGTAGAGTAACTCCAATTAAAAAAGGAAATATATGGGGTGACAGAGAGTTAAAAAATAATAAAAAAAACATCAATTGAAAAAGTTGGAGATCGCCCAATTTTTCCGAGTTATGGGTCTCTAAACTTTTCATAGAAAAGTACTATTTTGCACCATACTTTTTTAAATATCGATATGAGTATCCATTAAAAGCTTTTGAAGAGATCTTTTAGGAAATACTAAATTTTTTTTAAAGTTTATAGTACTTATTTTTTTCTTTCTTATTTTTTAAGTGTCTGCCACAACAACAACATTTGTTTTTTTGATTGGAGTTATTTCACTAAACTAGAATTAATATATGTTAAAGGGTATATAAGATTTGGAATAGCCGAATATAGCACTCTTAGTTGTTTATTATTATTTTTTAATTTCCTTAAAACTAACTAGTGTTTTTTTTGAACATCCTATGCTAGTTTCAAGATTTATTTTACTTCTACATAATTTTCACTAAATTTTTAATGCTTTCTTATTTTAATGATTTAGATAATCTCACCGATAGCAATGCAGTTCTTTTGAAAGCAACACAACTAGCTGGAAGTGCAAAATACAACATTAAACACAGCACCATACAAATTGAACGACACTCGCAATAATATTAAAATTTTAACATTTATAATTTAATTTATAATTAATTTTATGTTACATAATAGAAAAATTAAAAGATAGAATGCTTTTAATTAATTGTAAGAAGTTTGTAAAACTATAACTTATCCAAGAAATAGAAATTAAGAAAATTCAAGCATACAACATTCCCTTGACTAATCATGTGTGCAAAATTTAGAAATTACTATTTTGTTGACATAAATATATTTTCAGCTGCATACAAGTTTAAATTTTATTTCGTTTAATTTTTATTTTTTTTTTTTGAAATCTTAATTTAATAATAGCAGGGGTACATAACCACAGCGCCAGGGCATCCCACAAGTATTTTGATATAAACAGTCTCTCAGGAACTGCACATCGACCTATACCTTCGTATAGGAAGTGGTAAATCCTGAACAGGACACTGATGCTCTCCCTTCGAGATAAAGTAATAAACTGATTTAAGTTTTACATTTGTTTTAGAAACAAGTCAAACTGAAAGATATTAGTGTTTTTGTATATCTGTAACATTACGTTATTCACTAACTTAGAGTCGAAGTTGGAATCTATAAAAGTATATAGGAACTGCGAGTTTGAATTCACTTCCGGCCAAAAAGTGTATAAAATGTTTGGAAATCATGCAAAAGCCATAAATCATTCATGCAGAAGCCATTAATGTCATGCAAAAGCAATTAAAATGTCATTTAATGGCTTTTTTATGCTAATGAGGCAAGGGCTAGACCTTTTTTTACTCTCCCGCTAATTTATTACCCATTAATGTCAAGTACGAGGGCCATTAAAGAATGACAAGGGTCGCATGACTGTAGTTGTAAAATGCAGGTGTGCATTGATCTTGTGTATAGGGATTTGGGGAGAAAAAAGAAAGTATGTTAATTTCTGTTCAAGGTTTTATTGAAATGATCGTGATTTGAATAATTAAATATGCAGGTGTGCATTGATCTTGTGTAAGTGGATAGAATAGTATGATAGTATCTACTGATATTGTGTATAGGGATTTGGTGATGAAAGGAAAATATGTTAACTTCTGTTTTAGGTTTTATTGAAATGATCGTGGTTTGAATAATTAAAAAGTGTAAATAGTAATATTGGGCAGTAGAAAATCTTTAGTGAATAATTAATAAAGGTTTTCTTGTTTTCAAATGTATTATTTTTGTTTGTGCGTGGATATAATAGTATTGTGGTGTGTACTGATCTTGTGTATAGGGATTTGGTGAGAAAAAAGAAAAATGTGTTGATTTCTGTTTAATAATAAATATTAAAATAATATTTAATTTAAGAATAATATTTGGGAGTAGAAAATTTGTATTGAAAAATTAATAAATGTGTTTAAAAAGTTTAATCACGTAGGCCATTGAAGAATGATGAGGGTTGGAAATGTAAGATGAATGCAGGTGTTAAGGTTATTGCATTTTGAATCTGGTTTTCAATAAGCAGAAGCGATACGACAGAAAAAATGTAAGAAAAATTTTGTTTTTTAAAAATTAAAAAACTAAAAATTTCTACACAATAAGGATTGTATTTTTTTTTCAAAGAGTAATACATTTTTCCAACTAATTGCTTAAATGTGAAGTGCTAGATGACGTGGGTTGGCATATTAATAAGTGTGACAATGTGATCACATGTATATGGAAGGAATAGAGAAGCCAAACATAGCAGGTGTGTTGAGAGACAGTCATATTGATAAATTAAGCTTAAAAAATACAAGTATTTTACACATTAGGAAAAATAAGCGATCTAGGTAAAGGTCACTAAATTTTGTTTTTTTTTTCATAGGAAAAAATAAATAAACAAGGTAAAGATCACTATATTTTGATTTTTTCATGACGAGGGTTGAAAATGTAAGCTGATTGCACGTGTTAAGGTCATTGAACTTTGATTTTTTGTTTTCGTTAAGCAAAAGTAAGAATTTGGGTGTATTGAAATTTCTAATAAAACACTATAGAGATAAATATTGAGTAAAGGTAATGATGTGTGTGTGTGTGTGTTTGGTCAATTTACGTTTTAGGTTTGTTTACATTAGGAAAAATAAGCAATCTATGTAAAGGTTATTGAACTTTAATTGTTTTGGTTCCTAGAATAAGAAAATACAAGTATTTTACACATTAGGAAATATAAGCAATCTAGGTAAAGGTCATTGAACTTTGTTTTTTTTTAAGCAGAAGTAAGAACTTGACTATATTAAATTTTCTAATGAAACTGCAGAGATAGATACTGAGTAAAGGTAATGATCTTGTGTGTGCGTAAGTGTATGTGTTTGTACATGTTTGTGTATGTTTGTGTCTCTGTGTGTGTGTTTATGGTCAATTTAAGTTTTAAGATTAATTGAAATGCTCGTGATTAAAATATTAAAGAAAGGGTTAATAGTAATATTAGGGAATAGAAAATCTTTATTGAATAATTAATACATAAAGGTGTTCTTTTTTTTAATATATTTTTAGTTTTTTGTTCTATACTGTTTATTTAAACTTTTGTTTGTTATTACCCATGTTTAGTTTAACGATTATTATGATTTACGTATATGAAAAGAATTAAACGGATAGGTGTATAGAGACAGACAGGTAAATTTTTAATATATTCTTGTTGTGCTTCAATATTAACAAGCCTATTTTTATCCTCTTCACTCATGATATTACTGAATGGTTTTAAAAATTTATAGATTTCTTTGATCATTTTGCAAGGATTACTATATACTAATGTGAAGTGTTTGTGATTAGAAATTAATATTGTTAATATATTATAATTTCTTTCTTAAATAACTTTTTGCAAAATAATTCAATGAAATCGTCTATAGTAAAATGTTGTTAGTTACCATTGCATTTCGGATTAATCGTTAATCGGTTTCTAACAGGTCAAGATTAATCGATAACTAAATTCCTTTTACAGTCCGAGTTTGTTTTGGAAGTTTATATATAAAGTATATATATTTGTTTGTGTCACCATCCAATAAAATGGTTTCGTTTTCCATTTCTCCTTGATATTGTTGTTATTGTTGATATGTTGAACCATAATAGGCTTGTATACTACTTCTTTCAATATTAAATTGAATAAATTTATATTAAATCACAACAGTAACAATATAAACATCAGGGCAAACAACAACTATGAAAATATAATAAAAGATTTAAACGTTCTTAAAATAAAATTATATACTACGCAACCAAAGCTATGGAGTTTTACAACGATACACGTTTTTTGAAAGAAATTAACCACCAATGCAACACAAGAAGACATATAGAAGGCTGTTTTACGGCCGGAAGCCTTAAAAATAAATAGGGAAAGAACGCCCTAGAAGTATCTTTACCTACAATTTTCAACATGTTGCCAAAAAATATGCTACATATTTCAAAGAAAAAGACGAGGAAAAATTTAATCAAGCGATATTTTATAAGTTCTTAATGAAATCTCTTATTTTTTTAATGTATTTTATTTATTAAGATGCGAGCGAATTATAAATATTTTTACTAATAATTTGAAACTGTACATATATTAAGTATATTTTTCTGCAGACAAACAATTAAGCTTTGCGGAATTAATAATATATATTTTAAAATTGTCTGTTAGATTAATTAAAATAAAGAAATAAAGTAAAGTAAATAATATCGTGTAATTTTAAGGATAAGTCTGGTACAAGAATTTTCTCAATTTAACCATTACTATGAATTCTTTCTGTACAATTCCATGATATTAAAATCAAATTTTTAAAATCTACTTTCATTTTTATAATTAAAAATTTGTGGTTTTTGTTATTTGGTTGAAATTTACAGCTGAAGCAAATGTTGGCGTTCTAGTTAAAAAACGAAATAAAAACAATAATGCGGCATTACAGTTGTCGTTATTGACATCAGTGAAGATAGTAACAACAATAAAACATTATTTCTTTGTCGGCATCATTACCCAGCAAAAAATTAGAATTACTTATAATGACTTACTGACAAAAACATCACATTAATTCGCAAAAAAGGAAGTTGTAATTGAACTAGTTCTTTAAATACAAGCTAAGCTTATGATCATCATTATTTCATACAATAATTAATGTAATCAATCCTCAGTAATTGATTATAAAAGTCTCATGCCTTATTTAAATCATTAGGTTGTTAGTCTAGTTGGAAAGTCCTTCCGCCAAAAAAGCTTAATTCTACACTTGATTATCTTTTCTAAAATTGTTTGCTGGGTATTAGCGACGAAGATCAAGCGAACACAATAAATAAATTCAAAATGAAAACAAGCTTATCACGGCAGTTCGAAAATTTAGTTGCTGAAATGTAACAAAAAATCCCACTTACACTTAGGGTATTAATATCATTACCAACGCTTAGTTATAGGATACTTGTGCAAAAAATCGCAAAATACTTGCTAGTTTACTATTAGCGTTATTGCAAACTTTCGCATATTGCATTTCAGTTAAGGAGTAATATTCCAACACGTATTGGAAGGTAGTTTTATTAAGTCTGAATATTCTTACAAATATTAAGAAATAAAAATTTTGATATATTTATACATTAAAAATTGTTTTATAAATAAACCGTTTCTAACAAAGAATAAGGAATTGCAAAATATGCATCTTCACTTGAACTTGAAGAAAAACCATTAAATGGAATATTTATTCATATTTATAAAAACTTCTACCTGTTGAAGATCGTGTAGTTGATCATTGTCTTTTAACGGGTGAATGTAGCGAGCCCGCGCATAACATTCTTATGTATTTAGAGTATCAAACTGCAAACTTCTTTCCTATATTTTTTCATAACTTTTCGGCATATGATTGTCATTTCTTAATTAGAGAACTTTCATCTTTTGCAGGTAATATAAATATAATAACTTCAACTGAAGAATTATATATATTTACATATATAAAAAAAAATTAGTTTATGATGATGATGATGAAAAACAAAGTTAATAGAACTACCACGAATTCTACTACTACTACTAAAGATCGTAAAGAATTCAGTTAATTGAAGCGTAAATGTGTCTTTCCGTATGACTAACTAGATTCAGTAAATTGTCTCGAGGAAACACAGCTACCACCTCAATCATATAGTACCTTCAATAGCATTATTAATGAGTAGTGTTGTGAAGATGATTATGAACACGCTTAAAAGCATTGTCAAACATTCAAATGTAACACACTTTTTGGCTATCTTTTATTATATTTAAAAGTAGATATTTTATTGCTTTTGTATGTATTTTAAAGTTTTCGTAATGTTTGTAAAAACATTTACAATTTAGATCCATATCAATATTATTATAGTATCCCGAGGCTATCTTGGGATGCAATGTTAAAACCAACTGAAATAGAGTTGCAATTACTGACTGATATTAACATACACAGTTTTACTGTGCGGTGGATACGGGAGGTATTTTACAATGTTAGAGATTATGATTTTACGAAAGATTCAAATTATCTAATGTATTTTGATGTAAATAATTTATATGGATATTCTTTATCGCAATACCTACCCTATAGAAATTTTAAGCTGCTTGAAAACTGTAAAGACTTTAATATGAATAAATATAGATGAAGATTCTGAAATTGTATATATACTTGTATATTAGAGGTTGATTTAGAATATCCAATCGCACTGCACGTATGTAGAGCATGAAACAGCGAAAGTTAATTACAAATTTAAATAATACAACCAATTATTTAATACATTATAATAACCTACAATGTCTTAACCACGGATTGATTTTGAAGAAAATTCATAAAAAAAATTTAATTTTATTTTATTTTAATCTATACACATAATAAAACAGTAACGAGGTCATTTCTATACAAAATATATATTTTTTTTTGGAAAATTATGTAGTTGGTAATCGATATAGAATACAAAACACCTACTCATTGAATTTTTATCTATCTGTCTGTCTGTGTGTCTATCTGTCTGTGTGTCTGTCTGCCTGTGTGTCTGTCTGTCTATCTGTCTGTCTGTCTGTCTGTCTTTCTGTCTGTCTATCTGTCTATCTATCCGTTTCCCTGTCTGCTGTATTCGCATCATGTAAAAACCATTGGATGGATTTGAACAAAATTTTGTAAGGAGGCCCTTAGAACCTTGGTTTCAATATAGAATACTTTTTCTTCCCAATATTATGTCTTTTCATAGACAAAATAGAGAAACAAATGTGAAAGCACCCAATTTTACGGGTATAATGATACTAACACAGTTGTCACCACTTTTTATTGTTGTAAATGGAAAATTTTTAACACTATCTATAGAACTCTGGAATATATCGCACTTGATCAACAAGAGGGTATTAACTCAAAGCTTTTAAATTTTCAGTAGAATCAAAAAACTGTTTGTAGCCACATTTTAAAAGAATTTAATAATTCAAATATACCATAAGAACCAAATTCCATTTAAAAATATATATACATTGTTTTTGTTTTAAATTTTACCAATCATTGCAAAAAAAATCAATTTTTTGAGTTAACACCATTTTTTTGAAATTTATCGGTATTTTTTTTTTGGTATTATTTTGAATTATGACGCTTTAGTTGAAATTTTAATAAAATTTAAAAATATTTTATTTCAACAAAAAGGTAGTAACTCGAAATACAACCAAATATAAGTAAAACAGTTTGATTATTCTTAACATTAATAAAGGGTCAAATCAAAATAATACATTTTTTATGAAAATATACGACTCACACCTACTTCAACTTTTGTATTAACTGGAAATAATACCTTTTTGTTGAAATAAAGGTAATCACTACATTATCATTAATATGTTCTCAAAAGTGGTTTTCGAGATGAAAGAGTAAACGGAATACGTAGAAATTTTTACAGTAGATAGATATTGATGTTGTTAGCTGATTTCTTGAAAAAAGTGATATTTCAAAAATTTTGAGTTAATACCCTATTGTTGATCAAGTGCGATATGTATAGTTAAATTTGAATTTTTAATAAAATTAAAAATTACGCGCAGACGAAGTGAGCACTGTTAGTAATCATAATAAAACATTGGCTAAAAATTCATTTGAACAAAAATTTCTTTAAATTATTGAACAACGCTGTGTATAGTAACTTGAACATTTTAGAGGTGCTTTAATGAGGAGCAATTTAACTAAGAAACTCTAGCACAAGAATGTAATATTGTTCATTTTAATAATTCAAATGGTCTTGCAACACATTAGGTATCACATTATAAGCACTATAACTTTAAGGAATAGTTTAATAGCTTTGGAGTTTAACAACCACCACTGGAAGTCACCAACTATTTCAAATCGCCTATAAAGTTTAATTATTAACGAAAACAAAAATTCAATACATTTAAATGCGGTCACTTGTACTTAGAATTTCTATAGAATAAATATAATTTGAAATAAAAAAACAAGTTTTTTAATCTTATTGCAAGTTTTAATTATAATTTATTTTCTTTGATAAATTTCTTATCATATAAACAACTTAATGATAGCTTTTTTGTATATTGTGTATAGATTTGATGTACCTTAGATCTATATATACATTGCATTAGAGTAAAGCTTTTTTTATTCAACAAACATTTACTAAAATCATTTATTATTGTTAGTTCGTTGGTTATACGTTGTTTTACTCCTTTTATTTTCTTCATTTCCTTATCAACTTTGTCTATTTTAACAGAATACATTTAAGATCGTAAACCAATAAATTCCTTAGTAATTCGACCATTACACCATCTTTCATCACTCCAAAAACTTTTTTTTTATTCATGAGTAGGAAATTATAAGGGATTTCTTTCTGATATGTGGATGTGTCAAAATGATGTATAATATCATAACGAATTTCAATATATAGATCTTATATCATATATGAAGGAATCAGTACCCATATAATTGAGCTGAATATTTTCTTTGTATTTAGGTTACACGTAATCGTAATAAAAATTATACATTTTCCATTTCGATAGCTCTAAAGCAGAAAACCAAATATAAATGGCTGTATTATATTCAGTCCACACTTTACCCATTTCAATGACTATCATTTCGTTTTGAATTTTGACACAACTATGAAAGTTAGGTCTTGCAACAAGAGTTCTAGCTTCTAATCGCTTACTTTTACTCTCCCACCATACACAGCGTTATTCAATGATTTAAAGATATTTTTGTTCAAATGAATTTTTAGCCAATGTTTTATTATGATCACTAGCAATGCTCACATCGTCTGCGTGTAATTTTTAATTTTATTAAAAATTAAAATTTAGCTATACGTATATTTCAGAGTTCTATAAATAGTGTTAAAAATTTTCCATTTACAACAATAAAAAGTGGTGACAACTGTGTTAGTATCATTATACCCGTAAAATTGGGTGCTTTCACATTTGTTTCTCTATTTTGTCTATGAAAAGACATAATATTGGGAAGAAAAAGTATTCTATATTGAAACCAAGGTTCTAAGGGCCTCCTTACAAAATTTTGTTCAAATCCATCCAATGGTTTTTACATGATGCGAATACAGCAGACAGGGAAACGGATAGATAAACAGATAGACAGACAGAAAGACAGACAGACAGACAGATAGACAGACAGACACACAGGCAGACAGACACACAGACAGATAGACACACAGACAGACAGATAGATAAAAATTCAAAGAGTAGGTGTTTTGTATTCTATATCGATTACCAACTACATAATTTTCCAAAAAAAAATATATATTTTGTATAGAAATGACCTCGTTACTGTTTTATTATGTGTATAGATTAAAATAAAATAAAATTAAATTTTTTTATGAATTTTCTTCAAAATCAATCCGTGGTTAAGACATTGTAGGTTATTATAATGTATTAAATAATTGGTTGTATTATTTAAATTTGTAATTAACTTTCGCTGTTTCATGCTCTACATGCGTGCAGTGCGATTGGATATTCTAAATCAACCTCTAATATACAAGTATATATACAATTTCAGAATCTTCATCTATATTTATTCATATTAAAGTCTTTACAGTTTTCAAGCAGCTTAAAATTTCTATAGGGTAGGTATTGCGATAAAGAATATCCATATAAATTATTTACATCAAAATACATTAGATAATTTGAATCTTTCGTAAAATCATAATCTCTAACATTGTAAAATACCTCCCGTATCCACCGCACAGTAAAACTGTGTATGTTAATATCAGTCAGTAATTGCAACTCTATTTCAGTTGGTTTTAACATTGCATCCCAAGATAGCCTCGGGATACTATAATAATATTGATATGGATCTAAATTGTAAATGTTTTTACAAACATTACGAAAACTTTAAAATACATACAAAAGCAATAAAATATCTACTTTTAAATATAATAAAAGATAGCCAAAAAGTGTGTTACATTTGAATGTTTGACAATGCTTTTAAGCGTGTTCATAATCATCTTCACAACACTACTCATTAATAATGCTATTGAAGGTACTATATGATTGAGGTGGTAGCTGTGTTTCCTCGAGACAATTTACTGAATCTAGTTAGTCATACGGAAAGACACATTTACGCTTCAATTAACTGAATTCTTTACGATCTTTAGTAGTAGTAGTAGAATTCGTGGTAGTTCTATTAACTTTGTTTTTCATCATCATCATCATAAACTAATTTTTTTTTATATATGTAAATATATATAATTCTTCAGTTGAAGTTATTATATTTATATTACCTGCAAAAGATGAAAGTTCTCTAATTAAGAAATGACAATCATATGCCGAAAAGTTATGAAAAAATATAGGAAAGAAGTTTGCAGTTTGATACTCTAAATACATAAGAATGTTATGCGCGGGCTCGCTACATTCACCCGTTAAAAGACAATGATCAACTACACGATCTTCAACAGGTAGAAGTTTTTATAAATATGAATAAATATTCCATTTAATGGTTTTTCTTCAAGTTCAAGTGAAGATGCATATTTTGCAATTCCTTATTCTTTGTTAGAAACGGTTTATTTATAAAACAATTTTTAATGTATAAATATATCAAAATTTTTATTTCTTAATATTTGTAAGAATATTCAGACTTAATAAAACTACCTTCCAATACGTGTTGGAATATTACTCCTTAACTAAAATGCAATATGCGAAAGTTTGCAATAACGCTAATAGTAAACTAGCAAGTATTTTGCGATTTTTTGCACAAGTATCCTATACCTAAGCGTTGGTAATGATATTAATACCCTAAGTGTAAGTGGGATTTTTTGTTACATTTCAGCAACTAAATTTTCGAACTGCCGTGATAAGCTTGTTTTCATTTTGAATTTATTTATTGTGTTCGCTTGATCTTCGTCGCTAATACCCAGCAAACAATTTTAGAAAAGATAATCAAGTGTAGAATTAAGCTTTTTTGGCGGAAGGACTTTCCAACTAGACTAACAACCTAATGATTTAAATAAGGCATGAGACTTTTATAATCAATTACTGAGGATTGATTACATTAATTATTGTATGAAATAATGATGATCATAAGCTTAGCTTGTATTTAAAGAACTAGTTCAATTACAACTTCCTTTTTTGCGAATTAATGTGATGTTTTTGTCAGTAAGTCATTATAAGTAATTCTAATTTTTTGCTGGGTAATGATGCCGACAAAGAAATAATGTTTTATTGTTGTTACTATCTTCACTGATGTCAATAACGACAACTGTAATGCCGCATTATTGTTTTTATTTCGTTTTTTAACTAGAACGCCAACATTTGCTTCAGCTGTAAATTTCAACCAAATAACAAAAACCACAAATTTTTAATTATAAAAATGAAAGTAGATTTTAAAAATTTGATTTTAATATCATGGAATTGTACAGAAAGAATTCATAGTAATGGTTAAATTGAGAAAATTCTTGTACCAGACTTATCCTTAAAATTACACGATATTATTTACTTTACTTTATTTCTTTATTTTAATTAATCTAACAGACAATTTTAAAATATATATTATTAATTCCGCAAAGCTTAATTGTTTGTCTGCAGAAAAATATAGTTAATATATGTACAGTTTCAAATTATTAGTAAAAATATTTATAATTCGCTCGCATCTTAATAAATAAAATACATTAAAAAAATAAGAGATTTCATTAAGAACTTATAAAATATCGCTTGATTAAATTTTTCCTCGTCTTTTTCTTTGAAATATGTAGCATATTTTTTGGCAACATGTTGAAAATTGTAGGTAAAGATACTTCTAGGGCGTTCTTTCCCTATTTATTTTTAAGGCTTCCGGCCGTAAAACAGCCTTCTATATGTCTTCTTGTGTTGCATTGGTGGTTAATTTCTTTCAAAAAACGTGTATCGTTGTAAAACTCCATGGCTTTGGTTGCGTAGTATATAATTTTATTTTAAGAACGTTTAAATCTTTTATTATATTTTCATAGTTGTTGTTTGCCCTGATGTTTATATTGTTACTGTTGTGATTTAATATAAATTTATTCAATTTAATATTGAAAGAAGTAGTATACAAGCCTATTATGGTTCAACATATCAACAATAACAACAATATCAAGGAGAAATGGAAAACGAAACCATTTTATTGGATGGTGACACAAACAAATATATTAACTTTATATATAAACTTCCAAACCAAACTCTGACTGTAAAAGGAATTTAGTTATCGATTGATCTTGACCTGTTAGAAACCGATTAACTAACAACAACAACAACCTCTCCCTCCCCTAATCCGAAATGCAATGGCAACTAACAACATTTTACTATAGATGATTTCATTGAAGTATTTTGAAAAGAGTTATTTAAGAAAGAAATTATAATATATTAACAATATTAATTTCTAATCACAAACACTTCACATTAGTATATAGTAATCCTTGCAAAATGATCAAAGAAATCTAAAAATTTTTAAAACCATTCTTACTTTATACTTTACTTTATTTCTTTATTTTAATTAATCTAACAGACAATTTTAAAATATATATTATTAATTCCGCAAAGCTTAATTGTTTGTCTGCAGAAAAATATACTTAATATATGTACAGTTTCAAATTATTAGTAAAAATATTTATGATTCGCTCGCATCTTAATAAATAAAATACATTAAAAAAATAAGAGATTTCATTAAGAACTTATAAAATATCGCTTGATTAAATTTTTCCTCGTCTTTTTCTTTGAAATATGTAGCATATTTTTTGGCAACATGTTGAAAATTGTAGGTAAAGATACTTCTAGGGCGTTCTTTCCCTATTTATTTTTAAGGCTTCCGGCCGTAAAACAGCCTTCTATATGTCTTCTTGTGTTGCATTGGTGGTTAATTTCTTTCAAAAAACGTGTATCGTTGTAAAACTCCATGGCTTTGGTTGCGTAGTATATAATTTTATTTTAAGAACGTTTAAATCTTTTATTATATTTTCATAGTTGTTGTTTGCCCTGATGTTTATATTGTTACTGTTGTGATTTAATATAAATTTATTCAATTTAATATTGAAAGAAGTAGTATACAAGCCTATTATGGTTCAACATATCAACATTAACAACAATATCAAGGAGAAATGGAAAACGAAACCATTTTATTGGATGGTGACACAAACAAATATATTAACTTTATATATAAACTTCCAAACCAAACTCTGACTGTAAAAGGAATTTAGTTATAGATTGATCTTGACCTGTTAGAAACCGATTAACTAACAACAACAACAACCTCTCCCTCCCCTAATCCGAAATGCAATGGCAACTAACAACATTTTACTATAGATGATTTCATTGAAGTATTTTGAAAAGAGTTATTTAAGAAAGAAATTATAATATATTAACAATATTAATTTCTAATCACAAACACTTCACATTAGTATATAGTAATCCTTGCAAAATGATCAAAGAAATCTATAAATTTTTAAAACCATTCAGTAATATCATGAGTGAAGAGGATAAAAATAGGCTTGTTAATATTGAAGCACAATAAGAATATATTAAAAATTTATCTGTCTGTCTCTATACACCTATCCGTTTAATTCTTTTCATATACGTAAATGATAATGAATATTAAACTAAACATGGGTAATAACAAACAAAAGTTTAAATAAACAGTATAGAACAAAAAACTAAAAATATATTAAACAAAAAGAACACCTTTATTTATTAATTATTCAATAAAGGTTTTCTATTCCCTAATATTACTATTAACCCTTTCTTAAATATTTTAATCACGATCATTTCAATCAATCTTAAAACTTTAATTGACCATAAACACACGCACACACACACACAGAGACAGAAACATACACAAACATGTACAAACACATACACGTACGCACAGACAAGATCATTACCTTTACTCAGTATCTATCTCTGCAGTTTCATTAGAAAATTTAATATAGTCAAGTTCTTACTTCTGCTTAAAAAAAAAAACAAAGTTCAATGACCTTTACCTAGATTGCTTATATTTCCTAATGTGTAAAATACTTGTATTTTCTTATTCTAGGAACCAAAACAATTAAAGTTCAATAACCTTTACATAGATTGCTTATTTTTCCTAATGTGAACAAACCTAAAACGTAAATTGACCAAACACACACACACACACATCATTACCTTTTCTCAGTATCTATCTCTATAGTGTTTTATTAGAAATTTCAATACACCGAAATTCTTACTTCTGCTTAACGAAAACAAAAAATCAAAGTTCAATGACCTTAACACGTGCATTCAGCTTACATTTTCAACCCTCGTCATGAAAAAATCAAAATATAGTGATCTTTACCTTGTTTATTTATTTTTTGCTATGAAAAAAAAAATCAAAATTTAGTGACCTTTACCTAGATTGCTTATTTTTCCTAATGTGTAAAATACTTGTATTTTCTAAGCTTCATTTATCAATATGACTGTCTCTCAACACACCTGCTATGTTTGGCTTCTCTATTCCTTCCATATACATGTTGTAGTATAAAGGTATATAAAAATGTGTAAATTTTATATATATATACATATACGCGAACAAACCTATTGTTCACGTATGTCATCTAAAGAGTACAAATTAATGTCAAATATACTTGTCATTACTTACTTCCTTTTTATAACCTAACACTTATCGTTTGAACGCTGAACACGTGAACACGTCTTTTCTACTTTATTAATAAAACTAAATTAAGTACATAAAATAGCGTTTTACTCTCAAGCCCTCAAGGCTTACAGCACATGGTGGCAGCGGTAAAAAGAAAAAGTTATCGGGGAAAGTTTTGGAAAAGGAAATAAACTATTTTATTCCCAATCATTAAAGATTGAAAAAAAAAGAGAAAATGGCTACCAAAGAAAGTAATACCTCCTCCAAAGAAGGTGAAAAAAAGGACAACATATTTGTTGCAAACATAGCTCCTCCAGAACCGTTTAATTTTTCAATGCCAGAAAGTTGGTCCAAATGGCGTAAAAGGTTTGAGCGATACATGAATATATCTGGACAGTTTATTAAAACGCAAGCTGAACAAATCGATTTGCTATTCTACATCATGGGTGAGAAAAGTGAGGAAATCACACTACAATTTGGAGAGATGCCAACAACAGTTCTAGACGCATTGAACAAATTTGATAAATATTTCAACCCAAAGAAAAATGTTATTTTTGAACGTTTCAAATTTAACTCACGTGTTCAAAGGCAGGGTGAGTCGGTTGACACTTTTATAACAGACTTACATTCTCTCGCAGAAAATTGTGATTATGGAAATCTTAAAGACGACTTGATTAGGGATCGAATCGTAGTCGGCATGCTAAATACCAAAGTTAGCGAACAGATGCAAATGAAGTCTGATCTAACACTCAAAATAGCAGTTGATACGGCGCGACAAGCAGAAATACAGATAAAACAAACCAAAATAATTACAGATGATAAACCCGTTTATTTTATTCAAAGGAAAGCAGTAACATCTGGTGCATCTGTGAAGCAACTCAACAACAGCAACAAACAAAATGGTTCTTACGGTTCAAAGTCTGGTGGCAAGGGTAACTATAGTAATTATAATAGTAAAATTAATAAATGTAAATATTGTGGATATAAAATACATGAAAGAAAGGATTGTCCCGCAAAAAACCAGAAATGTAATAGTTGTAGCTTACGGGGACATTTTTCAAAAGTTTGTAAAAAGAAAATTGAAAATCAAAGTAAATATGAAAAAGATAAAAATGTTAATACTATTGGAGTAAATAATTCTCAAAATAATTCTTCTGTAAATCGTGAACATTCTCATTATATGATTGGGGTAATCAATAAATTTTCCGCGGGTAATGTCTCCAAATCAGGTAGTGAATCGTGGTTCATACAGTGTGGAGTAGCCGAGTTACGGGACAAAGTAAATTTCCTTATAGATACAGGGGCAGACTGTGTCTGCATTCCCGCGAGTTTGGTTCCGAGGGATCATAGATTGTTAATCTCTAGAAGTAGTACCAATTTGAAAGGGCCTGATGGTGGCTCGTTGAAAGTTTTAGGTGTGGCGAAAATGAACTTATGTTTTAAGAATAGGGAATTTATGGAGGATGTTTATATAGTTGAGGGTTTAAGCACTCCCATATTGGGACGAAATGCAATAGTCAATTTGAATATTATTCAACCTCCAAAACTAGAAAATTTTTTTGTTTCAGAAGAAAAAGATGGTAATAGTCCCAAAGAAATAATGAAAAAGTTCCCCAAGCTTTTTCGCGAGATAGGAGAATTTAAGGGTGAGATTAGCATAAAATTAAAGGAAGGTGTAGTTCCTTTCGTACAGACAGTACCTAGAAGAGTGCCATTTCCTTTATTACCTAAGCTTAAAGACGAAATTGATAGATTGTTGAAACTACAGGTAATTGAGCGTATGGATGATGTTACGGAATGGGTTAGTCCGATAGTAGTGGTACCGAAACCAAATAAAGAGGTGAGGTTGTGCGTGGACTACACTCAATTAAATAGAGCAGTGGTAAGACCGTATTTTCCTATGCCGAAAATTGAGCTTTCATTAGCTACAATTAAAGAAGCAAAATTTTTTTCAAAGATTGACGCCAATAAAGGGTTTTACCAGATAAAATTAACCCCTGAAAGTCAGTTACTCACCTGTTTCATATGTCCGTTTGGTCGTTTCATATTCAAAAGATTGCCCTTTGGCATTTCTTGCGCTCCCGAATATTTTGTTTCGAAATTTAACAGGGTCATAGATGGTATAGAAAACACGTGGATGATATTTTGATATTTGGGAGAGACCGGGCCGAACACGACAGAGCACTGTACAAAGTTTTAAAACGCTTAGAGGACGAGGGAATAACTATTAACAAGGAAAAGTCATGTTTTGGGGTAGATAAAGTTACTTATTTAGGCTACGTGCTCTCGGCAAAGGGTATCTCAATTGATCCCGAGCGAATACAGGCAATTCTTAACTATCCTCGACCTAAGAATAAAACTGAAGTTCAACGCTTTCTTGGGATGGTCAATTTTGTAGCTAAGTTCATCCAAAATCGGTCGCAGATATTGGAACCAGTGAATGCATTAACAGGTAAAGTTGATTTTGTTTGGGATGCAATACAGGAGCAAGCTTTCTCGAAAATTAAAAACGTTTTAACGAAAACACCGGTTTTGTCTTTCTATGACCCCTCCAAGAAAATTGTAATTAGTTCTGACGCTTCTTGCTATGGTATTGGAGCATGTCTTATTCAAGTGGATAATGGAGGAAAAAGACATATAGTTTCATATATATCCAGAAGAATGACTGAAACGGAAAAACGCTATGCTCAAATTGAGCGTGAAGCGCTGGGCATAACTTGGGCAGCGGAAAAACTGGCAGAATATATAACAGGTATTCATGTCATATTTGAGACTGATCATAAACCTTTGGTTCAAATCCTACAGTCTAAGAATTTAGATACCTTGACTCCGCGGCTTCAGAGATTCCGAATGCGTCTTATGCGATATGACTACTCGGTAACATACGTTCCAGGTAAGGACCTCAGAATAGCGGATGCGTTGTCCCGCAGTCCGTTACCTTGCCGAGATCAGGAATTTCAAGAGTTAGGAATGGAGACAGAAGCTTTTGTTCATTTTATTGTAGAAAATCTTCCGGTAAAGGATTATTACATAGAGAAGATTATAACCGCTCAAAATCAGGATCGGGTTTGCAATTTATTACTACAGTATTTGTCGGATGGGTGGCCATCACGTGACAAATTACCAGATTACATGGTGCCATACTATCAGTATCGAAACGATATATCGCATGTAGGGGATTTATTACTGAAGGATACTCGAATAATAATCCCTCCGGGTTTGCAAAATGAGGTAATAAATTTTATTCATGTTGGACATCAGGGAATTACTAAATGCCGTAGATTAGCTCAAACATCTGTTTGGTGGTTAGGTCTTAGTTCGCAGTTGGAAAATTTAGTAAAAAACTGTTCGAAATGCATAGAAGAAAGAATTAACAGAAAAGAAACCTTTAAATGTGAGAATTTACCGACACGACCTATGGAAAAAATAGGACTGGATCTATTTAAATACAATAAATGGTATCTTATAATAACGGATTATTACTCTCGTTACTTTGAATTTTTTCCATTAACCTCTATGTTAGAGGAAGATATAATTGAAAAAGTAAGGGAATTTTTTTCGCGTTTTGGAATTTGCTCGATATGCAGAAGCGACAACGGTCCACAGTTTCAATCAAAATTTAGACAATTTGCAGCCGATTATAAATATAAACTCGTAACAAGTAGCCCATATTATAGCCAATCGAATGGTGCTGTTGAGGCAGCTGTTAAAATAGCAAAAAAAATAATAAAAACAGGCGATAATATACACGACAGCCTTCTTAACTATCGTTCAACTCCATTAGCCAATGGCTTTTCGCCAGCAGAGTTAATGATGGGTCGTAAATTTAAATCGTTGGTTCCCATACTGCCAAATGCACTAGAAACTAGGGACAAAGAGAAGGTCATGATAAGGGAGTTAAAAATAAAGGACAAGCAGGTTGGGAACTATAACAGAAGACATAGGGCTAAAGATCTTTCGGAACTGAAAAAAGGGGATAGAGTATGGATAACTGATTTAAAAAAGTACGGCAACATATTACGGAAATTGGATGAACCACGGTCGTACCTGATTCAGGCAGATAGGGAAAAGTATAGAAGGAATCGGTGGCAATAGCGTTTTACTCTCAAGCCCTCAAGGCTTACAGCACACATGTGATCACATTGTCACACTTATTAATATGCCAACCCACGTCATCTAGCACTTCACATTTAAGCAATTAGTTGGAAAAATGTATTACTCTTTGAAAAAAATACAATCCTTATTGTGTAGAAATTTTTAGTTTTTTAATTTTTAAAAAACAAAATTTTTCTTACATTTTTTCTGTCGTATCGCTTCTGCTTATTGAAAACCAGATTCAAAATGCAATAACCTTAACACCTGCATTCATCTTACATTTCCAACCCTCATCATTCTTCAATGGCCTACGTGATTAAACTTTTTAAACACATTTATTAATTTTTCAATACAAATTTTCTACTCCCAAATATTATTCCTATTAAACAGAAATCAACACATTTTTCTTTTTTCTCACCAAATCCCTATACACAAGATCAGTACACACCACAATACTATTATATCCACGCACAAACAAAAATAATACATTTGAAAACAAGAAAACCTTTATTAATTATTCACTAAAGATTTTCTACTGCCCAATATTACTATTTACACTTTTTAATTATTCAAACCACGATCATTTCAATAAAACCTTAAACTGAAATTAACATACTTTCTTTTTTCTCCCCAAATCCCTATACACAAGATCAATGCACACCTGCATTTCACAACTACAGTCATGCGACCCTTGTCATTCTTTAATGGCCCTCGTACTTGACATTAATGGGTAATAAATTAGCGGGAGAGTAAAAAAAGGTCTAGCACATGCCTCATTAGCATAAAAAAGCCATTAAATGACATTTTAATTGCTTTTGCATGACATTAATGGCTTTTGCATGAATGATTTATGGCTTTTGCATGATTTCCATACATTTTATACACTTTTTGGCCGGAAGTGAATTCAAACTCGCAGTTCCTATATACTTATAAAAGATCAATATTTAATGTTCATGCAATTTGTTTGTTTTTTGTTAAAAATTTTGAACTATCCGCTAATTTACATTGGGTTCTGGAGAGAAAGGTACTCTTAAGATAACCAAGTTTATTATTAGTGTTTTGAATTAATAAAACGTTTGTTGTTGTCCAATTAACATCGGGTAGAATAAAAACGTCTTTATAACAATATTTTTGCTACTATACAAGTATATAGCAAAAAATTTAAAATAAATTCCCAAAAAAAGTCTGTAAATCTCAAAAACGCAAAATATATCCTTAAAGAATTACTAAATCCCTATAATGAAATTTTCATCGCCATTTTGAAAATAAAATCCCCGATTTGAGGAAAACCCTTGATTTGACAATACTGGTTAGAGGATATTTATTCGATTTTAATGTGTTTTGTTTTTATAAAAATAAGATGTAAAGACGTAACGAAGAAGTGACTTCTCCCTAAAAATACTCTGAGAAATGCTGGCAGTGTATTAAACTATTTGCATAAAAGTACCAAACATTCTGTTTCAATATTTAAAAATAATTTTTTTGATTATGAACATAGAGACGACAGTTCTTTATCCAAAATAAAATTTTAAGTTATAAATGTACAAATAAAAAGGAGTAAAGTAATCTATAGTTCAAAATTACATATGTACATATATCAGGCATGTTCTGACAATCGCAAATCGCTTAAAATTGGCGATGCGAGTTGAAATCGCATAAAAGCGTTGTGTAGTTCACGATCGCAAGAAATTTGACGACTTCAAATCGCAAGCACACACTGAAGTTAAGTTACGAATTTTACTTAAAGTAAACTTTAAAGCAACAATAAAATTAATATGTTTATTTTATTTTAAACAAAATTTATTTTAATTTTTAGACAATTTAAGTCGTAAGTAATTAATTTAAAATATGTTATTTGTTCTATCAATTGTTTGTTTTGATTATTTTCTTGAGTACTGGCATTTCATAGAAACAGCTGTTCTAATTGATGTTCGAAAATATACTAGTATTTGTGCGGTTGAACGTATAGTCGGTAGTCAAAAAAAATATGTGGTTATTTTAATATTCAATTCTTATAAAATATTCGGTGCTTATTAAATGTACGATTAAAGTGTTAAGGGAGCTTAAAATATTTATTTAAATTACTTTTTGGATGATATGAGTTCCGAACGTGCATTTTATAATTAAAAAATAAACAAAAATTACTCTTAAGTACAGATTACTTACAACGTAAATAATCTTTTATATCAAAGATGGTAAATGCAATATCACTAATAGAAATCCATTTGTCGCCGAAATATTTCTTGGCTTGTGTTGTATTTTTTAATTAATAAATATACATTGGATTGAACTATCCATTGAATTGTCACAATCTCTGAGCGTCCGTTTTTTAATTCGTTCTTTTTTTAAGCAAGGTAGCTGTAGGCATTTGTTGTAGTTTTCTTTTGTTTATTTATGTTTTGCACCGTAAAATCATGTTTTTCTTTTCGAATATAAGTTTGAAAAAGAGGAAATCGCAAGCAAAACGCGTGAGTTTCAGAACATGTAAAACAAAAGTTGGCGTTTTGAAATCACATTTCAAAAACATGCGAGGGTCAGAACATGCCTGATAGTACAATGAGAAATAAGTTGAACAACAATACAATATTTATTCATGTTGATTTATTATGCCAAAATATAAAAATATATTTTATCAACAATAATAAAATTAAAGATTTGTTTTTTATTTCTTCATACAATCAGTAAGTAGTCTTCTGACATAATGAATCTAACTCAAATTATATAATAATTAATGTATACTTAATATGTCAAATTATAGTTAAAAATATTTAATCTGGTTAAAAAGTAATTTACAGTATCCTTTACAATTGAATGCATACAAAATAAAAATACTAAAATAATTTACAATTGTGGTTGGTTTTATTAAATTTATATGTAGATTATTTTTTAGGAAGGATTTACAAAATACAGATTATTTTACAGAACCCAAAACAAAAAGAGATTAAAATGTGTGTTTTAGTTAAAAATAAATTAAAAACAAATTTATTTTAAGTACGTTGATTTCTGATTTAAATTACTTTAAATTACTTTAAGTTGATATTATTGCTAAAACTACTTTGAATGCCAATTTAGATAAAATTTAGATATAACCAGTTTGATGTTTTTCTATAGTTTTCAGAATTTTTTTTGGCAAATTATTTTATTGTCATTTTTAATTATTTTGTTTTTTAAAAGGATAAAAAGGACTGATTTAACACACAACTGTACATTACAACATTCCTTAATATTCACAGAAATACAAAAATATATAATTACATTAACCTTTACTCTCATCGTTCAAGGAATTTGTTTGTGATACAAGAATAATAATGCACTTTACTGCTCGCTGAGGGTCCACTTTTAAATAGTGGGACGCCAGAGCAATTTAGGTTCTCGCGAGTGTATAAAGGTCATCTGGACAACTACGTGACTGATAAATGGGGCTGTCTGGTGGACTTTTACATATCTGTCTGCTATTCATTAGGAAATTAAACAATAATGAAAGCAGCAGGCTGCTGACAGCTGACAGCAAACTCTCTATCTGTTAGGCAGGTTATTTAGATGTTGGTTGGAGAAGCTGGTATCTCTATATATTTCACTGTTTAAGTCAAAAAAAAAAAAAAAAATAAATCTCTTTTTTATTATCATATATTAGGCATTATTTTTGCATCTTAAGATACAAGAAATATTTATTCCGCTAATGAAATTTTAAACGATTTTATTCATAAAAATGTTTACGTTCTTCGAGTTTTAATAAAACAGCATACGGATAGGTAAAATAACTTTGTAGTTTTGCAAGTACTCGCATTTGATTTATACAATAACGTCCTTGTGCATAACGAAAATTTATCATGAGGTTAGCAAAGGTGACGAAACTAAGCAGGGTCTTTGCAAGGCACTCCAAACAAGTTACACCGATAATAGCCACAAAATATAGAAATAGACGTTAATCATTCGCAAGGATATACTTGTCAGGCCAATGTGATGTTTACTTATAACTAATCAACTGAACTAATTGTCTTCATTTATGAAGAACATATATTACATTACAAATACAAATTAAATTTAACGCGTTCCAATCACTGGTCATGAAATAAACTTATCACGAAACTATGAAATTTTAAAAATTTATATAATTCAGGCTATAACTGGGCCGAATTGAGCTTAAGAAAATTTTTTGAAAATACATGACACTTGATCCTTACTTAGTATTTGACTAATTTGTCCTAAGGTATTTTATTTAAATAAACTCAAAATATTTAAAGTCCTCTTCCGAATCTGAATCCTCTTCAGCGTTAAGTGCAGGTGGAAGCATGAAAAAAAGGTAATAACTTTTTTTACAGTATAAAAGTAGAGATCGTAAATTTTATAGCGATATGGAGATCACTCTCAAGGCTCTATTCGTTTTTTTTTTTTGACAAAAAATTTAACAAAAAAAAAAACTTTTTTAATTTCGAACGAAATTTTTTATCTCAAAAATGTAAAATTTTCCTAAAAATTAATATAAGTAGCGGCAAATATAGCCTTTCACAGGCAGAAAATCAATGCTAAATCTTTATTCGTTTAGCCACACGAAATTATATTGCAAACCTCTCAAAATTGTATAGTCATTAAAAACAGAAAAAGGTGAAAATTAAAAAAAATCGCCAAAAAATGGCTCAAAAACGCGAAACTTTTTTCTACAGTATAAAAGTACATGATACATAATATTTTTAGGATCGCGATGGAGATTATTCTCAAAAACCTTTTCATTTTTTTGTACAAAAATTTGAACAAAATAAATCTTTTTTTAATTTCGAAGTTTTATATCATAAAAATTTAAAACAAAATTTTTGGCCAAAAATTAGTATAAGTAGCTGCAAATACAGCCTTTCATACGAAAACAAAATCAATACAAAATCTTTATTTGTTTAGCTACAAGAAATTATATTGCAAACCTCTCAAAATCGTATAAAGTCAATAAAAACGTGTGCGATTTATTCAACTTTCCTGATTTTAAGTGTCCCAAAACGACAAACCTTAAGCAAAAATCTTGAAAATTCACTATACGATGCAGAATTTTGTTATCTATCCAGCTGCGTACTTAAATTTTTACATTTGTCAAAATACCACTCGTGTAACCGACTAACAGCGTTGATCAACTCCTCAATATAATTAAGATTAACATTTTTTACTTACTTGGTTCGAATATAGATACTAGGGATGAACGATCCCGTGATATTTGAGGACCATCGTTACCAGTGAACGTGATTTTCAAATCACCGTTCTTTCAAATAGTTACCGTGATCACCGTTTGCGGTTCTTTTTTATTTAATAATTAACTTTTATATAGGAAGTATAAAACACTAAATAATATTTTATGCAAACAGTAATCATAAGGAAAAAGGTATTTTGATTTCTACATTAAAAGCAGGTGTAATTAAATTTGGATAGAAATATAAAATTCGAAACACTGATTGATTATAGGTTCAAATGAAAAAGCACAAAACATAGTACCAAGAAAAAGCTACACAGCAAAGAAGCTGCATTGATATACATATGAAAAAATGAAAGAGTCCAAAGTACTTATATTTCTTTTTCACAAAGTAAAATTAAATTCAAGTTTGTATGTATGCAAATATAAAAGAACGTTCTTACGCGGAACTGTTATTTGATCAACTCAGTCACTGTAGTGACCAGTGATTTTTTAATCACAGTGATTTAATCACAGGTACTAAAATATCGCTCATCTCTAATAGATACTAAGAATTTCACAAACATGTTCAAAACGTGTTTAAGAATATATACGCATCTTTAAGCATGTGGGCCAAGTTTCTTGCAATATTGCAGATTATTAAATATAAAAGTTTTGTATATATTTGCCTTAAGAAAATGTTTTACTTTTATTATTAACCTACATTTTTATTGATTTTCTTGTTGACATGTGTAAAATTAAAAAAAATAATTTGTATATACATACATATCTACATACAGAATAATTAACATCTATTTTCAAATTATAATTTCGATTAAAAATGTTTTCGAATATGTAGGTATATTGTAAAAAATATTCATACAAATATTCATACTAACTTCTGTCAAAATACATACACACTAACATGCATAAATACTTTTTAAATATACCGTTAATAGGAATAAACATATGTTTCTGTGTGATTTTATTTAACAGCAGACACACACAAATAATATGTTTAATTATATAATATTGCTCGTAATAACCGCACACAGCCACGCTTTTAAAACGTATACAAATTACGTCTATTTTCATACACAAATATTCCAAAACGTAGGATGCTCAACTAGAGTTGTAAAAAATATCGTCTAGTTTATAATATTCTGTAACTAACGATTTTACTGATTCCAAACTGTCTTGTGATAAAAAAAAAATTTAAAAAAAAAGTATTTCCGTGTCCGTGTACGTTTATTTTGCGGACCAAAAATTCTGTGCTCTTTGAACAGTTAAATTGCTGGACGGGCATATGTATGTATATATATACATATTTTTTTTTTATTATGTCTACAAAGTCAAAACCGAAGTTAAAGGTTTTTTTTTTATATTAAGTTGTTTGTTACACAACTATTCTTTTAATATAAATGCATGTCTGTTGTTTAAATGAATAAACGCGTATCTCGACTTAGCTCATTAGTTATACCAACATAGATCCGAAAATATAAAAAAAATATGGATCGAAATTTATGTATGATATTGAATAAAAGTAGAAAATTCAACTTTTTGTTGGTCTTATGAAAACAATTTAACAGCAGAAATTATATTAAGTTATTTTGAAAAATCGATGTAATTCTTTGGACTTTTCAACGCTTGCTTTTCTTCTTGCTAAAGTAATAAAATTTTCATGAAATTCGCATTAAGATGTAAAATAAAAAAGTGGAAAATACTCTCTGAATCTTACACTCTCCGCTGATATAAAGAAATTGTTTAAAACATCCTTAAGGCTCCTGGTAATGAACGTTTTTATGAGTTGTAACAACGTTTTCGTCTTGATTCACTTCATTTCTTCTTCTTCCTTTCTTTGTGGTTCTTATTGTTGGGAGTCACAAACCCCCACTAACTTTGTATACTATTTTTCAGTTAACATGCCCAAGATTTGGCTATTATTTGTTGCTTGTCAATTGTAGTTTTTAGTGTCGCCTCTTCATAGTGCAATATTTATAATCGAATGTGCCTTTTTCTAAACGATTAAAGCAGGACAAAACAATTACTCACGGATCTTTTCCATTATGGCTAATAAGCTAATTTTCGGTTAAAGTTAATGCCGATGTGTTGTGGCCATTAAAAGAAATGACGCTGGGATCTAGTGTTTGAAAAGTTTTGACACGGATTTTATTCTATTTGTCTGCAAATCGGACTGACTATGGTTTTCAGATAAATCGAAAACGGATTCCGTCTCAAGCAAATATCCGTCACCTCCTTTACCTACTATCACGTCAAATGGCAGCATATAAAGCAGTGTCTTTAACACATCTGAAGCTATAAGGAGCTAAGAACTGGTAACGTAAAGGAGGCCAATCGCTATATGTACTTCCTTTTAAGAGATATTAATTTTTCTATTCGCAAACTCATGGATCATATATTGATAAATTTTAGTTTTTTAACCAAAGGAGAAACAGTTAATTTTCAATCGTAATTTTTCCTGAGGACTATAGGTCTTGCGGATATTTTTAAAAGGCCTTATTTGCTAAATCGAGTTTATTGTCTCAGAGCGGTGAATCGCAGATAAGATTGTTGTCCTTCTGAATTAAGGTAAGTCGCTAAACGCCAACAAACCTGTGCCTTTGCATGTTAGTTTATAAAAAACACGTTTCTAAGTAAGTTTTCTTCAATGAAATGCTTTTTATACCCTTTACCACAAAAAGTGAAAAAAGGGTATAACTAAGTTTGTCATTCCGTGTTTAATTTCTACAATATCCAATTTCGACCTTCGACCCCCTAAATTGTATATATTCTGACTTCCTATGCATAGCGGAGACGATTGAGCGATGTCCGTCCGTGTTAGTGTTAAAATCAAGTTTGCAGCGGCGCTCGCCCTATTTTCGGAGTTACGGGGCTCTGAAATTTGAAAATATTTTTAAATATCAATATACGTATAATTTTAAAGCTTTTAAAGAGATCATAACCTAAATAACATGTAGGCATTACCAAAATTTTATTTTTTATTTTTTAATTCCCTGTCACCCTAATATTTGCTTTTTTGATTGGAGTGACTTCACTAAACTAGATTTACATAGATGGTGATAAGTATATAAGCGTCGGTATAGCCAAATATATGACTCTTACTTATTCGACTTTATTTCGCTAATACATTTTAGTTTTCGCATAAATATTAACATAATTAAAGCATGAGACATTTCTCCATTTAATTTTTATCATCCAAACTATTATCATAATAAATATCATTTAAATAAAATAATTTTTCATAAAACAAAAGTATATCTGAGAAAAATAAAAAAATTGTTTTGCTCCCAAAATCTAAAGACGGGCAAAAATAATTGTTTTTGAATAAATACAAATGTGAAGTATGTTTATTATAATTATATAAAGAAGTATTCCCATAGTTTACAAAAACGAGAAAACCTAGAACATTATTCATTCATTCTTAATAGTTTTAACTTCTGTTAATCTTTGTTATAAGCAAGTAAGAGTGCTTTATTCGGCAGTGCTGACTTCGCTATGTATATGAAATTAGAATAAATATTTTTTATGTGGTCAGAAATAGATATTGTAGAAATTTTACACGGAATGACAATAAACATTAAAAAAGTCTATTTTATAAAATAAAACGCACAATTACATTGACACTTTTGTGTTAATGGTTTCGTACCTGTGTAAGTTCTTGTAAAAATATCTGAAAATCTTTAACTGGCAACTTAACAGCAAGAATGCGGCGTTGGCAATTATTAATTAAAAAGCGAAACATACTTGTTTATGTACTCTCGTTCAAATTTGTATTGCGGTTTTTGAAGCATTTAAAACTCCAACCCAACAAATGCACAAACTGACATACATACATATGTATGTACATGAGATATTGTTAAGCCTCCATCGCACCGTGGAAATTTAGGTGGGAAATCCTATTTTTATTATTAGTGCTTTTAAAGTTATCGTTTTTAATAAAATTGCTGTTGTTACATAAGTTATTTTTATTTAACAGCGGGACCAAGGTTTCTGGAATGAATTCAGTTATTTTGGGCTGAGCACACATTTCTTGCTTAAAAATTTATAACGACACGATAATGTTGACAGATTTTTTTTCGAGCTTTCTCGCCAAATGGCTTGTCATATATCGCCAAATCTCGCTAATATAAAAAAAAACATTTTTATTTAATTTACTTCTATTATCCCAAAACATAAAAATTGCTTTGCTTATTTCAATCTAAAAAATATTTTTATATAAAAAAAGTAATTCATTTGAAAAAGGTACGTTGGTTTTATATAACATTTAAAAACATATAAAAGTTAAAACAAAAAGTAAAACTTCATAAACATAAAAATAAATTACTTACCTAAAAAAAGTGAGGTCAATCAATGTACAGGATTTAAGTAATTTTTATAATTAAAGCTTAAACCTCGAGATTATAGTTATATATTAAAATATTTTAATAAATGTTAAAAATATAAAACATGATTTAAGAACACGTATCAATTACTAAACTAAAACTTTCAAACTCATTTAGTTTAATGTTATTATTGTAATTTGTATCCTAATTGCGGTACATTTCATTTGTGTTAAATCTCTTTTAACATTGGTATCTTCCGTAGGAATTAATGTGTTACAACAAATGTTACCTATATTCATATATGATATTACTACCAGTAAATTATAAAGAAGTTTCTACTGCTTTTTTGGTACTTTTACCTGAATATTGAGCCCAATTTATGAATGAAAGTTTTCTCCGCGGTGTTTCATAAGTGCATAGTGCGTGATAAGGGTCTTCAAATCTTTTAAAAATGTCTCTAACTGCAGAAATATTTAAATTGAAATACAGAGTTATAGACTTTTGAAATTGACAATAAACTTTGAAAAAAGAATTTTTTGTGGAAGTCCATCAAGCAACTTTTAGCAACTTTTTTTAATATAGAAAACAACTTTCATCTAAAGTTAACGTATCAGTTGCATTTAAGACAGTCTTGTTTAATTCAGATTAAAATTTTGTACAAACATCAGTACCTCTATATTCAAAAACGAACTTTGTAAATGTATTTTCTTCTTCAATTATTTATTCATTCATCGCTGTTTTCTTTATTATTATTTGTTTTTTGTTGTCGATGGCATGTCTTTAAAACTTTAAGCCCCAAGTCAAAAATGTTTACATCCTGAGACCGAACTAATTTTATTTCAATGGTGGATGTAAGCAGAACGTTTCCACCGGTGATCACAATGTCAGTAAATGCAACACGACGTATGACTACGGGTGGTCACGATGTCCCATAAAGTAAATCCACTAATGCCCACGGGTGGTCATATTGTCCCAAATCGTCAAAATATAAATGTCCACCGGTGGAGCACGCGGGGCTCAAATCAATATGTATTAAATCAATATGTATTTGTAAATACCAGGCAGATAAATAGATATGTTCAAATATAGGACTCAAAGCAAATTTAGTTAATTCGCCGATATACACACAAATGTGATATTTTCTTAGAGAATACCATAAACAAATTTAAACTCGATTAATAGTAAAGTAATAATTTCTAATATTAGCAAGAGAAAATTTATTGACTTGTTTATGTTAATTTTTAATGAAAATATGAAAGATATGCCACTAGTAAAACGAAATTCTGCCAGCATATTCTGGATCGCTACTAAAGTTAGTTTTATAAAATAAGAATAATAAATTTGTATTACAAAAAGCAAAGACAATATATATGAATAAAATCTAACTTTTTGGTGTATTTATCTCTTTTAAATTCTTTTTTATCAGTTTGTTTTCATAAAAATCTTAAGTTTATCTAATAGTTTTCGAGAAGTTTCTTGCGTTTACCTTAAATAATCCATATTAGTATGTTTAAATTATCTAACTGGAAACTTTGCACGCTTAAAGTTAACTATCATTAATTAATTCCTATTTGCTCTTACATCTGCTTATTATTCTGTATTGACTAGTTCATATATAGTCAATGGTGGTGTGAATAAAAATATAGTTCTAGCTAAAACTAGCAAATCTTAAGTTAAAACTAGTTTTAAGGTGAATAAAATTTTTAGATAAAGCTAGTGCTTTTTGTTGCCTAGTTCAGACTAGCTTATCCAGTGTTTTCTGAAAATATGTGTAAATAAAAACTTGTAAGTACTTAAAATTACTAGTTTTAACTTAAATTTTTGTAGGCATCTTATTGAGGTACTGGAAATACATATATTCTTAGTTTATTCAACAAAAAGTGCATCGTCTTTTGTTATACCCTTCACCACAGGTGGAAAAAGGGTATATCTAAATTTGTCATTCCGTCTGTAATTTCTACAATATCCATTTCCGACCCCATAAAGTTTATATATTCTGAGTTCTTATGCATAGCGAAGTCTATTGAGCAATGTCCGCCTGTGTTTGTGTTGAAATCAACTTAGCCAAGGCACTAGATGATCTAGGGAAAATTTAAGTACTACAATCGATAAGACATAGTTTCGAAAATTTTGTTATTGAAAGTCGGCAGTGGGCTAAACACCAGTCCTTTTTCCCATATCATTTGGAACAAATCTAGTTGAGTGAAGTAATTCCAATCAAAAAACAAATATATGGAGCGATAGAGAATTTAAAAATAAGAAAAAGTCATTAAGTAAAGAAAATGGCGCTCCCCCATATTTTCCGTGTTAATTACAATTTTATGCTTCTGGAGCATATCAAAAATAATTGCACTATTTTAGTCACCCATCGCGATAATAAATAATCAAAACAAACTTACAGAATATATAACTTATATTTTTTATTAAATATAAATTTAATAATAGCAGGGGTACATTACTACAGCGCCAGGGTATCCCACAAGCTTTCAAATATAAACAGTCTCTCCACCTACACCTTCATATAGGAAGTGGTAAATCCTGAACAAGATATTGAAGTATTAATGATTATATTTATATATATATTTGTTTTATTTTTTTAAAACGATGGCATTTTTATAAAAGCCAATTGTGAAAAACGTGAGCGTTGCGTCTTTAATTATAACCTCACTTTTTTGAAAAAGGTAAATCTGCTCGCACACAAAAGTTCCCCCTTCGAGATAAAGTAATAAATTTATATAACTTATATAAAATATAATCAAAACAAACTTATAGTGTTACTAAAATATTTTACTACAAGTTTTCCTTAGAATTTATAAGAAAAATTATTTTTTTTTTTTGAACACAGACAACTCTCAAATGCTTTTATTTTCCAGTACAAGCTATCACTTTTCAGTACTAGCAACCTAGTAGTAGCAAAGATTGATTCACACTTTTTGTAGTTTATCCTTTTTAGCCTTGCTAGTACTGAAAAAATGAAGCTAGTGCTAGTACTAGGTGCTATGTAGTATAAACTGCTTTTTTATTCACTCTACCCAATGCCTTTAGGTTCCTATTTTTATCCAGAAAACATTTTAATAACAATCTGATTTTAATCATTTTAAAGTAAATATAAACCAGAGTTAAAATAGTTTACAAAAATTAAGAAAATAACAATCTTGTTGGAAATATAGTACTGTCATTATCAAAGGGTCAACACAAAAATCTCATAATTTCAACCATTCAAGCAGATTCTCTACTAAATAAATATAGTGACTTGCATTTGCCAATTGTAGTAAGGGACTTTTAGAATAACTGTATTTCCCGGAGGAGTCTGGCAAGAAGAGGCTTTTTATTGTTTTATAAAAGACTAGTTTAAGTTCAAAAGCTATTTTACTTCATAATAGAAAAATGTTCACATCGATTCCATTAACATATGCAAAGAACATAAAAAAATTGGGAATGTATGTTAAGGGTAGTCGCCAGGCACTGCTGTTAAATAGTTCGAAATTAGGGAAGGAGTTTTCGACGAATGCTATTTACCTAATCTGCTTGCAGTAATGAAACTTATGGAGAGTGACAAAAAGTCATATTCGACCGAATCGGTAATGAAACTCCTCGCGATGGAGTTTCCATATATCCAAAATAATTGCCATATCTACTTTGGAATTGATGGCGTAGAATATAAATATCCATGAGGTGTACGTACAAGCTTAGGTTAGGTTAGGTTGCACAGGTCGTCGGCTACAAGACCGACCCACTTGGGTCCCAAAGGTCCCGTTGTGTTACCTGGAAACAGGATATGCAGTGGATCAGATTCTGGCCACTGCGGCACCATCAAAGATCCCGATCCAAACCACCCCGAGGACCGGATAAACAAGTCTATCCTAGCAACTTCGCAGACAGATAAGTCTGCAAGACCATGCAGTCTCGGACTGCCGAAGATGACCGCTCTATTCTCAGAAAGAGCTGGGCAGCGGCAGTGCAGATGCTCTACCGTTTCTTCCTCTTCATCACCTTGACAAATTCTACAGTAGTCATGAAGCGGAAGATTCAATCTCCTAGCATGGTTACCAATGATACAGTGCCCCATCAGCACCGCCACCAGTGTGCCCAGCTGTCCCCGAACAAACCTCAGTAGATTTGCGGTTCTCCCATTATCGTACTGCGACTACAGTGCCCTCGAGACCCTGCAGGTAACCTCCTCAGACCATCTAGACTGTACAGCTCTGAGGAGTTCCTGCAGAAGTAAAGCTCTAATGGGAGTCCCACCAGTGGATCTGTCTCCCGGTCTCCCAACCGGGTTCCCAATCTGGCGAGTTCGTCCGCGATTATATTTCCGGGTACGTCCGAGTGAGCCGGTACCCAAAACAGTTCCAGGTTGGAATGTCTCGCCATCTCGTTAAGAGATGTCCGGCATTCACGAACCAATCTGGATGTCTTATAAACACCCGATAAGGAGTTAATCGCGGCCTTGCTGTCAGTACAGATCCGGATATCCTCTCTGTATAACCTCATCCAGCAAGCCGCCCTTCTAATGGCTGAGATCTCAGCCTGTACCACGCTACATTGATCGTGAAGCCTGAAGTTCATCCTGATCCGAAATCTAGGAATGAAGACAACCCCTCCGACCCCCGTGTTCGACTTTGACCCATCAGTATAGATATCAAGTACATCTCCACGAGGCATATTCGACGTGCCCGACGTTGATATCACGAAACCAATGTCAGACATGGGGATGGGCGTGCAATAATCGATGTTTTCAGGAATAACCGAGGAACACCCCAAAATGGCCGCATGTCCAAAGTCCCCTGACCTCCACGTCACCGCTGCATCCAGTCTGACCGCCAATTGTTTGGCCATGAGATCGACCGGTAGCCAGTGCAGTATTGTAAAAAGGTCCTTCGACGGAGTGGTGCGCATTGCACCGGTGACCATCAAGGCCGAAGTGCGCAGTTTCCTGTTCAGTATACTGCAGTTCGCCAGTCTGTCTAGTGCGGGCCACTTTACGAGGAGCCCATAAATTAGTATGGGTTTTATCACCGTATCAAAGAGCCAGTACGACGTTCTGGAATTGACACCCTAGTGTCTGCCTATGGCCTTTCTACACACCTACAAAGCCACTGAGGCCCTATCAGCCCGAAATCGGATATTGGGGGTCCACGACAGTTTAGAGTTTAGGATGATACCCAGATACTTCGCCCTGTCAGACAACCCAAGCTCTACTCCATTAAGGAGTGGTAGCGGAAAACTCGGAATCTTGTTTCTTCTCGTGAAGAGCACAAGCTCCGTTTTCCGAGCGTTCGCGATAAGCCCGCTCTCGGCACACCACTTACTGACGCAACTCAGGATACTTTCCTGACACTGCAACCGCAAAGTCATCCGCATATGCCACAGTCCTGAACCCCTTGCAGTCCATTTCTGTCAGCAATGCGTTCATGGCGAGGTTCCAGAGAAGGGGAGATAATACCCCCCTTGTGGTGTACCTCGCTTAACTACCCTGTATGTGGTAGCTAGCCCCATACTGGAAGTAATGACCCTATAAGTAAATAGATTCCATACAAATCTTATTATCGACTGATTTACGTTCAGTCCCTCCAGGGCCATCGTAATGGCCCCCGGTTACACATTGCTGAAGGCCCCTAATGTTCTAGGGATTTTTCTATAAACCCCACAAGCGTGTGTAGTGCCGTCTCAACAGATCTGCCCCTGACATACGCATGTTGAGAGGCGGAAAGTCGGTCCGGAATAATCGTCCTCCTCAAGTGGAGGTAAATTATCCGTTCCAAAGTCTTCAAGGGGAAGGAGGATAGACTTATAGGTCTAAAGTTCTCCGGTTCAGTGTGCGATGTCTTCCCCCCTTGGAAATGAAGACCACAGAGCAAAAAGTCCATGGTTCCGGAATCAACCATGGTATGACAATATCCGCCTTATCCTGCAAATCAGCCGGTATGATGCCATCAGGACCAGCTGATTTAAACGTGTCAAACTACCCAGAGCGCACATAAGTCCTTCCTTGTTCATAGGGAAGGGAACTGATGCACGGCAGTCAAGGGCGGCTGAGTCTCCTTCCCATATGGTCCAATTGCCATATGGTTTCTTAATGAAACTAGGGACAATGGGAAGTCTGCTCAACTCGGAAGAACCCTTCACTCCACTGCAGAAGGATCTCCAAGACCTTTGCTTCGCATTTCTTACCATGTTCTTAAATCTGTTCACTGAGGACTTATAAGCTGACCAGCTTCCTGATCTCTTATCCTTATTGAAAAGTATACAGGAGGCTTTTCGTGCCTCCGCAATATCCGAGCTAAACCAGGGTGGTTTGCTCTTACCTCGGCAGATATTCATTCTGCAAGATTCCGAAGTTGCGCGTTTAAACGCATTGGTAAATGCATCAACCGCCATCTCAATGTCCTGCCGATTTTGTATTCTCGGTGGACTCGAAAGAAAATCGGAAAGGAGGGACCGTTGACGCTCCCAATCCGTTTTCCTTCTGTTCCGTCGGGGAGTGACCCCATGTACCCGAATCACCACGTCGAATTCAATATACCTATGATCAGAGAACGAGCAGTCACTAGAGACCTTCCATGCCCTAATCAAATCTGAGTGCTTAGTACTAACTAGCGTCACGTCAAGAACTTCCCTTCTATTTACCACAACAAAGGTGCGTTCTAACCCACCGTTTACAACGTCTTAATTATTACAAAGAATGAAATCAAAAAGAGACTCACCCCTTGCATTAGAGTCCGTGCTACCCCACACAACATGGTGTGAGTTGGCGTATGCTCCAACAATAACCTGCAGGTTTCGAGTGGCTGCCATCTTAGTTATTCTGCAAAGCATTGGCAGCGGTGCTTCGCATTAATGCGCCATGTAACTGGAGACTATTATAACCGTACTGCCGTCTGTCTCCCAGGCAGTTGCTACCGTATCTTCATCACTCTAATCAGAGAGAATGAAGATATTCAGATTGCTCTTCTTCACTATGCTTGATCTGATCTTACCTGGACCATTCATATACAGTAGCCTGAAGCCTCTAACACCAATCCCGCAAACCTTGCCCCGATGAAGCCATGGTTCTTGGGCTAAAACGATCTCCAGCCCTCTCTCGGAGATGCGGAGGAGTAGTGCAGCGGAAGCTGCTTTAGAGTGCTGAAGGTTTACTTGAGTCACCTTCACCATCCCTGTTTGCGGATATGATTGTGACGTTGTCGTCATATTGGTCGGAGTCCAAGAGGGCGTCCTCGTCAACTGTCTCGTCCATTCTCTCGAAGAATCCATCCACAAACTCAGAGTTTGATAGGGTGCCTTTCTCAGAGATCAGACTGGCAGTCTCCTCATTTACCACATCTCCTGGAATAGGCTCATCACCCTCCGGAGTGAGGTTACCCCTGTCCTCGCCTCGGTAGACACGAAGAAGGATCATTTTGAAACCGGTATATATCCTTCCTCGTCTCCCCCGAAGCGGCGCCAGCGATTCCTGACTCAACATGACAACGATCCGTCTGGATGCGCCTTCAGCTTCGGAAACCTTTGCTACTTTCCAATCATTGGTTGGTAGTTCAGGATTTCCTCCCCGAATGAGCTCCATTATATCCTCAGGTTATATTCTGGGTTCTTATGCATAGCGATGTCCGTGTTAGTGTTGAAATTACTACGATCAGACATAGTGTCAAGAGAGGAGCTATTGGAAATCAGCAAGATCTGTCAATGTCCTTAAATGCACCACTCCAATAAAAGAAGCAAATATATGGGGTGATTGAGAATTAAAAAGTAAAAAAAACGAGACTGAAATTTTAATAATTTTTTAAAATATTAATATGGGTATCATTTTAAGGCTTTTGAAGAGACCTTTAAGGAAATACTACAATTTAAAAAAAATGCTGAAAAAATTAAGAGCCTATATTATTTTGATATAAAATTTTATATGCAGTACCAAATTTTTTTTTCTTTTAGTTCCCTGTCAACCCAATATTTGCTTTTTTGAGTTGAGTTACTCCACTAAACTAGATTTGCAAAGATGGTAAAGAGTATAAGATCTGACAGAGCCGCAATCTTCTTGTTTTTGTTTGCGTTTAGTTTTTATGGTACAGAGAGATACTAAGTTATAATACAAGAAGATGCTATCGTTATCGTAAGTTAGTATCAGTTTGTCTAACTATCTACTATTATGTTTTAAATGAAAACTAAAAGAATGAAACTATTAATAACACTGTACAACACACCAAAAAATTACAAGGTCCGGGCTATAAATTCTGATAGAGTAGGCAAAAAAAAGATATACGTGTATCGGCGTTTTGAAAGTTTACATCTGGATTTCATTTGAGAGGGGGTTAAAGTTTCCCAGCTCTGGCACATTCTTATTGTTAAACGGCATAAGAAACCATGTGACCCTTACATTTTAGGTAAAAAATGTGTTCAGCAAATTTATGTAAAATGTTACGGAGAACATTTTTGTAGAAATGTTAACCCTCTAACTCCTCAAGATATGGGTCTTTTTTGTCCTTCTTTTAAAAAATAGCAAAAAACACCATTAAAACAGGGTTTTAGAGGGTTAAAATGTTCCACAAAAATGTTACCCGTTAAATTTTACTATAAGTCCCTGAATACACCAAAAAGGAAAATTCAACCATAAAGTCAGAAATAAGACGCAACAAAAGAGAGCTTAGGGTTAATTTCGCATTTATTAAGAATTTTGTTTTAAATCAAATTTGGATAGCATTAATTACATTTTTTTTTTAGCTCTAGGCAATTCCAGTTCATTATCATACAATGTCCAGCATATTTCAGCGATAAGCGAATGAATGCTTTTACCTTTATAGCGTTCTTCAATGGGTGCGCATGTCTGATGAAATTTTTCACCATGCTCATCAGATTCTGTTGACAACTGGTTCTCAAAGTAATCCATATGGGAATTTAAAAAAAGAATTTTTGTTGACATATGAACGCAATAAAAGGTTCCTGTTTCAGCGATGGTTCCATCAACATAATGACTAGGACTTCGAAGTTGTAGCACAGGTACTGGGAGTTCGTCAGAATGCGGAAATCGCAGCATGGCTGATTGCACAGTTTTGAATACAAAACTCTTTCGCCTATATCTATTCAATTTTAATATGGAAATATTTTGGCACACATAGCACGTAGCGTCATAATGTTCACCTGGATCTAACCACCGCAAAGGAATACCAAACTGCATTTTTAAAAAATAAGAAAAAAAACATCAAGTGAAAAAATTGGAGCTCGCCCATATCTTCCGAGGTACGGAGCTTAGAAATTTTCCAATTTTTTGAAATATCAATATGGATATCATTTTAAAGCTTTTGAAAAGATCTTTAAGGAAATAGCATTAAGAGCTGATGAAATTTTTATGTAAAATAATATATATGCAGTACCAATTTTTTTTAAATCTCTGTCACCCCAATTTTTGCTTTTTTATTGGAATTACTTCTCTGAACTAGATTTACATTTACTATATAGTGAAGGGTATATAAGATTCGGCATAGCCGAATATAGCGCTCTAACTTGTTATTTACAATCTTTAAGGGGTGAAATAATTTTGCGAAGTAATTGAAAATGTATTTATGGCCTCAATAAGGTGTTGTTTTATCATTATTCTGGCTGAAAACAATTATTTTACGATTATAAAAAATAAAGATTCAAGGGGAATACTCATATAATAAATTCCTAGGACCACTACTTCATAGAATTAAGTATTCTTCACATAATTTATATCCAAAACGGGAACTAAAAACAAATTTTTTTGGTTTTTGTTTTAAATGTAAATTGTATGTAGAAATTATCATTACTAATCTGTTAGTAAAATAAGCCTTTGCATAATATGGTTAACACCATCGTTAATCGTTCTAGTTGCCAATCATGGAAGGAATAGCCCCGTTGATGAAACACTAAAATAATTTATAGAAAATATTTTAAAGCTTTTTCAAGTATTTAAAATATGACTTGTAAATATGGTTTAACAGTTTGTTATTCTAGTACCTGGTTTTGTTTAGGGACATTTCCAAATTTGTGGAATTTTAACAACCACAATTACTAATTACATTATTTTGTACATCCAAATTGACCTGGGATGGAATCGTTACATCCGTGAACGTACAACACGTATCGTAAAAATACGTTTTTCGGATTATGACATACGTTAACGGATGGTAATTAACAATAACGCAGATTATAACATACGTTATCGTATACATGAACGTACATTTTTTACGAACTGTCATACGTTAACAAAACTTAGTTCGAATAAGATGAAAAATGCAACAAATTCGCTAAAAAAAAAAAGTGCGAATTAAACAAATTTAATTTTAGTTTATGATAAAGTTATTATTACAATAAATTAAATCTAAGATTCATGAATGAACACAAAAATTTGGCAAAAAACATGCTTCCTAATTGGGCATATTAAAATCTGATGCTAACAGACTATGGGATGAGCTTTCCAAATGTATGGACGCACTAGTACCACCAGTTAATGATGTTATAATTTTAAAATAGGAAATTCGCAATTTATATTTTTGCAAGAAAATATTTATATTTTTAATTTTGGCTGATCAAAAATAGGTATCAAGCAAAGAAAAAAGCTTTTTTTTAATTGAAAAACCAGAATGAAAGAAGCCTTTATGAAGAAAAGCTGCTGGTGCCAAGTGAAGAAGTGTTAATTGAAGCAGCAGTCCTTGAATCGAGCGCTATAGGCAAAAAATCGGTTTTGACCTTTGGAAACAACAAAATTTGATAAACTGACCAGCCTCAATACTCTTTCTTTAGCTTTAGAATATTTTAATTTCAAAACTATTGTGACTCATTTAAAAAATTACGATCCGTTTGCAATCGTATGTCATAATGCCATTTAGTTCATACGATTAACGTATCACGTAATTTTTTTTCGTACGATTGTCGATACGAACACGGATGTAACGATTCCACCCCTGATTTATCATAAAATTTAATTGCTTTTTCAAATTTGTTATTCTAAATGAAACATTTTCCTTTTAGTTTTCAATTGAAATTTTTTTATATATTTATTTACCTGTTTTTTTTTTGGTCTATGGACATTCTCGAATTGATTTTTTCTAAAACAGATTTTTAAAACCACAATTATTATCCCTTTTCACTCGTAATAAAAGGTATATAAAAGGGCAGTAAGTAATAACAATTTCGTAAGATAAAGGTGAAAGCATTCATTCGCTTATCGCTGAAATATGCTGCACATTGTATGATAATGAACTGGAATTGCCTAGAGCTAAAAAAAATGTAATTAATGCTATCCAAATTTGATTTAAAACAAAATTCTTAATAAATGCGAAATTAACCCTAAGCTCTCTTTTGTTGCGTCTTATTTCTGACTTTATGGTTGAATTTTCCTTTTTGGTGTATTCAGGGACTTATAGTAAAATTTAACGGGTAACATTTTTGTGGAACATTTTAACCCTCTAAAACCCTGTTTTAATGGTGTTTTTTGCTATTTTTTAAAAGAAGGACAAAAAAGACCCATATCTTGAGGAGTTAGAGGGTTAACATTTCTACAAAAATGTTCTCCGTAACATTTTACATAAATTTGCTGAACACATTTTTTGCCTAAAATGTAAGGGTCACATGGTTTCTTATGCCGTTTAACAATAAGAATGTGCCAGAGCTGGAAAACTTTAACCCCCTCTCAAATGAAATCCAGATGTAAACTTTCAAAACGCCGATACACGTATATCTTTTTTTTGTCTCCTCTATCAGAATTTATAGCCCGGACCTTGTAATTTTTGAAAAAATTCGATTTTGTTGTACAGTGTAATAAGGCGAACACAAAAATATATTTACCACTCTTTAGAAATATAAAGATACTATTTTCTTTACGAATCATGGTGCAATGAGTAGTGAAGATGATATAAAAGTGTTCTGTTGTTTCATTTTTAATTTCAGCACAGAACTTTGAAAGCCTTCTTGATAAGAATCCCACTGTGATAAAATTAAAGAGACATGTTTTTTAAACGACTTTAATAATTATATCACTGCATTTAAATAATTGTTATTTTAAGTTTTATGTAGAATTTGTAGTAAAGAGTATTGTTTAAGTCTACTCGATTCTTCGTTATTTTAAAATGTGCTTTAATTCTATATTTTAGTAAAAAAAAACCATTGTTCAATTTTTAATATTATTTCAGAAAATGCGCAATATGAAATAAATAAAACAATTAAGAGCGCTATATTCTTGGATACCCTTTACCATATATGTATAACAACATTTGCATATAAATTGGCATAAGAGATTCTTTCTTAACATTAAGTTTTTCTATTCAAAAAAATCTTTTTTCGGAAAGTTAATTTAATTTTTTATTATTCTGAATACTATTTTTATTCGAAAAAGAAAAAACTAAATCCATTATTAATTCAATTTTAAGACGTTTAAGAAAACATGCAATTACTGCCATTTCAGCGAATAAGTCTTTTTAAACTGAGATGGTCGAGATATACGTTAGTATCTTTGGTGTATGCTATGTGTTTAAACGTGTTGTTTGCATTGTTATTATATTGTGAACATGTTAATATGAGTGTTTGTGACCATTAAAAATTGGCACATAAGTAATTGTAAGATTTAATTATAGCGATGCTTTTTACAGTGTTATAAACAGCGATGGTGATAACCCGCCATGAAATATTACACACCCACGTGCATACGTTGCAAAAATTTTAAAACAAACATTTATTACAATTAATTGAAAGACATGGGTCAACAAGTGCACAACATGCTACAGAGATATTGCAAATGGCACAAACATACAAAACTGTTCATTGGAATAGAGCAATGTGCAACAACACACATACATAAACTTGACAACTGTACATACAAGTGCGTATTAGCGATAAATGTGAATTGAACTTACACACAGTGAAATTAACGCAATCTTAAATATACAAACAGTGGCATGCAGCCATTAATATGTACAGTAGTATTATATACTATATCATTGTGTATATTGTAAACTTTCTAAAATAATATTATAAAGTTAACTCTGAAGTTACACGTTCAAGAAATTGCTTACAAATTGTTTACACATATTGCGTGTCAAAATGCATAAAATGCGTTTTCGTTTAATGGTCTCTTCGTCAAGGAATTAACAGAATGCCAAAATTTTCATAATCTTGTGCATGTCGAGTTTATATAGGTGATTCCATAAATAATTAACGACAATCTGCCCTACTGAGTAGTCAAGTATTATACAAAATACGTATGCAACGTAAACAGTTGGTTTCAAATCTTCTTCGCAGCTTTTTTAGAATTGCATATTAACATTAATAAAATCTAAAATATCTTCTGCAAATTGAAGACTTTGCATGACAAAATATTAAAAGCTGAATTTAATGAAAAAAAAAATTACTTAGCTTTTTATGTATGCTTAGCTAATGCGACCCAAATGCAAGTTTAATTGTATACTAATTATAATAAAGGTAAAATACATGTATGTTGTATGGGGACAGCCCTTTGTTTTTAAAATTTTGAAATTTTCAAATAAAGAAAAAATTTCAAAATCGATGCAGAAATGGCTAAGTTGGAAGTCGGTTAAAAATATAACCAATTCACCTCAACTGTTTATAACAAACCAAATTTTGTTTATAAAAAAATCTACGCACCGTTTCTTTTAAAATAGTTGTTTCAAGAGAAAAATTTATGATTGAAAGCTAACTATTTTGTATACAGATACGAAGCGATCCAGCAAATGCATTTTAGTTTTTAGTGACATTTAGACTTTTGCTATTATGTATTATAAAAATTGTCATGATCTTAAACCAACAAATATATTTTTTTAAATCCAGACAGTACTTAACTGTAAAATGTACGAGGGCTGCTATATATATTTCTGGCCTGGCAACACTGAGTGCTGCCAAGTGCAATCTGACATTTCCATTAGAAATTTTGTCATTTTTAAGCATAATCGTACTCAAAACGTTTTGACGTACGACCATTATTTGTGTTGTTTACAGTGACTTGAAAAAATTAATATAGAAAAAAATGGAATTAACTCGTGAACATTTTCGTGCCATCATTTTTCACAACTTTCGACGTGGATTATCACGACAAGAGTGCATTGATGAACTTAAATCTTTGTATGGCGATGAAGCACCATCCTATAGCATTGTGAAAAATTGGTATAATGAATTTAATCGTGGCCGAAGCTCGCTCAAAGCCGAATTCCGTGAAGGTCGTCCAAAAACGGCTGTTGTGCCAGAGAACAATGATGCCGTGCGTGAACTCATAATGCAAGATCGACATGCGACATACCGAGAGATAGAGACATCCTTGGACATTTCTTCCACCAGCATACATTCGATATTGCATGATCACCTGGCCGTAAAAAAGGTTTGTTCTCGCTGGATCCCGCACCGGTCAAAACGTCGAATTAATGGGTCATCCGCCGTACAGCCCTGACTTGGCACCTAATGACTTCTTCTTGTTTCCGCACATCAAGAAAAAAATGCGTGGTCAACGATTTTCGTCGCCAGAAGAAGCTGTTGAAGTGTTCAAAAACCATGTTTGAGAGGTGTCTCAATCGGAGTGGAAAAAGTGCTTCGACAACTGGTTTGAGCGCATGCAAAAGTGTATAAATCATGCGGGAGAATACTTTGAAAGACAATACAACCATTTTTGATTATTAATATTCGCATTTTCACTATTAGGCTAGAAATATATAGAGCAGCCCTCGTATAATGCCATTTAAAAACCATTTTGCAAATTTACAGTTAAAAGTTAACATATTCGAAGTTGTAGACCTTTGTTTCTTTTCAACTCCATTAAGTTGACATTCATAAGAATGGAAGATGCCAAAATCGATACGAATCTTATTAACATCCCATTAGCACGTAAAGCGGCCCGTAATGGCCTTTTGAAAATGACTTGCTGCTTGACGCCGCTTTAAGTGCGGTAATAAAACGTATTGACAAAACATTTTCAGCCAAGGTCCCGGTCTTGTCAAAGTAACAATCCTTACTTTATTTATTGGTATGTTTGTATTATATAGTTGTTAGCAAATTGGTTCATTTAATATTAATACGAGTAGTTTAACAATCACATGATAAAGTATAAACATAATTATATTTAAATATAAACATTAAATGGTTAAAATAAAGTATCATAATATGGTTGAAAGTGTCACGTTAAATAATTGAATGCAAAGGTTTTCTGTTTGAATAGACTTATTATTATTTATTTTTTAACCGACTTCAAACCGACAATTCGGCTGAATGTTGCCTTTTTTTAATATTTGTGCCTCCAGAACTCAGTCATTTCTGATCTGATTTTGAAAATTTTTAGTAATATGATAGATTATACTTACAGATTGGTCCCGTTTTAAAAACAGTTCATAATCTTAAAAATTAAAGGGTGCCCCATACAACATACATATTTCTTCGGGTATTATGAACTGTAAAGGGCGATTCTGTAAAATTTGAAATGACTGTGCATTACTATGGCTCCCAAAAACAAAAAATTATATAAAAATAAGTCTAAAAATTAAAGGGTGCCCCATAATTGATGTAAATTTACTTATATGGGCCTATCTTTCGAACCGTTATAGACAAACGTTTGCAAATTGGACAGAATGTCGATTGCTATGGCTGTTATAGTAACATATAAGAATTTTACAAATTAAAGGGTGCCCTATAATTGATGTAAATTTTTTTATATGGGCCTATCTTTTGAACCGTTATAGACAAACGCTTGCAAATTGGACAGAATATCGATTGCTATGGCCGGTATAGTAACAAGTATTAATATTACAAATTATAAATTAAAGGGTGCTCCAATAGTTCATTAAATTTGATGTATATGGCCATCATGATCCGATTTTGAAAATTTTTGGTAATATGATAGATTATGCTTACAGATTGGTCCCGTTTTAAAAACAGTTCATAATCTTAAAAGTAACTATGGCTCCCAAAAACAAAAAATTTTACAAAAATAAATTTAAAATTAAAGGGTACCCCCATAATTGATGTAAATTTACTTATAACCTATCTTTTGAGCCGTTATAGACAAACGCTTGCAAATTAGACAGAATATCGATTACTATGGCGGTTATAGTGACCAGTATTAATATTACAAATTTTAAATTAAAGGGTGCGCCAATAGTTCATTAAATTTTATGTATATTGCAATACGCTTGGAATATACAACGAACCTGTATTGGTAAGTCCGCTATAACAACAAGTATAAAATATGGATTTAGAGTTTTAAGGGTGTTCCAACAGTTCATGTTATTTCAAGTGTGTGGCCGTACTTTTGCACCGTTATAGACAGAATGCTAAAACTTAAAAAGGACCTGTATTTCTAAGTCTGCTTTATTAACTAGTTTATAATTTAAAAGTTAAAGGGTATCCCATAATTACTGTTGATGTACTTATATAGGTCTATCTTTTGTACCGTTATAGACAAGGACTTGTAAATTTGACGCAATGTCATTGCTATAGCCGTTATAGTAATAGCTGATAATATTTAATATTATAAATTAAAGGGAGCACCAATAGTTGTAGACAGACGATTGAAATTTACAAAGAACCTGTATCAATAACTCCTCTATAACAGCAAGTATAAAATTTGGATTTGGAAATAAACTGGTGTCCCAATAGTTGATATAATATGGTGTATGTGGCCGCACTTTTGAACCATTATAGACAGACAGCTGAAATTTATAAGGGACATGTTTTGCTAAATCCGCTATAACAAGAAGGTTGTAATTTGAATTTAGAAAGTAAAGGGGTGCTCAAGACTAATGTCATTTCTATATGGCAGTATTTTTTGAACCGTTGTATACAAATACCTTAATGTTAGAAAGAATGTCCACTACTTTGGTATAAAAAGAAGTATAAAAATATTATATTATAAAATAAATAGTTGATATAATCTGATGTATATGGGCAAACTTTTGAACCGTTCCAGACAGACGGCTGAAATTTACGCAGAACCTGATTGCTAAATCTACTTCAACAGCAAGTATATAATGCGAATTTGGAAATTAAAGGGTGCATCTATAGTTGCTGAATTGGATGTTTATTGCCAAACTATTGAACAGTTGAAAAAGTATAAAGTTTGGAGTTATAAGTGTGTCCCAATAGTTGCTGCAAAGTAATTTATGTGGCCATACACTTGAGCTGTTATAGGCAGACAGATGAAATCTGTTTTGAAGTCGGTTTTTTTGCAAGAATTATTCAATTTTTAATGATTTGTCACAAAAATTATTTTAAAACATAAACTCACAAAAAATCATCAAAAACACAAGAAACATATGAATATCATGAAATATTTATATATTTCATGATATTCTCATGAAATATTTATTATTTATGAATGAATGTTTGAAGCAAATAAGCACGATTAAAGTAAATTAACATAAAGATTTATATATGTACATGTATTTCAACTATTTTAAAATGCTTTGCTTACCTTTTAATTGCATTCATATTTTTTATATTATTTTTGATTAATTAAGTAAATTAAATTGGATATGTGTGAACACCAAAATTAATTACTCAATTTAAATTTTAATTGTCTAAATTAAAACCTATGTCTGAACAGGGTATAACATTTGTATAATAGTTAGAAGAAAGCTGAGAAAACTATATACAAGTAAATGACAGGATAATAAAACAATAAACAAAAGAAATAGAATAAAATAAACTAAAATTTCTACAAAAAAGACGGAAAAATTTTGGCAATTTTGCAAAGTATTCCAAAAGGTATACAAAATGCTTTAAGCATCGAATACCGCTTGTTTTGCTTGTATAGATATTTATTTTTATAGTTGTTTGTTATTATCGTCAGTTCGCCTTTACTTTGCTATTTTTTTTCCAAAAATGAGCTTATTTCTTTTTTTATTTGTAATAGTAATGTTGTAAATTTTTATTTTACTCTATCGTTGCCAGTTTCTGCCGGAAATTTATTGAACAGACCTAAATTTTACATTAAAAATTTGTGTTCGTACATTTGGAAGAATGAAGAGGAGTTCGGCTTTAAAAGAAAGTGTGCTTGTTTTTATTTTAAATATGGAACTTTTCTAGTCAGTACGATCAAGTTTTGACTACACGCTAGCTTTGAATCTCTTTATTGAATTTTCAAAAAATTTTTATTTCATTTAAATTGAAAATATTTTATTTTTCATTTTTATGGCATTTAGTTTTGTCAATTTATAAAATTTTCTCTCACTAAACACACTTCACAAGCGTTGTATGAGGAAACTTAATCAATTAAAGACTCAATTAAGTACTAATTAATAAATTTATTAATTAAATTTTTAAATGGTAAATTAAATTCAATTAGGGCCTTAATTGCGTAAATTCCTTTATTGCGCAATTAAAACATATGTCTGAACATGGTATAACATATTTCAAAATTTTATTTTAATTAAAATAGTAATCGTCATTAGCTAAAGCAAGTTCACAAAATATTTTTGCATTACAAAATCTTTAAATTAAATTCACTGTCTAAATGTGAAATATACGAGTAACTTAAGTTCTTTACATATAAATGTTTGATATTATGAAATCAAATGCAGTGTAAAATTAGCAGAACAAACACCAAAATCGAGGACTTATTTTCTTATCAATCTATGTGTTAATTTTTTTTTATTTATTCACTGTTATTCGACAACTTAGTTGATGATTAGATTTTTTTAGTTAAATCTTTTTAAATTTATCAGACGAGACACATAAAAATTTACTACAAGCAACAGTTGTGGTCAAAATATGAAGAGCAGTTAAAAAGTTTTTAGAGATTATTAATTCTAACCCTTAAGCTTGGAAAAATATCACCAAATATTCGAAGGAAATTTGTGACAATTTTTTTGCCGCAATAGAAATATCAAAATACAAAATATAAATTGCATATGACACGGATGAAACTAATGTCTAATTGTAGCAAATTTGTAGATACTCCTGTAAAAATTTTATAAAACAGAAAATTACAATTGTAATAAAAAAAATTTAAATTTTAGAACTTACCATGTGAATGTGACCAAAGCAACTAAAAGAATTTATGTTTTTGTGAAAGACAAACTTTAAAAAATTACTGATTTCTCTTTTTGATGTTTTTAAAAAACATAACAAAAAACTTCAAATAAACAAAAAAAAAGTTTTTATAAAATAAAAAGCAATGTTTTCTTATTAGTTAAAAATGAGAAGCAAAAAAAAATTTTATTTCGTGTAAACTGATTTGTGACAAGTGTAAGTAGTAAAATAAAATTAATTAATCAGCGAAATGATTTTATTACGAAAAAAAAGTAGGAATTCATTTTATAAAATCAGAAACACGCACACACAAATTGTTTTATGTATATTAAAACCCTTAAGATTGATGAATTAATAAAATAAAAGAAGCTTACAAATGTAGAATTATGTATAAACTAAATAAAATGAAGTATGCATAAGTAGAGTCCTTGTGAACCGAAAGATATACTCTAATAAATAGTAATAATAAAAAAGCAACTAAAAATTAAAACACAAAACAAAATATTCACGTTTAGCAAATAAAACAAAACAAAAAGAATTCAAAAACTTTATAAATTTTAATATAAATCCTATCAATACGTATATGTGTGTATATGAGCCGTTTATTTTGAAAGTGGCATAAGTCACTTTGTTTTCAGCTATTTAGATATTTAAAGGATTGTGTTTCAAAGGTTTTAAAAGTATTAAGGCTAAATCTCGAGAAGACTTGAACAACATAAAGGGGTAGCTTCTCTGACATTTACATTAATATCTTTTATTTATTTATTTATTTTTTTAAGTGACTTATTGCACTTTCCAAATAAATGGTTCATATATGTATCAGAGAACTGCACGAGTACACCGCAACTCATGAGTACACCGCATACTTACTCTATACTTACTCTATACTTTTCATACTCCAGTATTTTAAACACCGCAATAAAAAGTTGCGGTGTTTATTTTACCCATTCCTGCAAAAACGAGTATCAAAAATATCGCAATCAGAATTTTAAGTATTTTTTATACTCGTACGCCAGAATTTTTTAATTCTCTTTATTTGTAAGCAACGTTGCCACATTTTTACCCTATTAAAGTTTTTCACTGCCGTTTTGTGAAATACTGCATTGTATGCAGATCTATTTATAAACAATAAAAAAAACAAAATTTGATCAAATCTATTGCTTAAACAATATAAACAGAAAAACAGACAACAACCGTTTTCATAGGTATGAAATACAACACATATTTAATGAATAAAATGCAATAAAACCCGCTTAAAGGCACAGCTTTTGTACACTATTTAAAGCAGGTATACTTATTTAGTTGCTGTTTTTTATGAACAATTATTTTCAGTTTATGCGCCTTGTTGTCATAAGCGTGCTACTAATGGTATTTAGGAAAACAAAATGATAAAATTAATCCGTGAATAAAAGGAAAATTACTTAATTTTTTTAGTTTTAACAAAACTGTATATACGCTGATGTAATATATTAATTCCTCATAAATAATAATAAATAAAATAAAGTTTTTAGTTTACATATTTATTTTGTTATATATAATTATTGCTTTTATACCTATTTATTAATTTTAAAAATCTATTTGCTTAACAATTAGAATTTTTAAATTTCTATCCTGTGTGACTTCAAAAAAACCCTAACAAAAACGTAATATAATAAAGAAAGAACTATTCTTGAGTTATTAGTAAACTTTTGTTGTGGTTTGAATAAATGAAAAATGGCGAATTTTCTATTCAATTTATTTTCTGTTACATATTAAATAAACTTTAATAATTTCAAAGAAGTATGTTGTTAGCTAATTTAGACATTGGCGACTTTTGATATTGTGTTTGATTTAATAATTCTGATCTGATAACTCTGTTTTCCTCTCACTACACACGTTAAAATCTCTCTCTTGGTGTTTGTTGTGAGTATGAGTACGAATAAAGTAAAGCCAGCATCGCAAATATTTTACTTGAGTATGGTAGACACTTATACTCAAATGGAATGGGTATAGTAAATACTTGCACTTAAGAAATGCGGTGGCGATCACACCGCAACCGCATTTAAGATGAGTATACTTAGAGTATTAAAAACAGACACTCTTGCAGTTCTCTGATATGTATATCAAGTTGATGAATCCACAAAACTGTATTTGTGTACATATTTTTATTCTATATTCAGGATGCAAGCATATATTAACAGCCCGATTCTGTGCACTTGATAAGTTCAAAACATTGAGTATTTATCAACTTTTGAATATTTATCAAGATTTGGTATTCTACTACAAAAAATAAAAGCTTTTAAGTTGATAATTTATCAAAGTCGAATTTGGTATTGATAACTCTTTTTTATTTTGTGTGTGTGTATTTAAATTCGGTAAATGGTGCACGCTTCAAGTAAATATCAACATAATAGATTCTTTTTTAAAATACGTGAACAAATTTACGTATCCTTTTAGAAAAATAGAAGAAGAAATAATTGTGTGAAATATTTCGGTTTCTTTTACGGGTTAATGAATTATACAAATCTATACGTTTATTAATATTCTTTATAGCCAATTAATTTGTAATAATTCTTGCAAAAAAAAACCGACTTTAAAACAGATTTCATCTGTCTCCCTATAACGGTTCAAGAGTATGGCCACATAAGTTACATTACATTAAATATTGGGACACTCTTATATCTCCAAATTTTATACTTGTTCAACTGTTTAATCGTTTCGCAATATACATCAAATTACAGCAACTATAGAGTAACCCTTTATTTTCAAAATTCAAATTATATATTTGCTCTTGTAATAAATTAAGCAATCAAGTTCTTTTAAATTTCACTCGTCTGTTTATAACGGATCATTAATTTGCCCATACACATCAGATTATATCAACTATTGTTAAACCCTTTAATTTATAATTAAACATTTTTATACTTATTATTATACCAAACAATGTAGTGCACATTCAGTCTAAAATGCAGGTGTTTGTAAACAACGGGTCAAAAAATACGGCCATATAGAACAAATTACATTATTTTGGGAACACCCTTTAATTTCTAAAATCAAATTCTATTCTTCTTGTTATAGCGGACTTAGCAAAACATGTTCCTTGTAAATTTCAGCTGTCTGTCTACAACTGTTCAAAAGTGTGCCCATAAACATTAAATTAAATAAACTATTGGCGCATTCTTTAATTTTTAAATTTTAATGTAAATACTTGTTACTATAACGACCATATCAATCAAAATTATGTCAAATTTGCAATGGTTTGTCTATAACGGCCCATATAAGTAAATTTACATCAATTATGGGGCACCGTTTTTTTTAAGATTTATTTTTGTATTACTTTTTGTTATTGGGAGCTATAGTAATGCGCATTCGTTTTGAATTTTACAGAATCGCCCTTTACAGTTCGTAATACACGTAAAAATATGTATGTTGTATCGGGACACCCTTTAATTTTTAAGATTATGAACTGTTTTTTAAATGGGACCAATCTGTAAGCATAATCTATCAGATTACTAAAAATTTTCAAAATCGGCGCAGAAATGTCTTAGTTCTGCAGGCACAAACATAAAAAAACAACATTCAGTCGAATTGTATAACCTCCTTCTTTTTTGAAGTCGGTTAAAAGTACTTAATTAGTTGGTGTATCCATATTTTTGCTTTTCCCAATAATTTAAATTAATAAATTTAATTTAAATCAACTGTCAATAGAAATTCACCACACTGGTGAATTTCAAAAGCTTTTTATTTATCAATGTTTCCACAGAATACCAACCGAACTTTTAGTTGATAAAAATCTTGACAAAATATCTTGATAAAAAATTTATCAAGAATTCACAGAATCGGGCTGTAAATATGAAACAAAAAACACAAAACCAGAAAACAAATTTCAAAAAAGGGGAATAATAAAATGTTTGGAATAAATGGATGTTTGAAAACGAGAGGCAAAATAGTCAGACAGTTAGTGAGACGAACTTAACATTGTGGCATAAAAATCGAATGTAGAATTACATACACATACATATGTGTGACGGCAGTTTTGGTAAGAAGTATTTGATTTTGTTCAACCACAAACCCTGTTCAAGCTTGTGTGTGTATGCCTTAACCTTCTTACATATTTATATAAATTTTTTGTTTTTCATAAAATATAAATAATTTACAAAATATTTTCTCATAAATATCTACGATGTATCCTTCTTTGCGTAGATACTGAGCTTGGGTCACCATAAACTAACGAATCATTTCCAGTCGATAAACTGCCAACACTCTCTGGAATTCCACGAATGCCTGTAATCAAGAAAGAAAATAAAAATCATTAAAACAATGTATAAACCATGTTAATTTATAAAAGAAACAAAAAAGAACTTCGTTCTACAAAAATTTGCCTAAAGGCAGCATCGTCCCGTAACATGAAGTAGGGTGACAAAGGAATTATGCTTTACATGGTGCAAGATGTTTTTGTAATATGTAAAACTTTTAAAGACGACTTGCAAATTTTTACACAAGTATGTATTTTTGTTTTTATTTAACTCTTGACTGGGACAACTTTTACTATTTTCGTGTTGTAATTGAACAATAAACTAGAGAATAAAAAAAAGAGAGAAAATATTCATTGCAAAACTTCATCAGCAGCGTTGTCAACTTTGAAATTTCAAAACGCACCAAAGTGGAGAAAAAAACGCACCATTTAAGAGAAAACGCACCAAGTTTTAGAATTTTTTTTTTATTTAAAATCTTTAATGATTTAGTTTTTCAAAAAAGTGTAATTTTTTTGTATTAAAAATATAACAATAAAGCAGTCTTAAAGTTTAAGGTTTTTACAAGCAAACAAAATTAAAAAATAAAACTTAAGAAAAATAAAAAAAAACAAATATGTTTGTGATAATTTGTACTAGATAATACATTTTTTTCATATATTTCATACACAACTTTTGAAATAAAAAACAGCGATCATTCATAAAAAAATATTTCTGTATAATTACATACATACAGTTTAATAAGTAAAATTGCCCTACAAAATTCATTTTATTAAAGGCTTATTAAAGCAAAAAAAATATGATTAATTTGAAATTACATCAACTAATGGGACACCCTTTACCTTCCAAATCCAAATTTTATACTTGTTGTTATAGCGGACTCAACAATTCAGGTTCGTTGTAAATTTCAAGCGTCTGTCTACAACTGTTAAAAAGTATGGCCGCGCCCATAGTTTATATACTTGTTACTATATCGGCCATAGCAACCGACATTCTGTCCAATTTACAAGCGTTCGTCTATAACGGTTCAAAACATAGGCCCATATAAGTAAATTTACATAAATATGGGGGCACCCTTTAATTTTTAGATTTATTTTTGTATAACTTTTTGTTATTGGGAGCCATAGCAATACGCAGTCATTTTATATTTTACATAATCGTCCTTTACAGTTAATAATACACGTAAAAAATATGATGGGGACACCCTTTAGTTTTTAAGATTATAAACTGTTTATTAAACGGGACCATAATCTATCAATTACCAACAATTTTCAAAATCGGTTCAGAAATGACTGAATTCTGCAGGCACAAACATAAAAAAGCAACATTCAGTCGAATTGTACGAGTATAACCTCCTTCTTTTTTTGAAGTCGGTTAAAAGTTAACTGATCACGACAAAACTCTGCTTTTGCTAAGCTGTTTAACAGATACGACAGCAGCCTTTACTACAAAAACAATGACCATGAAAATCTAAAAGGGATAGTATATTCCATACAGTGAAATTTTTCTTTTTTAACACAACATAAATTAATACAACAACAATACCGTTTCATTTTGTGCTTATGATTTGGTACGTCTTAAACGAAATGGTATTAAAAAAGGTGTATTTTTTGTACAAAAATTTTGTTTGTTTTGCCAACACAAATTAGAAAAAGCACCAAAATTAAAAAATAAAAACGCACCACGCACCAACACGTGAAATTTTCGCACAAAAAATTCGAAAAAGCACCCAAAATGGTGCGAAACGCGCCAAGTTGACAACGCTGTTCATCAGTCGTTCAACTGTCATTCTGCTCTGATATCTTTGTTGTAAACAGATAGAGATTTTTGAGAATTTCCAAGTCATAGTGACAAACTTTTTCCGTGCTTACAAGAAATCGTCAAGTTGGAGTCAGATATTAAGCAAAAACGAAAACTTGCTACGTTCGCAGTAGTTTGCACAGCCATCGCGCGCAAAAACTTTCGAGTAAGAGTACGTGCAATAAATGGGATACGTATATTAAAAGAATAACTTTCCGTTAAAGCAGAGCTAATTTGTGTTTTAATATCAAACAAAATGTTTGTTTGTTCATATTAAGATTTGAAAATGGATTTGCGAGAATAATGTTAAAAACTTTGTATCTGAATATACGTTCTCCAAGCAGCTTATCAAAATTAAATAAAATATTTTATTTCAAAAATTGTTTCGAATATTATTTAATATATTTTTAAAATGTACTTTTCTTACTGTATAAAATGTATTTTTTTGTATTCGAATATAAAGTATATTTATTTGAATTAATTTTATTATGGATTAAAAATAGCAATTTTCAAGTTTCTAATTTATAACGTTTTTAATACTAATTTTATTCTCCAAATACCTTTAACCCTCTAGTGCGCAGTGATGCAAATTTGAATCATACCGAATATCCCTCTGTAGCTTTAAAATTTGAAAACAGTTTTATGTAAATGTTCGGTATATGTTGTCTCCATTTAATAGACGTCGTTTTCTCTGCTTTTGAAGTACCGTTGTAGCACCATTGAATTATTGTGCAATTTTGAAGTGCCTGCTCATTCGTTTGTTGTGCGTAGAGGAAACAGTGTGTTTTTCTGACCTTAAAATTTATTTAAGTTCAACAGGTTTATAAACAGTTGTGATTTTTACATAATTTACACTCTTTTTTTATTACAATATTATAGTGTGTATTGTTTATTTATGGTAAGTACTTTGCGCTAAATGCGCAATGATGCAAATTTGCATCAAAGGATTTTTCGCCTCCTGCGCCCTTATAAATGAAAATTTTACAAACTGCTAGAACAAAAGTTTGTTTTTAAACCATTTCCTTTCGTTTAAGTAGTATTTTATTTAATTTGGTTTTCTTGCGCACTAGAGGGTTAATATGCTTTAAAAAATAAAGAATGTATTTAAACCAAACTTACTGAACGGAGATTTCGATGATGTCCTTACTTGTGATCCCACCGATGAGCCTGAACTAATGATTTGTGAATTTTTCATGAACTTAGAAAATACGGAAAATAAAAGTTTTTTACTTCTTAGTTTTTATGAACAATAAAAACAGCAATAAATTAAATTATTTTATCCCATTTTCTTAAGGTATTAGAAGCGCAATATTTAAACAATTTTGTATGAATTTGAGATAAAAACCTTTAAAAAAAAGCAAAAAATAATTTTATATATATATATATATATTTGTTTGGTGAATATTTTTTAAAAACACAAAATAAAAGGGGCACTGGGATAATGTGGGCTATAGAAAGTTTGGCTAAAATTTTACGAAATTAACTGTTCATGATAGGTATTAAAAATCCAACATCGTTTAGAATAATATTTTTTTATAATTTTTGTGTAAAGAAATTAATTTTAGAAAGATGGTGCCCTTCTGCTGGCAGGAACAAAAGAAGTGTTACGCTATTTTTGGCTTGTGCATAGCCAGAAGTTCCAATTTATACCACCTCGCTCTGGCAGCCGGTAATAAGCTCCTAGTTAGATCCTATCTCTGCTAGGAATCTGGCGAAATGCCTCGAGCGGAGAAAATCTAGAACTTTCTTAGACCAGTTTAGCACAGGACAGCTTTCGTTTGTTGGGAACTTGCTTTCTGTGAAAATGATGGTTGGGCGAACCTAATGTAATAAAAATTCCCTATTCTGCAGCATACGCCACGGATGCGTAAACAAAGGGTTGCTAGGTCTTTAGTATGCAAACCCAGGATACCAATCGACCTCCAGTATTAATGCAAACTTACCCTTGCATATGGAGCTTTATAAGAATGAACATCATTTTCTAGATATTCCTTAGGCTATAAAAGTTATTGTGAATGAATTTGCTTTTTAGGGCTAAGGTAAGTACATGTCAGAACCATCCCGTCAAATTCGAGTCGGAGTCTCTGTAGCTCATATCTAAACATTAGACGCAAAGGCGGAAGAGGTGACGGAAAAGGAATAAAGCTATTGAGGATGACGGAAGAGACGACCGAGAAAGTGAAAAAAACGCTTTAGAGATTTAATAATAGCGCTAAGCTCTCGGACAAGGTCCAACCACAGAAGGAGAAGAATCTGCAAAAAGAGCTCATTAGAGCAATCTCAAAAGTATTTGAATTAAACGAGGTTAAAAGGGCACCAATCACAACCCGAGCAATAGTTACACATTAATATGAAGCCGAAGGTTGATGAGAAAGTAAGACTTTCATTTGGGCAAGTAGCAATTAAAGTTCTTATTTTAGGTATAACCGACACATGCATGAATGGTTCTCTAGAGAATAACTAAGGGAGTGGCTTTAAGGCATCACTGCTGTGTGCTCTAGACAATCTGAGTAATGTTAGTAGTGATATTGGTTTCGCAGCAAATGCGAAACTTGTCGAAAGGTTCATTATAATAACGTGAAAAAACCAACCAATAAACAGCTGCTAGATCAATTTAGACCAATTTATTTATAGGTGTTAAGCTAAGAGTCGGTAGCTTGCAGGTGTTACAAAAGGAATTCAGGATGATGTCAGGTGGTAACTGGCAAGCACTAGGCTTGCCAGTGCGTTCATACACTTAGAAAGCTCATCCCATAGTCTGTTAGCAGTAGATTTTAATATGCTCAATTAGGAAGCATGTTTTTTTTGCCAAATTTTTGTGTTCATTCATAAATCTTAGATTGAACATATTGTAATAATAATTTTATCATAATTTAAAATTAAATTTGTTTAATTCACACTTTTTTTTAGCCAATTTGTTGCATTTTTCATCTTATTCGAACTAAGTTTTGTTAACGTATGAGAGTTCGTAAAAAACGTACGTTCATTTATACGATAACGATACGTATGTTATAATCGGCATTATTGTGAATTATTATCCGTTAACGTATGTCATAATCCGAAAAACGCATTTTTACGATACGTGTAGTACGTTCACGGATATGACGATTCCATCCCAGTTTGCTTTTGTGAATTATAGTTTTTAAAATACGAGACATTGGCTTTGTTCTATACATTTTTTGAAAGACAAGCTTCGTATGCAAAAACGTGCATATAGAACAAAAACGGACCAAAAATATTAAATATTTTATTTTTTTGTGACTTCACGTTGCACTTGGCAAATAAAATTAAACAAAGAGAGAGAGAGAAAAAAACCAACTTGTTTGTCGTTGGTTTTTTTACGCAAAAACCGGTAATATTTAATTAGGTCCGCTTGTTTTTAATCGATTATATCAATGAACTTAACGGACCTTTAGATTTAGTTGAACTATTAAAAACTTGTAAGTCACCAAAAATGTCCTTTTGGCACGTATTATGAGAAAACAGTATATTCATAATATTAAATAGAACATCGTTGGGCCAAAAGGAATATACGAAATATAATACTAAATAAACATGGTCAAAAACTGTTTTTTTTTAACGACAAACTGTTTATTTGATGAACATCTTCAGAATTCAGTTATTCAAGAGAAATCATAGGTAGATGCTGTGACATACTTTAATAATTTGTTTAATACAACTTAAAATATTTTTACAACTTTTTGTCTTTGTTTTTTAAGCTTAAATTAAGAATTCTCAAAACAGTTTGGTAAATCAAAATGAACATGAACGTGATATCCAAGCCCAATCAATTTGATTAATTTTTTGCTTATTTTATATTCGAAACTAAACTTGTTTCAAGAAAGTAACAAGTATTGCCTTAAGTGGACTTATAAAGACATAATTATAAGATTTAGTTTACAAGTTAGTCAATATTATATGCAATAAAGTTTTTGTTGCGCAAAAACACATTTCCTCTCATTAATTTACATTTTGTTTTATCTTATACAAGTAGGTACATATAGAGCGAGCGTTTTTTTTTTACCAATTACAGAAATTGGTTTTTAACTGGACAAATTATATTTTAACTAGTAACTCGAAGCAGAACCGGAAAATCCAGGACATCTGGCACCCATAGACAGCACATATGATATCTACAGAGGACACCAATTGTAGGCATTAAACAGGGAAGTAGCGCCCATCTTGTTAATTTACGTTGGGCAGAGGTGTGCTTTAACAATATGCTATGCAGTGTTAAGGACTAACAGCTCAAAACTCTGTATGACAGGAGATGGACAAAGATCCGAAGACTTATAAAATAACGAAGAATATGAGCAAAATCTTTCGAGACATATCGGTAGTGCCTTATACCGAGCAGCTCGTAACTTTTGTGAAATCGGGCGAACTAGAACACGGTTACGCTAGATTTGAACAATGCCAATAGATCGAATTTTCCACGCCTTATTATAGTGGGGTATAAGCAATTTGGTTGGAAGTATTAGGGAAGTATTGATCGGTGCACCGCTCTGCATGAACTTGTCAGAGCCGCGGAAAGAGAAATTATCAATAATTGATAATGAAAGTTCCTTTGCTAAAATCTATTTTCAAGTAGGGAAGTGCTCTACTATAATTAAGGTTAATCGGCATTACTCTGGATAAAGAACTTACTTATAAAAAACACATTGAAATGAAGAATCGAAAAGCTTAAAGGATGCCAAAAGTATGTGTGGTGCTATTCATACGGCTCCAAGCCAAGAAATTGAGGCAAAGTAGCGATTGAAGCCGTTAGACTTATTCATTTGGTCAGTAGCTGCTACGTTAGCTTTGCATATGAAGATCGATGGCATGAGGGTATTGACCATGGATGAGGGTATTGACCTGGCCAGTAAGCTGTAATGCCGATGAAACACATAACACTCATTGCGAAAGCCGTTGCGCACAATGCGTCTATAGAGAACGTCATCAGCATTTATACTAATTGCTCTCCTATGGATGGCAGAGCAGGAGCTGAACCTGCCTAGTAATTTGCGTCTGCGGGCATATGTCTACGTTTATCAGGTAAGTTTTTTTGGGTGGCTGCATTTGCGAAAGGTTCTCATTGCACTTGACAACCAGTCGCTTATAAAACGAATGTGGTAAGTAAACGTGTACTTAAATCTAGTACTAAATGTGTTTTCAATCTAAACAGATGTGCTGCTATTAATAAGGCAACGTCAATTTTGGTTACACAGTCACAGCTGGGAATGAATCAGCAAACCAGCTGACAAAAGGAGGATTTGATGTGAATTTTTATGTCAGAAAACAGAGTAGTACTTGTAAACTGACCTAATTTAAAAAGGAGAATGGCTGCTAAATGTAGACATGCTCGAATAGTGTTAAAAGAGCCCCTTGGCAAGAAGGCTAGTAAGATGCTCAGATATAATAAAAGTAATTTCCAAAAAGGATGATACTTGTAGACTGGCCCTGACCGGCATAAGACTTAGAACCACAGGCCATGGAGGATCTAAGCCTTAGGGTACGGTCAGATTAGTCAAATATTTGACCAAAATGACGTAATTTTTGTTCTATTGACCTCTTAAGGAAACGGTTTTCTTCCATATCCCCCACGTTTATTATAAGTGTTAAATGTCAATAGTTGATCAAAGTTTAGCAATTAAGTAGTAAAAATTATTGCCTAGAAACATACTAATTTAAACGTTGTCGTGTTGTCAATAATAAACACTATACACAGCAATATACATAGGGTTCTTGCCGAATCTTGATATTTCTCCCAGTTTTTCTTCCAAGATTTTAACTGGATTTAAAAAAATCATAAAACGATTGAATAGTTTTTAAAAATAATCGTTTTGTTGAAACAACACTTCTATTTACAGCTTTCGTCTAACAAATATAGCAGGAGTATAGTTCAGACATGTCTGCACAAGCGATAAAAATTATCTACAATTAAATAAATAAAACTAAACCTGACCATACATCCAGAATTTAAACGAGAACAGCAAACACAGTAAAATTCTTTGGTAATGCTAAATCTATGTGTTTGGTATAAGGATCCTTGCAGTTGTAACTTTTATCATAATTTAAAATAATTATAGAACTCGACTTAATTTCACGCTTTATTTTAATTCTGTTCTGTATCGCTACATTCGTCATCAGAATTTTTCGCATCTAAATACCTTAGGGATTTTTTTTAATTTCAAGCAAAAATCAATTCTCTTAACTAAAATAAAATGAAATTCAAGCTTAAGAGAAAGCCAACAAATTTTTTATTAATGTGTCAACTTTAAGTTTAATTTTTACACATCATAAATCTCATACTTTATACAAAGAGTGTCTATCACAAAAAAGCAGAGGTGTTTCTAAGTGCTGTTTATATTAAAAAATATTATTTGTATGACAGTTTAAAAAAAAATAAACTTATCCTCTATATTCAGACTAAAGACACTTTATTTGCGTAATTATTTTACATTTTACCTCAAAAGACTTTATAAAATGATATTTAAAAGCCACCATGCACGCCACTGTAGGTAGTACCAATCTTTCAACTATTCGTTGACACATCTGTCCTATGCAACCAACCAGCTACCCATCTATTCATTCTTTAATGACAGTATGTTGTTAGTAGATACATAGATACATTGTGGTTTATTATAATTAAAATGTAGGTTACAGGCTAATGAATTTATAACTCACCGAGATTTTGAACAACAACAACAACATTAAAATGGAAGGCAGTAGCAAGAACCACTTAAACATTAACAGGCACCCCAAAAATGCAAGAGGATCTACATACTCATTCTTTATTTATTTTTTATTTTTTTTTTAATCAATAGGCAACAGGATTCCCAGCATCGGTATAAAATTTATTTATACTTATTTAAGACTCGGAACAAAGAGAATCTTTTTCCTAATAAAAACTTCTTCAGTGTTTGGAAAATAAAGATTTTGTATATATTAATTTACTTCTGAACATACACACATCCAATCATATGTGCTATATTCTTCTAAACATTTTTCTTAAAAAAATACATTAGAATATAAGACACTCCGAATTAATATATATCTAAATTAAAACCTTTACAACAATTTGAAGTCGATTTAGTCAGGACATATACATCAATAAAATGGCTTTTAAGTACAAAATCCGTTTTAATTCAGCAAAAATAAACAAAGAAATTCTAAGGATTTTTGCTGGTAACTTCAATTGTGCAGTGATTCTAAAAAAATAAATATTTAGCCAGATGAACAAACATCACAAACCACAGTTGGACAAAAACGACAATGTAATAGTTAAACGCTAACAACAATACTTTTTGAAAGTATGGACAATTTTGAAGTTGATTTTATTAGTGAATCATTAAAGTTTAAGTTCATTGTAAATTAGAAATATTAAGTAGCGAAAAGTTTTTCGGAAGTTGCTAGCCACTAGAGCTAAATCGTTCTTTTATTTTAATTCGTAACGAATTAGTTGAATCAATTCAAAAGTGAAAGGCAGAAATGAATTTCAATTCGTTTCCAATTTAAATAAATTTCTTAAATAAATTGCATTTGCATTGAATTCATTAAAATGAATTAGAACAGTGAATTGGAAGTGAGTTACATCCATCAAATTCATGAGCAGATCTAGGAGTTATGAAAAATGGAAATTTATTCTACCAAAATGAAAATATTCAGTACAGAAATTGAAAAGTCTTGCCCAGATCCGCGCCTTATAAAAGACTATGCTGGATGATATGCAAAACGAGAGTAATGCTTTCTGTATTTTACATTAAAAATGAAATGAGTAATAAAAAGACAATGATGTTTACTGCGTATAGTTAAAAAATCAATTCAATTTTCAATTAAGACAATTCAAATAATTTAGTTATAAATTTCTAATTATATTTATATTTCAGTTGAACTAATTTAAAATCAATTCAATTCAGATGAATTGGAAATGAATTGCACTTCACTTTCATAATTTTTTTTGATTTAGAAATGAATTTTAATTCATCCTACAAGTTCATTTGAATTATGAACAAATTTTAATTTATTTTACGAGATTCATTTGAGTTGACTTAAACTTCATTCAATTCATCTTTTTTCTGTGAAAAGGATTAATTGAAAATATGATAATTCAAGGCTTCTACTCACATTTTTGTTTTTGAAATTATTCAAAAAATTTAAACCTAAACTGCATTAACATATTTCAAAAAAATAAATAGATTACGGTTGATGTTAGTTTATTAATGTCAGTTGAAAAAACATTTAGCTGGAATTGAAAACTTAATTTTTTCATTAAATTATTAGTTGAACAGTACCTCGTTTCTGTATTTCTCGAATCGTAAAAGTTTTCGCATGAAACAACTGAATTTTTAGAAAAACGATGTAAATTGAAACAAAAAATGGGTTTTCTCACACAAGTGTTTCTGTATCTTTAAAATGCGAGAACTATATGTCATTTAAGTTATTTTCCAACAGTTATTGGAAGTATGCAAGAAAAAGTGTTTCTGTACCAATATTTTGTGAAAAGTTTTACGCAAGAACTGTCAAAACAACTCACATTTAAAAACAGTGCGAAAACGAGTAAGATTAAAAATATATTTTTAAATTTGTGTAAACATGGAGTCTAATTCAGACGAAAAGGTAAAAAGCAATTTAACTTAATAATAAAAAAGTATTATCAATAAGTATTCATGCATTTATTTATGTTTTGTATCTTTTTATTTACAAAATAGAAAATTTAATAATATTTCGCCGATCATTCTCTTCAGCTATTATTAAGACCACACTATACATTTTTTTCGCTATATTATCTAAAACTTATTTTATTTATTAACTTTTATATTGTTTGATAATTTATTTCTTTATTTTGACGTTTTGTTTTTATTTGACACTAGTACTGGAATTATTCCAGTAAAAACAGAATCAATGTTGTCTTTTTTCGCATTAAGAACCAGAAACACTTTTTACTCGCAAATCGAGAAACGATGAAAATTTTTGTTTCACACTTGATGTGAAAACTTTTACGATGCGAGAAATACAGAAACGAGGTACAGTTTTGGTGTTGTAACAAATGAATTAAACATTTTTGGCTTAAGTTCAATTCCATTTCACTTTCTAAAAATCTTTTATTTGTTATTTTATTTATTAAATTATTAGTTGAATTGTTTTGATGTTTTTCATAAAAAATTAAAAGTTTTTTAAAGTAAAATGGAATTGAACTGAAGCCAAAATTATTTTAATTCATTTGCAGTAAAATTAAAAACTTCACTGGACATTTTGGGTGAAAAAGAAATGGAGGCATTTAAAGTAATTTGAATATTGAAAAATTCAGCTGCTTTTCTAGCTGCAACACAAAACACTGTGTTTTTCGCGAAAAGTCAACGAAATAAAATAGTAATCATGTTAAAAGAGTTGTCGGTTTTCCATCTATTTGGAATAATTTGCTATTTTGTCAGCCCGTGTAGTATACAAATATGATCCTAAGTATCAGATATATATTGACATATTAAATTACCATTAAATTATCGTAATTCCATTTCTAGAAAATTTGCATTGCTTGGTTTAAGAACATCTGTATGACTGTCAAACTGTTCAAGAAATTTTTTGAATTGATGATGAGCTTTTCAAATCTGCTGAATATAGTCAACGATGAGCAGCACAGATATAATTACATTTTTGTGTTTATAATATTTTGCAACTAAAATCACTTAAGTAGTAAAAATTTTCTCGACTGTTACCAAACTGTTTAGTGGTATATACTTGTATCTCCCAATATGTTATCAAGTCCACTCATAATATTAATACCACGAATAGTATTTTTAAGAGCTACCAAATCTAATAGTGCTTCGTTCACAAATAAAGATGTTGAAACGTTTCATATAAATACAGTTATCTGCGGATTTTCCTGTATATCGGTTGATTCGCCTAGGGCTAAGCTAAAAGCTACACAACTTTTTCCGAAATGCGTCGCTCGCTTATATGATGTGATACTGGAACATTGCTAATGAAATCAGAATTTTTACTACCTCCTTCATTTTTTTTTACAAATTCTGCTTTGGTGTAAGGTTGATTAGCACGGCGGATGTTCGAAGGGATCGTAAAAATATTAATATGAAAATTTTTCATTCCGAATCTTCTTTATGTTAATTTACTTTAATCGTGCTTAATATTTTCAAATATAAATATTTCATAATATTCTTATGAAATATTTATTATTTCAAATTACAAATGAAATGCGAAATATGATTATAATGTTTGCTGTCTCTTTTCTATTTTCTTTCAAAATGTTTTTTGTACCCTTCGAGTTAAGTTAGTTTTTAAGTTAAGTTAATTTTATTGAGACTTGAAAATTAAGGTTACAAACTGGTCTTATAAAATTTCATAGGTTAGAATTAAAAACTTAGAACTATGTGTATGATTCTAATCATGTAAAAAAGTAACCGCGACGTGCTATAAGAGAAAAATTGGATATTCAATGCTGACAAGATAAAGACGAAAAATGTGCTTGCTCCCGGCACTACATTAACAGGAAAGTTAAAAAACAAACAAAAAAAAAACCCTTCGAGATGAAGGGTATATTATAAGTTTTTCGTTTCGTGTGTAATTTCTACAATATCTATTTTCGACCCCATAAAGTATATATATTCTGTCTTCTTATGCATATTGAAGTCGACTGAGCAATGTCCGTCTGCCCGTCCGTTTTCGGGTTGAAATCAACTTTGCGAAGGCACTAGATGAGCTGAAGAAAATTTAAATACGTCAATCGATTATACATAGTTTCGAAATTTTTTTCTCTGCCTAAACATTTATGGTTTTAAATTAGTTAAGGGCCGAAAACCAATATTATTATTATTGTATAGTCTTTATTTTTTCTTTCAAAGGTCACCTTTCTTCTCTAAATCCACCATTATATCTATCGGAAAAATTTTAAAAGCTTGAGTTCTTTTTCTCTAGAAACAGTTTAATAACTAGTTCTGGTCGAACCATGGCATATTTTTTTAAATATTACTATGTACACTATTCTACGTATTTTTACTTTGGGAATTTTTAAAAGTTTATTGTGTCGTTTACAACGTAGGTTTTTTAATTTTTAATGTCTTCTTCAATCAAACGGTTTCGCCTGTCCCTGTTTATAAATAAAGACACAAACGCAAAACCTATCAACCACCAATTTGTGGTTCAGAAATTTATCGATTAAGAGCAACATAAGTATAGACACACATGCACACATATGTACACAAGAACATATTATTTACTAACAATGTGAACAAATATTCTTCAACTGGCAAAAAATTTCTGTTTACATATTTACATTTAAACTTCTCCTTAGATGCATCTATGGCATGGTGAACTATGAGAAAACTTTTCACAATCAACATCAAACACAAACAAAAAACCTAAAAAATTAACAACGTTTTTCACAATAATTGTTGGCTTAATTTTATTTCTAACATTCTAAGAAAATTTTGGAGAACAAAAGTTTTGAAAACTACTTTTTTGAGTTCAGTTAAAACTGAAACTTAATTGAAAAGGAAACTCAAGCGCTAAGTTAACGACATATATGTATGAACGCGGTAAACTATTGCGCTGAAAAGCGAGGATTTAGAATCCAAGATTAGAAACAACACATTAGTAAATAAAAGCTATCATTAGCATCAGCCTTTACAACAATTTTTACCACCATGACGACACAATTCTTTCATTAAATTCTATTAGCTTAAAATTTCGTATTGTAAAAAAATACAAAAAGCAGAACTTTAAATAAAACTAATTATACGAATTAGGAGAAATATTTTACACTGCAATTCCATTTCGGTATAACTGCACTTGAATGGAACATTCCCTTTTTAATAATAAAGAAAACATAACCTCACAACAACTTTACCTGTTTTTCCAAATCATTTGATCATTTGACATCGAAAGTTTTTGAAATGAATTTATGAACTTATACAATTTATATGAACATTTCTAATTTTGTTTTCTTAAAACCAATAATTGCAAATAACATTTTGCTTATTTTTTATTACATTTGATATCGTCTTTCTTCTAATTTTCTTAAAATTCATTTTTCTAAATTTAAAAAAAAAAATCGTTTAAAAAATTTATTTTATATTTGTATATCTATTTTCTTTACGAATTGACATATTTTAATGAAAATAAAAATAAAATATTTAAATCATTTTTTCATCGTTAGGCTGCGTTAAATATATCTCTCTAAAATATTTCTAAAAGCAGTCGAATTTCAAGCATTTGCTTTTTGTTGTTTTTGTTTTTTAAACAAGTTTGTCGGAATTATATTCGAGTCTCTTTTTAAATGCACAACTGATTAATCAGTTTAAAGTCATATTGGGTAGTCTTAAAAGACTCACTTTGGTGATTTTTGTAAAAACAATTTTTCAAATGCAAAATGGGTATTCAAATGAAATTCCAATGCAAAGTATATACGTTGTATACATACATATGTATGTACATTGTATAAAAAATAATTGTAAAATATAATCTTTCGGAAATTTCACCTTAAAGAGAATGTTTTTGTTTTTTCGCATTTTTTTTTTTTGTTTTTGCTGCTGATTTTTATAACATTTACATTTTTTGATGTATCTACTTCAGAAGTTTCAGAAGTTCATTTTCAGGAGTTTTAGTTACACTTACTTTTAATTTGTATTTGAATTTCCATGACTGATATATACTATAAATGAATGTATTAATGTATGTATATATAAATATCATAATTATTAGTGAATTATACTTGTAAAGAGAAGAGTAAACATTAGATACTTACGGAATGAAATTCACTTTATGCTTCCCTACAACCTTATCCAGCATTCTTTGTACCTATCTATCTATTGTAAATTTGATATTTCTACAACTATTTAAAAAACATTGGATATGCAAATTCAATTTCATAGCATTCCATTTTTAAAGATTAATTTATTTATTTACAAAACTCAATATTTATTATACTAATATTAACATATACTACCAAAAACTATACTCACATTTATTTGCAATTCTTATTTTAAAGTTATATGTGTGATATATATTTTGTATTATATTAAACATATTTTTGTTAAAATTTACTCCTTCGGGTTCTAAATGTACCAATTACAATAAAATTTATATTAATCTTTATTTTAATAATACTTATAATAATACAGTGCAATAATAGTAATAAATAGAGTTGTGCCCGGTCGTTCGTTTCAGTTACCGGTCTTTTTCGGTTATTTTTCAAAGACTGATCCATTCGTTCAATTTGAACGATTGATCGAATTTGAACAACATTCCTTATAGTATGTGAATTTCTTGTCTTTTTATCAAAACCACTAGTATATAGAGGTGAAACCGTTGGCAAATAGAAAACAATATAATCTGTAGGTTCTTAAGAGAGAGATAAAGTGCTTTTTTATAATGAAAAAATGGAAAATAAACAAAACAAAAACTAGATATTCAACAAGAAATAAAAAAATAATTATTGTTCGTGAAAATAAATAACACAATTATTAAATTACTTAAGAATATGATATGATGTGGCTTTACGAGATAATTTCAACATATACAAGTAAACACGTCCATAAATCTGCAGTGTTTTTTAACGTAGAAGTTGTGATCTGTGCCAGCAATGCACCATCATTGTTTGTGTGTTTACACAATAAATAGTACAAAAATTAGAAAAAAAAACATGATCATAACACAAAGCCTAGAGTTGGCTGAGTAGACTCATCAAAATGTACAATTGCTTTTCTTTTTCTGAGGCAAAAAACTGACACCGGCACAGAGTCGCAGGTAAAGTTTTCCTCTCTTAAACTGTCTGATTCTGTAAGCTATCAGCTCTGAGATAACAAAAGAATGGATGTCTTGAAAAATCGTATGTTGAAAGAAATTTAAAACAATTCCTGTTTATTTTCCACAGCTTTTAGCAGTCTATCTATACATTTTCCTTTTCTAACGGAAGAGGAGGCAAGCTTGTAGAAGATCATATGGTGCTTAAAAGCTATAGACCTGCTGACGCTTAGATTTCCAGTAGATCCACCTGTAAGTCTTAATGATTTTATGCAATTATTTCGCTTCTTTATCTTTGTCCCATATCAATTTAGTTAATTAAAATCACTTTTTTTAATTTAAATGTTACAACTTTTCCATTAAAAAAGAAACACCACAACAAAAAAACCAAATATTTTGAAAAAAGACATTAATTCTAATTAAAATTAAATATGTACTAACAAACGTATACATATATACAAAAACGACAACTCCTCTTAATACATAAAAATTAACTAAAATAAAAGAACATGACATAAAAAACGGTAACAAACACTGGACGAAAGGAGCCGTTTAATGTCTCGCTCAGTGCGTTCACTTAAGTCATTCGTTCAAGTTAACCCGTACACTATTGAACAAAAGGACCTCAATTAAATGACCGGATCATTCCGTTTACTTGAGTGATTCGATCAATTTAACCCATTAGTAATAAAGAAATAAAAATACTAATAGTAATATTACAGCAGTAATAATTTGAATTACAGTAACACTTATAAAAAAGAATATATATGTACGAGCTTTTTTACTTTTAATACACATATATCGAATTTATTAATTAAATAAAAATAATATCAATCAAAATACGCTATAAATTCTACATTTTAATGTTAAATAGAGACAAAAAATCTGTAACACCTGATCCGCAACGTGTACGTAAGAGTAACAAGGCCTTTAGATTTATACAAATAAGTTTTTACGTAAATAGAGACATATATTTTCTTATTCGAAAATTGTTTGAATAAAACCGAAATAAAGGAAGCTCTAGAGTAAGTTTCTCAAATAAATAAATACAAATTAATGGACAGTGTATAGATACTTAGAAAACAAGTACTTCTTTTTACCTGAACCATTAAAATTCTACTTTCCTAATGTCGGTAAAAACTGAAAACTCGCATTATCACCTTCGAAGCTTTCCTAAACTTTGGTTTTAATGAAACCAACAAAACTTATAATGTTAATGTTGATATTATGATATTAAAGTAAGTGTAGGAACATTAAGGATCGAAAATGATTTTTGTTTGATTTTTTATTGAACCAATGTTTTTTTCCTACTAAACTTTAATTACAAAGTTACGAATGTCTAAGAAGAATGTCAAGAATGCAATTTTAATATATAAGGGCACAACTAACGTTAATATGTAAGTTAACACACTCGGTAATCTGCATGACCTACATTTTATCCAATTAGCTGTCAATGTACAACGTCCTGTAGTGCAACTTGCTGACGATGCATATACCATTGATCATGTTGCAACATTTTATCAGTGACCTATTTTACTTTAATTTATTAATTACTGATGAGTATGGATTATTTCAATGATTCTTTATTTAACTGTATTTAATGTTAATATCTTATTGCTGACTACGAATTATATTTAACTTTAATTTATTAAATATTTATTGTTTAGTACGAATTATTTTAGTATAAAAAGATTGTAACAATTTGTCTAAGCTTCTACAGTTTTGGGCAATTAAGAGGGTAACATTAATTAACTTACAAAGTTTATTTTCTTCTGTTTCTTCCAAGAATAGAACAAGGGCCAAGGGTTGGCCCCAACTTTAATTTCTTAGTGTTCCTTTAGAGGAACTTGTATGTTTGTAAACCTTATAAAAAAAAGAAAAAAGGAACAAGGAATTTTAAAGATTAAATTTGTTAACGAAAACATATAAGTAAGTTTTTACAATGACACACTATTCATTTACTTGGCCTTTATTAAGCGAAAAATAATTTCTGCATCTGTAAATAACTGTTTCTGTTAAACTTCAGATACTAGAATTTTTATAAAGCAAAAAAATATACTTATTAAAGATGGTCCCATTATTAGCTTTTTTGTGAAGTCTAACATACAAAAATATAAATATTCAACAAACAAAAAAAAAAAAAATAATAGATGTTTAATTTTGTTTGGTAGTTGTAATTTGGAGTTGTATCTTATTTAAAATTTAACTTGTTTAGGTTTAAACTTTGTATTTAGATTTAATTTCATCTCAAATTTTTTTTCATTCTTAAGTTATAAGCAAAGAAGACAAAGTTCATAGAAAAAACGCGACAATACGTTTTCAACATACACTATACAAGTTCACTGTAAATTTACGCAAACTTGAGCAAATATTTAGATCTGTTAGATTTGTACTCAATGCAATGCGTAAATAGCACAAAGATCGTCAAGCACTACACGAACCCAAAGTACTGAACTTGTGAATACATGGCCAGTATAAAATCCTTAAAGTCCTGACTTGACACCGGCGAAATATACATTAACATCATCCTATTCCATAACAAAAAATAACATTTTTTTGTTTTTTATTGTTTATTTATTTTATTGAATAAAACTATTTTTACAATTCATTAATTTGTCCTCAGCGTCTCTAAGGAATTATTGAGGAAACGTTGGCTAAAATTTTACATGTTATGAACAATAGAAACTACATGTGTATAGGTATATGAATATTAGTATCTCAGTTCAGAATTAATTTCATAAAAATATTAGGTTAGGTTAGGTTAGGTTGCACAGGCCGTCGGCGTAATAAGACCGACTCACTTGGGTTCCAAGGGTCCCATATTGTCACCTGGAAACAGGATGTGCAGGGATCAGATTCAGGTCCCTACAGCACCATCAAAGATCCAAATCAAAACCACCCCGAGGACCGGATAAACAAGTTTATCCTAGCAACATCACAGACAGATTAGTCTGCAAGACCATGCAGTCTCGGACTGCCGAAGATGGCCGCTCTATTGCCAGAAAGAGCTGGGCAGTGGCAGAGCAGATGCTCCACCGTTTCCTCCTCTTCCTCATCTTGACAACTTCTACTGTAGTCGTGATGCGGAAAATTCAGTCTCCTAGCATGGAAACCAATGACACAGTGCGCCGTCAGCACAGCTGCTCCGAGGAAACCTCAGTAGATTTGCGGATCCCCCACTATCGTACTGAGGCCACAGTGTCCTCGAGACCCTGCAGGTAGCCTCTTCTGACCATCTAGACTGTGCAGCCCTAAAGAGTTCCTGCCGAAATAAAGCTCTACAGCAGCTTAATGGGACTCCCTCCAGTGGATCTATCTCTCGGTCTCCCAACCGGGCTCCAAATCTGGCGAGTTCGTCCGCGACTATGTTTCCTGGTATGCCCGAGTGAGTTGGCACTATAGTTCCAGGGGGAAATTTCTCGCCATCTCGTTAAGAGATGTCCGGCATTCATGAACCAATCTGGATGTCGTATAGACACCCGATAAGGAGTTAATCGCGGTCTGGCTGTCAGTGAAGATACGGATATCCTCTCCGTATATTATGTGGTACCTCATCTAGCAAGCCGCCCTTCTAATGGCTGAGATCTCAGCCTGTACCACGCTACATTGATCATTAAGCCTGAACTTCATCCTGATCCAAAATCTAGGAATGAAGACGCCCCCCCCCCTCCGATCACCGTGTCAGACTTTGACCCATCATCTGTGACATGGGGGTGGGCGTGCAATAATCGATGTTGTCAGGAATAACCGAGGAACATTGCCGCATGTCCAAAGTCCCCTGACCACCACGTCACTGCTGCATCCAGTCTGACCGCCGAATTCATGGCCAATTGTTTGGCCATGAGATGGACCGGTAGCCAGTGCAGCATTGTAAAAAGGGCCTTCGACGGAGTGGTTCGCATTGCACCGGTGATCATTAAGGCCGAAGTGCGCAGTTTCCTGTTCAGTATACTGCAGTTCGCCAGTCTGCCCAGTGCGGGCCACCATACGAGGACCTTATACATTAGTATGGGTTTTATTACCGTGTCAAAGAGCCAGTACGACGTTCTGGGATTGATACCCCAGTGTCTGCCTATGGCCTTTCTACACAACTACAAAGCCCGAAATCGGACATTGGGGGTCCACGACAGTTTATAGTTTAGGATGATACCCAGATACTTCGCCCTGTCAGACAACGCAAGCTCCACTCCATTAAGGAGTGGTAGCGGAAAAACCGGAATCTTGTTTCTTCTCGTGAAGAGCACAAGCTCCGTTTTCCAAGCGTTCTCGCTAAGCCCGCTCTCGGTACACCACCTCCTGACGCAACCCAGCGCCGATTGCGATAGCGTGTCAGAATACATTCCTGACACTGCAGCAGCAACGTCATCCGCATATGTCCCAGTCCTGAACCCCTTGCAGTTCATTTCTGTCAACAATGCGTTCATGGCGAGGTTCCAGAGAAGGGTAGATAATACCCCCACATGTGGTGTACCTCGCTTAGCTACCCTGTATATGGTAGCTAGCCCCATACTGGAAGCAATGACCCTATTAGTCAATAGATTCCATACAAGAGCTTATTATTGACCGACTTACATTCAGTCCCTCTACGTTCACCATAATGGCCTCCGGTTTCACATTATTTAAGGCCCCTTCTATGTCTAGAAAAGCAACCAATGCATATTCCTTATGCTCTAGGGCTTTTTCTATAAACCCCACAAGGGTGTGTAGTACCGTCTCAACAATATCTGCCCCTGACATACGCATGTTGAGAGGCGGAGAGTCGGTCCGGATTAACCATCCTCAGAGGTCTATATTTTTAAGGTCATTTAAATAAATTGAGAAAAAAGGGGACCCAATGAGGAACTCCATAAATCACGTCACCAACAAAACTTTTAGAATTATTTATTTCCACATATTGTTTTCTATTTGCAAAATAACTTTTAAACAATAATAGCTCACTACCTTGTATACCATAACATGACAGTTTTTGCAACAAAATATCATGATCAACCAAATCAAACGCCTTTGTAAAATCGAAGAACATCCCAGCCACACCATTAAATCCTTCATCTAATGATTTGCAAATAAATCTTACTACATTCACCACAGCATCTTCTGTACTACTTCCTTTTCTAAATCCAAATTGATTATTTTCTTAAAAATAATTTTGAAGTCGATCATACAATAGCTTTTCAAAAATTTTATCAAATGTCGATAAAACCGATGTAGGACGGCATTACCCAACACCTTATGCGTTGATTTCTTTAGGAATTGGAATTACTTTATCTATTTTCAAAACATCTGCATAAATTGATGTGTTGATCATTTAGTTAAAAATAGTAACCAATGTAGGCATAATTTCATCTTTACATTTCTTAACAAGCGTAGCTGTTATATTATCATTACCAGAACTTTTGTTTTCTTTCAAATTCAATATAACATCTTCTAAATCACCAGCAACAGTATAATTTAAGTTAAAACGAAGTTGTAAGGGAAAAATAGTACGAAAAAAGTTAAATGCATCATCTGGAAAAACATCAATTTGTTGGTTAAGGTTTTGTACAGTATCAATGAAGAATCGCCTTCGTTGAGTCGCAGAAAATTCTCTCACCTTTAGTATCATTTAGATTAATGTTGTTGTTGTTTGCTCGTCCAAGAGTATTGTTAATAAATCTCCAATATTTCCTAGCATCATTTGCTGTTTTTTTCAAGCTTTCAATATAATACTGACTTCTACATTTGGTGATTGCGGCTTTAACCACTTTACTTATTCTTTTCAAAGATTCTTTAATGTACTGATTATTATTCGTTTTTCTTCTTTTAAGTAGCAAATTTTCTTTCCACAATCTTAATTTCAGAAGATTTTTATTGATCCATGGTGAAATCTCAGACTTTAACAATTTTTTACTGTTTATGATATTATTATGATATTACTTTATCGTAGTCACAATGAATTTTTGTATTCTGAATATGTGCTCATATTATATTTTCATTAACAATTTTACAAGACAAATCCCATTCAATTGCATCTATCGAAATTATATCAGGAAAATTACTAAAAACATGATCAATACAAGAACTGCTCGTAAGTCTCGTCATTAAATTATGAGTACTGTGGCAGTCAAAGCCTTGAAATATTATAATAAATCTTCAGAATGAGAACTTTAAAATAAATCTATGTTTGAATCTCCAACAATCACAAGAGTTAATTGGCCATAATCGTTCGAAGTTTTGTCAATTTTATCAAAAAAATTTAAAGTATTACATTTCTGTGATCGATAAAATGAAATAACTCGTATAGATTTGTTTGCAACTTTAAAATTGACTCACTCATTTCCACAGAAAAATTCAAATGGTGTCTTATATATACAGAACTACCTCCTTATTTATCATCACGAGAACAATGCACACCTTTATACCCAGGTATATTATATATTTGAATAATATTTTTATCAAACCATGTTTCCTGTAATGCAATGACATCCGGCAACTTTGACGTAGTGGATAATAATGTTTTAAACTGATTAAATTTTTGAAGAGATAAAGCACTTCTGATGTTAAAACTTATTATATTAAAAAAGTTAAATTTTAAATTGCGTATATAATCATTAAATTCATTGAGTTCTTTAAAATATTTATTGTTAATCATAAAATTAAAAAAAGTTTTATCAGCATTACATTAATAAAAATAAATTTAATTAAATCAAATTATTAAGGCCCAACTATAATGTGCATATACTAGCTTATGCCAACTTATACAACTGTGCAAATACATTAAATTATATGTGGTAAACTATAATGTGAATAAGATAACTTTTCGTCAAGTTTCGTTAAATTTCATTTCTTTATGCAAGGTACGAAACTGATCGCACTTTCCGTACGGAAACAGCTGATTGTGCTTTGGTTTATACATTAATAAAGAAATATTCTAATTAAGACCTAAATTGTTAATTTTTTTAGTTTTTAATTCAATAAAAAATGTTAAAAAATGTCTTTATGGCTAATTTTTTACAATTATAATATATTTTTTATTAAATTTGTATTTATACACACATATGTATACCATATAAACGATTAACATCGTTGCATTTTTTAGTACGGTTGGCCACAAACACAAAACAGAAAATAATTTGTATTAATTTTTTTTTTAAATTTTCTTAGAAAATAAACCAAACTATGTAAATGTGTTTGCGAATGTTATTAAATATATAAAATATCTGCTTTAAAGCCTTTTCGTTTTAAAATTTTGTTGATTTATATAGAAATTATTTTTGGCAAAAGTACGAAATAAACATAAATGTGCAACTGTGGCAAATAAGTTACTAAATTTATTTAAATACATTGTAGCCACATAAATTTCTTTGATAAGTTACCTAAGCATTTGACAGGCTTTTCGTTGAATTTTTGACATAAGCTAAAGCTAGCTTATGCACATTATAGTTGGGCCTTTAGTTGCTCCATAGATAACCCCTGTTAAAACTCACAGTCGGCGTAGTTATTTTGAGAACCAACTCCCAAATCTGCAAAACTGTTCCATGCAAACACATTTGCATTTCATGATTACTTTTGCTTTTCTCTCAAGATGTTCTAATGAAGTTTTTAATTACTTCAATTATATAAAATATGCTTGCATTTTATTTCCATTTGTTCTGTTTTCTGTAGTGGTATGTAATTCTTAAGCACTTTTGTTTTCTGTTTAGTTCACTTTTCTTATCTTTTGTTCAACTTAATATTTTTATTTCTTTATTCCACTTCATTATTTATAATTGACTTTTAGGTCAAGCGTTTAATGCAGAAATGTAACATTAAAATAATTATTTTTACTTGATTGTGTCTGCTGTTAAAATGCTGGCAAAATATTTAAATGTTGCCACAATGTTAAAAAGTTTTAACAAACATAAAAAGAGTTTCGAAGAAGAATCATTGGACTACAAATACATACTTATAGTCCCTTAAAAATATTAGATGTGCTCGTATTTTTATGAAAACTTTAACTGATTAAATAGAAACTTATACATAAAATAAACATTTATGTTGAAGGTTATTAAACAAAGAAGGTAAAGCAGATCAGCTTAACGATTTCGCTTTTGTTTTTTCACATTTTGTTATCTCTTTTGTCATTTTGTGATATTTCTGTAAAAGCAAAACAGTTCAAATTTCATTGTTAGTAAAAATCCATCAGAATACGCTTTCAACGTTTCACTTTTTTGCCCGAAGCCTTATTTAACAAAAATATTAGCTAAGTTTTATTTAGATAGCAGACAAAAGAATAAATCTCATAAATGTCACAAAAATGCTTTTATTATTGGTATAGTTTCAAATGTAAATAAACAATAAGTGAAATGCTAGTTTTCTTAAACTATATTTTGTTTAAAGCCACGTACAAGAACACCAACACCAAAAAGAAAACAACAACACACATGCTTTGGTTTTTTTTTCCTTAGCTTTTTTTGCATTAGATTTAATAGATATTTGTTATCACCAACTGGACGAAAAGTAGATTACCTTTTTTAATGGAGTTTTATTCTTGGTGGTGTTATTACAGAAACTTTTGACAAAACTTCTAGTTTTTCTAATCAAGGCACAACTTATAAGAAAAGTTTAAAATTAAAAAAATTTTAAAATTTTTAGTAAGAATAATGCAAAAATCCATAAAAACCAAAATTTACACAACAAATTTATCTTTTTTGTCCATCGACATTAAACATCCATAAATCATTTAAGAAATTTAGTTTTTTTGTTGCAAATATTAAACAACAATTATTAGTTTATTCAAAATAAAGTTATTTTTTGTGTTTTGTGTCCCTCTCATTGACTATAAATACAAATAAATACTTTTCACAAAAAAAAAAAAAACGATGTGTTTGTAAAAACGCACCGATAAAGTTTTCTTTCATGCTGGTGTTATGATTCTATCCCCGTAGAGTCACCTGAAAATATTAAAAGCTTACAACTTTTTCTTTACTATGTTTTTTCTTATATTCTCTGTGGTTGTTTCTGGTTTTGGCTTATCATTTTTCTAAAGTTTTTGTTGCGCTGACTCATTTTCACCAATAAGAAAATGTGAATACGTCCGATCACCTACTTGACACATGCCGTATCGTAAAAAAAATAAATAAATTAGTTTGAAAATAAGTTAATATTTTAGTATCGCGTTGAAACGTTTGTGGCAAGGAGCAAAAAACAAAAAATGAACTTAAGTCATAAATAAAATTTTTAGTTATGCTCCAAAATATACTCGTGTGCAAGTATTAACTTGATGACTTGCTATTGGTGTTGTTGCCACATTTTTTACTGTTTTGCTTTTGGAACACTCTGTTACTTTATTTGAGGTTGGTGGGTGAGCAAGTGTATAGCATTGCCGTGGCAGGACTACTTCTACTATTGCAGTTGCAAAGAGCAAGTTTTATGCCATAAAATAAATGAAATGTAATATTTTAACAAAAATACACCAACTTAAGCAAAAGAAGAGAAAAACTTTTTAAATCTGTTCAAAAATTGTTTTAGTTTCTACAGTTTTTTATTCCTTTCTTTTCCTTTTCTTGTCTTCGTGCATTAATTAAAGTCAAAGATGTTAATTAATATAACGCTTACTTTTTTCGATTCCCAATACGACTTTTAGTGGCGTTAAAAAAAAAAATTAAAACCACTTCATAGAAAATATGAAAAATTCAACTTATCGTCTGAATTGATTTGAGTCGTGCTATTTGATGTATTCAAGTACAAATATGCTGAAATAAAAATAAATAAAATGTTAACACTTTGTCTTAGAGCATAATGACAAAAACAAAAACTGTTGGATTGTAAAAATATGTAATCAATTTTTTAGAGGTTTTTAATGTAACTAAGCTTTAATTTGATCAGAGTTAATTTGCAGCCTCTTTATGTTTGAAACAGATACATAATTAAGTCCGCTACTACCATGTGGGTTTCAGAATACACTGTGGTGTAATATTTGTACAGCGCATCTTTTCACACAAAAATTAGAAAATATCTGCTTATTTCCCTTAAAAGCTCCATTTTTAATAATAGCAACTGAAACCGGTATTAGTTTGTGTTTTATATTCTTGTAGAGGAAATAAAATACTTACGGCCGTATGCATAACAAAAACTTAGCATGAGGCTGGTATAATTGGCGAAAGTAACGGTCTTGTTAGAAATTGTACTGCAAATTATTGCAAATCTGGCATCATCCTTTTTAACGCCTATTTGGCATTACTTTTAAGTATACACATAAAAATGTTTTTTCCTTTCAATCACTGCTTGCTTTGAATAACTTTATTAAAACGGAAATAAATTACTAACCAGAAGAAAAAGATCAACAGGTTATGGGCCCAGAATGCTGCAACTGCGCAGAAGGAAAAAGAAAACAAAGAATAAAATATATAAACAGAGGAAGTTCTCTAATTGGTACAAGAAAAAAGAATAAGAGAAATTCGTTTTCTTGGAAGGGTGTGGTATTAGATGAAAAAAAATCTACGGCGTCATTTGTAAAAACCTCAAGCGTAAGAAGCATACAATGAGTTTCGGTGCGGTCAAAATAGAAGCTTTAAACAAAGAGAATTTCGATACTTGGAAAATCCAAGTGCAGGCACTGTTAGTAAAAATGAAACATGGAAATATCTCAGTGGCAAGGCTTTAAAGCCAGAAGATGCTCAACAGGCCACCCTATGGACCGAAAATGATAAAAACAAGCAAAATCTGACCTCATACTATTGATCAGCCCATCCGATCTTCAACAAGTTAAGAATTGCGCCACATCGAAGGATGTTTGGGACAAATTGCATTCAGTCTACCAGTGACGCGGACATGCTTGTCAGGCAATGTTACTTAAATCTCCAATTTTTACGAAAATGCAAAGCGGCGACGACATGCGCGATCACGTGCAGAAATTTTTCGAAGTGGTTGAAAAACTGCACGAAATGCAGTTGGTAATAATAGACGAACTGTTAGCCATACTTTTGCTGTATAGCAAAAAAAATTTTCAAAGACGGAGATATTAAAAGTTAAATTACTTGAAGAATTCGAGGCGCGCAAGCGAAACACTGTCGGACATGTCGAAGGAGCCATGTATACCAAAAGGAAGACCAACCACAACAACAACACTTCGGGTGACAGAAGCAGTAACAACAACAGCGAAAAAGTTAAATTTAAATACGCTTGTCACATGTGCGGAAAAATAGGTCATATGGAAAGAGACTGCAAATCGAAAAATTTCAACAAAAAGAAGTAGAACAACAAAACAGAAGTTTCTTGTCACGTAAAAGAAGAAGCCAACAACTTATAATAATATTATGGTAAGTGGTGTCTAGATTCTGGCGCCTCCTCCCATATGTGCTCCACGAAAAAAAAAAAAAATTGGCAAAATCGCAAGTAGTCTAGGTGGTAAGCACGTTGACCACTAATCTGACTGACCTGGGTTCAACCCTTGCGGCAGTCAAAAAATAAAAATGTTTTTTTCTGTTTAATGGTATAAATACATAAGCAGAATTAACGTAAAAACATGCAGCCTCCTTCGTCGGTACTTCTTCATAGCATATTCGCCGGCGAAGTAAAATAATTAATAAAATGGCTATATCTATCTCCTTTCACCACCTGTCTTCTCTCTCATCTATCCCTTTCCTAAAGAATGTAGCACGGTTAAAAAACTAAGTAGGCAGCATTAACGCCTGAAGTGCTACTTCTCTTTAAAAAAAAAAAAAAAATACTCAGAGCAAATAACTAGGTTTAGCCAACAATAATACAACCGAAATACGCGGCTTTGGAAACGTACAAATTGAAAGCTCCGACTGTAAGATAAATTTGAAGGAAACATTGTACGTAAATGTGGCCGTTGTTCGTAAGCCGAACAACAACAAGAAACTATTTGTGCTTCAATTTCACAAACTAAAGAAAAATCATTGCAAGATTGGCACGAAATATTTAGACACCTAAACGAAAGCGATCTACAGAAAATAATAAAGAAAGAAAAAGTTATTGGCATTAATACAAACATTAAAGCTGTGTTACCACCTTGTGAAGTTTGTATTCAGGGGAAGCAGTCGCAAACCCAGTTTAAGACATCTCACAGCAAAAGTGGGGAATTGTTATCTCTATTCACAGTGATGTGTGTGGTTCAATGAGAGTGTAGTCATTCGGTAGCAGTCGATACTTCATTACATTCATAGATGATGAGAGCCGTTGGTGCGAAGTTTATTTCATGAAAAATAAAAGCGAGGCAACCGATAAATTTATTGCACTTGAAAATATGGCAGAAAGAAAAACCGGAATGAAAATAAATATCTTACGTAATGATAATGGTATCGAATATACCAATAATAAAATGAAATAGTTTTTGAAGAACCATGGGATTCGACATGAGCTGTCCATCGAATACACTCCACAACAGAATGGAGTCTCTGAAAGGAAAAATAGAACTCTACTAGACATGGCAAGGTGTATGTTAATTCAATCTGGTCTACCACCGATTTTTTGGGCAGAGAAGAAATCGATGTCCATCCCAGAGCATAAACGACCAAATTCCTTAAAGGATATGGATAAATAAGGTTCCAGATGTTAAACATATTAAAAAATTCGGCTGTTCGACATTCATGCTTGACAAAACACCAGGTAAAGGCAAATTTGAACCGAAATCTATTAAGTGTATATTTATAGGGTATTCCGAGGTATCTAAGGCCTATAGCTTGTGGGACCCTCAGGCTAGAAAAAATCTTAGAAGTCGTGACGTAGTATTTACACCATTAACCAACACGATGTCAATGTCTGATGACATTGAGTTTTACTCCAGCGAAAGTCAAGAGAAGAATTCAGCGCCACTCAGCACATTGAACCAACACCCCATAAAGAACGAGAAAAATACCGAGGCGGTCAGCAACAACGAAAAGATTGAAAGTAAACGCGTAATTACCAAGCAACCGAAACGTGGCCGCCCTAAGAAATTACTCACCGGAAAAAGGGGCAGACCAAAGAAGATACCAAATGCGACTACATCAGATGACAGCGCGGACAATTTAGAAGATTTGCTAGATATTAGCAGCGCAGACGATGAAGAATATCAATCGGCAAATTTTATCCAGCTAACTGAGCCAAAAACCAGTACTGACGCACTTAATTGCTCCGAAGCAGATGAATGACGTAATGCAATGCTAAAAGAATACAACACCTTACTAAAGAATGAAACTTGGAAAATACTTGAAATACCAATCGGCAGAAAAGTGGTCGAATCAAAGTGGGCACTACGAACAAAACACAAAATTGATGGCTCAGTAGAATGTAGAAAATCCAGACTAGTCGCAAAAGGTTTCTAGTGACTATAACGAAACTTTTGCGCCAGTAGCCAGAATGAGCTCGATACGTTTCGTGATGGCAATCGCTGCACAATTCGGTTTAGATGTACATCAACTAGATTTTGTTAAGGCCTATTTGAATGGTGTCATCGAAAAAAAAAATTTACATGGAAATGCCCAAGGACCTGGACAGAGTTTTGAACAAAAATGAAGCCTCAAATTGTAAGAATAAAGTGTGCCTTCTCCAAAAGGCATGGTCTCAAACAGTCGGGGAGGCTATGGTACGAAAAGTTAAGAGAAATGGGCATAACACCATCGAAATGCGACCCATGCGTATACATGAACAAAAGCGACAACAACATTACGCTCATTGCAATTTACGTCGACGATCTCGTAGTAGCGTCAAGTGATTATAATATATTAAAGAGGCTGAAACAAGAGCTGGGAAATACTTTTGAAGTGCAGGACTTAGGACCTATTAAATTCTGCCTTGGAATAGAATATAACCAGGACCCAAAATCAGGTACGATGTCGCAGTCGAAATACATCCAACATCTACTTGACAGATTTGGAATGCCAGAATGTAGACCCGTTAGCACTCCAATGAAAATTAATAAGAAACTTTGCATAGGAATGTGCCCAAAAGACGAAAACGAAAAACGTGAAGCGGAAAAATTACCGTATCAAGGCTTGGTAGGATCCTTAATGTATTTAGCCGTTTCAACAAGACCCGATATTGCGCACCCTGTAAGCGTTTTAAGCCAATTCAACGTGAATTACGGGACATCACACTAGACCGCAGCTAAAAGAGTCTTATGCTATTTGAAGCATACACAAAATGTCGGACTCGTATATTCTCCCACCGGCAAGTCAGTACAAGGATACGCGGATGCGGACTGCGGCCGAATGTGGATGATAGAAAGTTTTACACAGACTACGCTTTCACTTATACAAATGGTGCCATCAGCTGCGAATCCAGGCAACAGAAAACCGTTGCTGTGTCTAGCACAGAAGCAGAGTATATGGCTCTTTCGGATTCAACAAAGGAGGCCATTTACCTCAGAAGATTTTCTAATGAAATACTTGGTAATAACAATCCAGTTTGTATCTTCAATGATAGAGCGCAGAGAAGCTATGCCGTAACCCAATTTTCCACAATCAGACTAAACACGTAGACATCCGCCACCACTTCATACGTGGTTCTATAGAAAAAGGTGAAATCGAAGTGAAGTATATGAGGACGGATGACATGCCGCCTGACGTTCTGAGCTTATCAGCTCCAAGGCACAATAGGTGCATCGAACCTTTAGGATTGAAACCACTGAATTCATACATTATTTAAATATGATGTCAGATTTGAGGGGAAGTGTTAGAAATTGCACAGCAAATTATTGCAAATCTGGCATCATCCTTTTTAACGCCTCTTTGGCATTACTTTTAAGTATACACATAAAAATGTCTTTTCCTTTTAATCACTGCTTGCTTTGAATAACTTTATTAAAACTGAAATAAATAACTAACCAGAAGAAAAAGATCAACAGGTCTCTTTACAATTTGACACCAAAAATTGTTATAAAATATAGTTATGGGTCATGGCAACAATCAACAAGGATTTTAATTTTTAAAATTAGTTATCAGTATATAGGACTAATTTAAATAGTACTCGTAAATAAAAATTATTGTTCTGCTTATTGTGGCAGCTCCAGTATCAACTTTTTCGTTCGCTATAAATAAATACGCTAGGCACCGCGTATTTACATTCATACTTAACTCATAAAAGTCAATATGATACTGAAACAGTGTCTATAATGTTGTGAGCAAACAAGTATGAATAATTAAAAAATAAAAAGTTGCATTTGTGACTATCAAATTGCTAGTACAAAAAAGCAACAACAAATGTACAAGACGAGTTACAAAGAGAATGACAAAGAAAAGCTTTAAGTTGTGTGTGAACTTCGTCTCACCAAATTAACATTAAGATTAGTTGGTTAAATAGATGATGTTTACGATGTACATAACATAAGGTAGATAGATGCAAAGAATGCTGATGAAGGATGTGGCGGTCCAGAAAATGCTGCATTTCATTCTGCTAGCGTCTAATTTTTCTTGTTTTCTTTGGAAAACGTCCGCATACATTTGTAAATAATTTTTCTTTCTAAAAATGTTTAGAAAATTAATTAAAAAGAACCAAAAGCCGAAAATAAAGTAAAATTTCATTAATTTATAAAATCGATGGTTCGAATCCTGGTCAGGGTAAAAATTAAAAAAATTAAAACAAACGCTAGGCACCGCGTATTTACATTCATACTTAACTCATAAAAGTCAATATGATACTGAAACAGTGTCTATAATGTTGTGAGCAAACAAGTATGAATAATTAAAAAATAAAAAGTTGCATTTGTGACTTTCAAATTGCTAGTACAAAAAAGCAACAACAAATGTACAAGACGAGTTACAAAGAGAATGACAAAGAAAAGCTTTAAGTTGTGTGTGAACTTCGTCTCACCAAATTAACATTAAGATTAGTTGGTTAAATAGATGATGTTTACGATGTACATAACATAAGGTAGATAGATGCAAAGAATGCTGATGAAGGATGTGGCGGTCCAGAAAATGCTGCATTTCATTCTGCTAGCGTCTAATTTTTCTTGTTTTCTTTGGAAAACGTCCGCATACATTTGTAAATAATTTTTCTTTCTAAAAATGTTTAGAAAATTAATTAAAAAGAACCAAAAGCCGACAATAAAGTAAAATTTCATTAATTTATAAAATCGATGGTTCGAATCCTGGTCAGGGTAAAAATTTAAAAAAACTATAACGTTTTTATTTCCTCCCAAGTTTTAATAGTGACGGTGCTGTTCCAAGATCGCTAGATGGATACTATGTGACATATATTAATCGATACGTACGCGGTAGAACCATTTTTGTTTTTTTTAATCCACAAATGAGTTGCGTTGTTCTCTTGTTCATTATAGTTTGTCGATTGTGTAATTGAGGGGCAATTGCCCAAGTTTTTGTTTTTGAGCAAGAAGGAAATTCGTCGGGATTGTATTAGCTCTCTTAGCTGTGTCCTTTGGTCTGATTTCGAACTCATCTTTTTTTCTAACAATGATTGCTCAATCAAGAGTGTTTCAACATATAAATCAACATTTTTTGTCAATAATTCTTGCAAAAAACAACCAATTTTAGACATATTTCCGATATCTGTCTAAAACGGTTCAAAAATTTCATTCGATTATATTATATATTGAGACACCCTTTAATTTCTAAATTTGTCTACTCTTCAAGTGTTGCATATAACCGCCCAAGAGATAGGGCCATTAGGTCAAATTACATCAATTATGGGAACACCTTATAATTTCCAATATCAAATTGCTTACTTTTTGTTGTAGAACACATGGCGATACCGGTTTTCTTGTAAATTTCAACTGCCTGTGTACAATTTTTCAATAGTGTGGGACATCCTTTAATTTATAATTTTGAATATATATACTTGTTTTTAAAGCTGTTATAGTAAGCAATATTCTGTCCAATTTTTAAGCGTTTATCTATAACGGTTTAAAGGATAGTCCTATATAGGCCAATTTACGCCGCTTTTTAATTTTAAAATTTATTTTTGTATTAATTTGTGCTATTAGGAGCTACATACATATATTGATGGGTTTTTTTTAAATTTTACGGTGGCGCTTTTTATGGTTCATAATACACGTAATTTTTAAAATTATGAATTGTTTCTAAAATAATTATGTAGCTGCGTACAAGGCAGAGACAGGCGAGACGTAATCGAAAGAAGAGAAAATAGCAACAGGGTCGTATGTTTTTATTGTCGAAGACAGGGCCATATTGAACGTAATTGCTGGGTCAGACAAAATGATGAAGAAGGTTATGAAAATCGGCAAAGAGAACGTAAGAGTAAGAGCAGAATAAGGGTAAATAATATTGATTACAGTAGCAGCAATGATAGAGATTATTTAAAAAATTTGAAAAATTTATTTAAAACTGATAATTATGTTAAAAGCTTAGTAATTAAAGTTAAAATTAAAAACATTTATTTTGAAATGCAAGTTGACACTGGAGCATGTGTTTCAGTTATTCATATATCTGATTATAATAAATATTTTAAGCATATTCAATTACAATAATAAGTTCTTAAAAGTGCTTACAGGTGAACGTGTGAGAGTTGTTGGTTCGGTGTGTGTCAATGTAAAATATAAATATTTTAAACAGAATATGATATTGTTCGTTCTTGATTCGGACCAAAAATTCACTTCTTTAATGGGAAGAAATTGGTTAGATTTACTAGTACCAAATTGGCGTAGTATACTTGGCGATATAAAAAGTATTAATAGAAATTTTAATTTTGATATGTATAAATCATTATTTTCAAATTCAAACTTTTCAACAATAAAAGAGTATACTGCAGAGATTTCTTTGATAGACGATTCGTATCCGATATTTTCTAAAGCATATTCCGTACCATATGGTTTAAGAAAGAAAGTAGAAGACGAATTAGATAAAATGTGCAGTGATCGAGTAATTATTCCAGTAACTAGGAGCAGATGGGCCAGTCCTATTGTAATAGCAAACAAAGGTGACGGATCAAAAAGAATTTGTGTAGATTGCCGACGAACGCTGAATCGTTTTGTTGAAATGGAACATTATGTGATCCCTCGAGTTGATGATATTCTTGCGAGTTTAGCTGGATGGAAATTCTTTTGTAAGTTGGATCTAACAGGAGCTTACCTGCAGGTGGCCGTAACAGAGCGGTCAAGAGAACTGTTAACGATTAACACACACCGTGGACTGTTCCAATATACGCGTCTTGTTTATGGTTTAAAAACCGCACCGCAATTGCTTACAAAAATTATAGGTGAAATACTAAAAGGGTTGGACAAAACCTTGGTTTATTTTGATGATATATTGATAGGGGGGGCTGATTTATTAGAATGTGAACAAAATCTGAAAAATACAATGGATAAACTACTGCAATTTAATGTGAAAGTAAACTTTGACAAGTGTAAATTCTTCGAACAGGAAATTGACTATTTAGGATATACTATAAACAGCAAGGGTATCGTGCCTTCAAAATCGAAAATTGAAGCCGTGATAAATGCCCCCGCTCCAACAAATAAAAGCCAGCTGAAATCCTACCTTGGCATGATTAATTACTATAACAATTGTGTGCCCAATTTATCAGCTGAACTACATCTATTACATTACCTAACAAGAAAAGATGTAAAATGGATGTGGTCTGAAAAACATCAGGAATCTTTTGAGAAAAGCAAGAGACTGTTAACAGATTTGAACATATTAACACATTACGATCCATCTAAGCAAATAATTATATCATGTGATGCCAGTCCATATGGGGTTGGCGGCGTTCTGTCACACGTAATAAATGGCAAAGAACATCCTGTTATGTTTGTTTCAAGTACACTTAAACCTGCAGAGCGCAACTATTCACAATTACATAAAGAAGCCCTTGCCATAATTTTCGCTGTACGTAAGTTTCATAAACACATTTATGGACTACCCTTTATAATTGAGAGTGACCACCAACCATTAAGAGAGATATTCTCAGATAAGAAAAATCTACCATCTGTTACATCCAACAGATTGCAAAGGTGGGCAATATTTTTATCATCATATAATTACATTATCCGTTACAAAAAAGGCTCTAAAATGTGTCATGCTGATGCGCTTTCCAGGCTGCCGCTTCCTGACAATACGCAAGAGGATAGTGATAGTATTAATACTTTTCAATTAGTAAATGACTTACCTCTTAATACAGAGCATGTTCGACGAGAACTTAAAAACGACACTGATCTTCAACAGGTCTATAATTATTTGATGCATGATTGGCCGAAAGACATTCCTCATAATATTAAAAAATATCACGATAAGTGCATATCACTTGCTACGGAAAACGAATGTTTATACTATGGTGATCGATTAGTAATACCAGATTCTTTAAAAGTTAAAGTTCTAGAGTTATTACACAATAGTCATATAGGAATTGTAAGAATTAAGGCTTTAGCAAGAACGTAAGTTTGGTGGTTTGGTATCGATAATGATATTGAAAATTTTGTAAAATCTTGCACAATATGCAGTGCAATTCAAAATGTTTCAAAGCCGATATTTACATCATGGCCTAAACCTAAATATCCATTTGAAAGAATTCACTTGGATTTTTGCAAAATTGAAAGTGTTACTATTCTGGTAATAGTTGACACATTTTCAAAGTGGATTGATGCAAAAATTCTTAAAACTACAACAGCTGCAGTTCTGATAGAGGTATTAAGATCTCTATTTTCAATATTTGGCTTACCTAAGACAATTGTAAGCGACAACGGTCCACCTTTCGGATCAAAAGAATTCATACAATTTTGTGAGAATAATGGAATTGAATGTTTAAAATCGCCTGCTTACCACCCACAAAGCAATGGTAGTGCAGAAAGAGCGGTACAAACTGTAAAGAAAAGTTTAAAGAAGTGTATTTTGGATCCGAAATCTCGACATAAGACATGGAATTTCAAAATAAATAATTTCTTATTAAAATATAGAAACACACCAACGACAACTACAGGCAAAACACCTTCTAGTTTAATATTTAGCTATAAACCTAAAACATTGTTAGATAAACTAAATCCACACTCTAAAGCAGGGTGTGTACAAAACATTATTGGTAATAATGAAAATTTCGTTATAAATAAAAGAAAAGAGAATGCTAAAAGCTGTATGAACAGTAATGTATTAGAATTTAAAGAAAATGAAATTGTATTATATAGAAATATTTTTAATAACTATGTTAAATGGATTAACCCAAAAATTGTTAAGAGATTGAGCAAAGTGAGATACTCCATTAATTTAAATGGCAAAATAAGAGTTGCTCATATAAATCAACTAAAGAAATTTAACGGGCCAATTTTAAGGTACAACCGAAGTATTGTAACATATAACTCAAGAGAAAAAAAACGTAGACGAAGTATTGATTTGCCGTGTGAAATAGAATTAAGACGTTCGGAGAGAATTAAAAAACAAAGAGAATGTAGAGATGAAAAACTTTAAGTTTGCATAATTGTATTGTGTTATAATCATGATTGAGTCGATTTATAACTTGTTTATATCAATATTAGTTTAATATGAAAAAGAGATTTTTTTGTTGTTTATTTATTGTTTTTATTATTTAAGTGCTATTTTGTGTCTTATTGAATTGGGGAGAAAATGATGCATATCCAATGCAGCACCCTGTATAGTAATCGTTTGTGTCTTACATACTTTAATTGTAATATTTTAAGTGTACCGTTATATTTATCAATGACTTTAATAAATGAATGATTATTAGTTAGTCTGCTTTCAATCACATCTTTGTTATTACATATCGGACACTATTGGAAGGAAGGAAGGAAGGAAGGAATTGTAGTTTTATATACATCTTAATACATTTCTTTGAAATATTTACAATTATTCTTCGTATACTTTCGTCATGTCAATTGTAGTATTTTAAATTCGTCGGTGAGGCATCTCCAATTTTTTTTAAATTCAAGTTTCGAAAAATATGTTTTAAGTAATTATTGAAAAGTATGTAAAAAGTGTTAAGATTTTTCTATATACAAAACTGAAAAATGCTAACATCTCTTTAAGTACAATTAAACCGGTAAAATTGGGTGATTTTACATATAATTCTCTATTTTTTTTTACAAAAAAAATCCATGTTTGAACTAAGGTTCTAAAGGATCTCCTAAGAAAATTTTACTCAAATCTATCCAGCAGCACTTACGTGAGGCAGATAAGAATTCAATAAATAGGTATTTTGTATTCCAAATCAATTATTATCTTCACCAACAACAATATTTTCCTAAAATATTTCAGTTACTGAAATGATCCTGTTACAGTTTTATTTTAGATATACACTTAAATCTTTAAATAAATAATTTTTATTTTAATTTTTTATTGTTCTTTCTTTTTTCATAATAAGAGATTTAAAACACTTATTATTTAACATGACTTATAGTATTGACATCACTTAACTGCTTATTGTCGCCCAAGGCGAATTAAGTATAAGGTGATGGTGGTGGCGAATTCAATTCTTTTCCCCGGTCAAGGCGAATTAAATACAAGGTGATAGCGGTGGCGTATTCAATTCTTTTCCCATGTATTCTACCTGTCAAACTCCATATATTAAAAATTTATCTAACTGTTATACAGATTTTTTATATATGGAGTTTGACAGTTAGAATACCAGGGAAAAGAATTAAATTCGCCACCGCTATCACCTTGTATTTAATTCGCCTTGTCCCCGGTATTCTAAACATTAAAACTTGCAGAATGGAACCAAGGCGAATTAAATATAAGGTGATAGCCAAGGCGAATTAAATACAAGGTGATAGCGGTGGCGAATTCAATTCTTTTCCCTGGTATTCTAACTGTCAAACTCCATATATAAAAAATCTGTATAACAGTTAGATAAATTTTTTATATATGGACTTTGACAGTTAGAATTCCGGGGAAAAGAATTGAATTCGCCACCGCTATCACCTTATACTTAATTCGCCCTGAATGGAACTATGAAGTCAGCACACAGTATACATACCGCAAACGCTCATAGCGCCTGCGTATATGTTGTTGTTTGTTTTTTTTTTTTTGATGGACAATATCACATGTTGTCATGGAAAAGTCATAACTCACAAACACGGCGGCCGAGTGCAAACTTTAGATAAACCATCTACGCGACTTTACGAACAAACCCCAAAAACTTAATAGAATTCGGTTAGACTGATCGTAAGTTATAAAGTCACAACCCACTTGCAACAATTTAAATATATGCATTTATTGGAGGAAGATAAAAAAAATGAAAACGTTAATTTAAAATTAATAAATTTAAGGCCCATAATTCATGTCTAACATGACTTCAACGGTCATAGTTTTAAAGGTAATAATATTTTCTTTCGCCATCATTAACGTAGCTTTTGTATCAGTATTCAGTCTGGTAAGATAGCCAGTCATTATAAGTTTCAGTTGGCTATATACTTTCTTTACACACGATATGAGAAATGACAGGAATATTAAACTTGGTAGTATAAAGGCAATAAAATGACAAATCGAGGTAGTTATCAAATTTTTCAAGCGAAATAAATAAAGTTGCTCTCATTTTTCGCAAGTTAGAACAAAGTACATATTTAGTGCCGCTAATATTAATGCACAGTTGGAAAATATTGTTACCAGAAACACTATGCTGTTTTAGAAACATAAAGCGAGAAACATTTAGTGATTTTTTACCAATTGAAAAGACTTTATTAACTTTAGCAACATTATTTTTCGTTTATTTCAAGCTAATTTTTTATGTTAAATTTTGATCGTCTTTGCAAGCATGTAATCATTGTGATTAAACCCGAATTGATATTCTAAGAAACTCGGCTATGAGAGAGGTTCTTATTTCAAACAATGAAACGAGTACTTTGTCAGTAATATTACTTTATTTTGTGTCTGTACCAAAAGCTACGAACAGGTTAAACAAAATGGAGAGAAATCTGTGGCACTTACAAAAAGACGCAAGTCAAGTTAGATGAGATTTAAAAAAACTAAATAAAATAAAAGTTAAAGTACAGCCGTAGGAAAAGTTTTTACACGATTATTAATTGAGGCCGACATGTTCTTAACAAATGACCGAGTTAAGACCACTGTTTAAAATAGCCATTTATTAAAAAAAATTTCAGTTCTTCTAATACTAAATACTAATAACGGGACATAGATAGGTTGAAGAGCACTTTTTTGCAATTAACTAGAAATGAGAAAATTATAAAGAGTATTTATTAACGAAGAAAAGTAAGCAATTATGGATTGTAGATCTAAAACTTAACTAATCGATTATCATATTTAGTTACATCAGTACTCTAGAAAACAAAAGGCTCCTCATACAAAATGTGAATACACAATCGTCGCTCTATTCCAATGTATTTTTTGTGATTTTAAAAATATTTCTAATATTAAAAAAATAACAAATAAATTAAAATTTCGTTCGTTTTTGATTTAATTTCTTAAAAAAAAATTTTAGAAAGAAAAAATATTGTTACGTTTTACCCTTTTTAGACAGCCAAACGTACGGATTCTTTTGATTGCAAATACCACTGTGGCTAAATTCTGTCTTCGAACTTTTATGGCTTTCTCTGGCTCTACTTCTTGATCCTACCAGTCTTGTGAACCCTTGCTCACGTATTTACTAAACATGCGTTATCACCACAAACGCAGCCATCCACGCTACACTACTGTGTTACTCCGGCGAGACATGAACCACTCGATGCCTTGTTTAGTAACCTTAACCATCCACAGACATCTCCACTTCTCCTTTTATCCAAGCCAGTAATCTCCTTTAATCCAATAGCCACAACACACGCATGCCATACACTGTTGTTATGCTGTTACACTTCCCCGCACTAGCCGCTATTGCTCTAACTTTTTATTATAAAGGGCTTCTTGACAATTATCTGTTACTCTTATATTAAATTTGACGTCTCCACTAAATATTTGCCATGGCTTCACACAATAATTGTCTCTTGCCTCTCGGGAGGTTTGTACTGCTGTTTATTAATTTTATTTACATTATAACAATTATTATTTTTTCTTGCACGCATGTCCGAATGCAGTATCGAACTTAGGACCCTCTGCTTTGTAGTACGCACCTCTACCAACGCAGCCATTGAGGCTGCTCAGCTTTTGTTTAGCTAAATTGTGGTTTTTTTTTATTCTATACACATACCGTTGGTTGTTGAATTAACTTATTCACCACGCTCATGCGGAAACAACTAGAGGGGTTGTCAGATTTTATTATTCGTAACAATATTTACAAATGTATGCATGTAAATTTTAATTCATTTATAATATCCACGATTCAAATCCTGATTGAGAAAAACATTAAAAATTTAATAACAATTTAATACTCAAGAATAACACAGCCGAACATTTTTAAAAAGTTTTTCAGAAGATAAAAATTAGCAACTCTAATGAAAGTCAAATCCACTGGAAGCTGAAGAGAGCTTGGGAATAAATAGCGGTGGAATTAAAGAAACAATTTCAAGTAAATAACTTTATGGACCGACTGACTTCAAACATTAAAAAAAAAGTAAAAGTTATTTTAGTTTTTGAATTCAGTATTTGAAAACGCATTTGCTTTTTTTGTTTTCTGTATAGATCATATTCCATTTTTTCAGCAATCGAGTGGTAGCTAGGAGTAAAGACCATTACCGTGAGTATAAGTTTAGGAGGTTTCACGTTCTGCAAAGTCTTATTAGAAGTGAATAACTTATTCACTATTGTGGTGCTAAATGGTGGAATTAGACAACACTTGATCAAATATTGTTAAAAATTTCAATATAAGCATTTCCCATAAAATGTTCAACATTTGTTGAAATGTTTTTGAATGTCGAAGGAGGGATATTAAATTATTTTGAAATAAATCCAATCTTTTAATATGTATTTTCGTAAATTTTTTGGGAATTTAATTTTTAGCCGCTATGCGTCCGATACTGTTGGGACTCAACCGATAATCATTAAGGTGTTTGCGCTATAACAATGTGTTGCAGAACAAGCCTGTCTGCCACGTATTAAATACAAAGTTAAACATCCAAAGGATTGGTATTAATGAAACAGGTAGAGAAATTTTGTCTTGCTTCCAAGAGGCTAAAAAATCAACTAGCAAAGCATTCCAAACCTGGCAGCAAAAAGGGAGAACGGAATCGCAAAAATTGGTGGCTGACTTAGTATTGGCCATTAATGAAAGGTTAGAAAAGTAATAATTATTGAGCAAGTAGTGAATCTTAATACAAATCAACAGTCAACTAATTCCATAGGAAAATATCATCCTATTGAGTTACTTAACCTTAATGTAGCTATACATTCTGAAACTACTGCAGAAATTGTAACCCCGAACAGAGTTAAAATTTTAAGAAGTCTACTAATTATCGACTTTAAAGCGTTTGTAAAAAAAATCTTATAGAAGTGTTATGAAGATGAGCCTCTGCCCATTCGTAGCTGAAATACTTAAAAAAAAGGCGGATATCTATAGATACCTAAGGTATACTACTACAGACTCAAACTAAAGACTCTTTTTCTGGCGCAACACCACCTAAAACGCAACAGTATTTTAGTTTTCAATTTAGTCCCTTCAGAGAGACTATTTTCTTCAGCCAAACTTAGGAAATCGCCAAAACAATATAATATCTAACGCAGGAATTTGTATTGTGTTTATTTTACATTTACTAAAATAAAAATATTTTTCAAGTATTTTTTGGTTAAACAATAAAAATTGCTTTTTTACTTGAAAATACATTTAATTTTTAATTTTAGATTTTAAATAGGTCTATCTGGACTAGCTAAAAATGCTTTAAGTAACACAGCCATTTCGAGTTGTTTTGCTTATTTGCCGATGATGCAGCTGCGTGTATTAGTAACTATGTTTTATGGCAGTTATATTTTGCTTCTATGCCTCTCTTCACCCTTATTTAGATTTCTATGAATAATCTTTTCTTGGACACCCTCTGGAAGGTGAAGCAGATGTAGACAGATACAACTTCGGTTGTACACAATATTGGTTAATTTTTAATGGACTTTGTACCACCTTAAAGATTAATTTTTACAAAATGTTTTTACCTTTTGCAAGGCCAAAGGCAAATCTTGTTTTAAAAGAAGTTCTAAACAACATTAATTTTTTTTGCACTTGTTCTTGTCACAAATCTAAAACTTAAAAAGTTCAATATATTTCAAGCTGAGGTTGTCTAAAAGAAATTGATATAAATCAAATACAAAAGAAAAACCGAAATGGAAATGGAAATAAAAAAAGAATTAATTTATAATTCTTTTCCTAACATTTTTTACCAAAGAAAACTATGGCAGTCCAAGCTTATGCGAAGTATATATTTTTGAAAAAAATCATTTTTTGTACCCTTCACCACAAAAAGTGGAAAAAATGGTATACATAAGTTTGTCATTGCGTGTGTAATTTCTACAAAATCCATTTCCGACCCCTAAAGTATATATATTGTGACTTCTTATGCATAGCGAAGTCGATTGAGTCGAAACTTAGTTTTTTAAGGCACTAGATAATCTAGAGAAATTTTAAATACACCAATCCGTTGGCATAGTTTTAAAAACTTTGTTATTGCTGATCAGCAAGATCGGTCTATGTCCTTCGAGCGGGCAAAATACCACGCCTGCTTCTAATTTTTAATTCGTCTGAAAATTGTTTTTTTTGTGCGCGCATTTGAACCGATTTTGAAAATTTCTTCTTTATTTAAAGGATTTTGCTTACACATTGTTATTGTTTTAAAAACAGTTCGCAGTCGTCAAAATCAAAGGGTTCCCTATGCAACATATCCGTTTTTTACGTGTATTATCACCATAGCTCGCAATAGAAAAAAGTTATACAAAAATAATTAAAATGGGTGTCCTAAGAAAATTGATTACTATAACCGTTATAATAACAGGTGTAAATATTTAAATTTATAAATTAAAGATTGCCCAATTTAATTTGATGTATATGACCAATTTTGAACACTTGTGCAAGTGTAAAATTTTAATTTGCAAATTTAAGAGAGTCCCAATAGTTGATGTAATTTGAAGTATGTGGCCACACTTGAAAATTAGACAGAATGACCTTCACTATTTGTGGTATAAAAAGAAGTATAATTATTTAAAATTATAAATTAAAAGGTGTTTCAATAGTTGATGTAATGTAGTATAAGGAACAAATGCTCTAAACTGTTACAGACAGTCGAGGGCCGCTATATATATTTCTGGCCTGGCAACACTGAGTGCTGCCAAGTGCAATCTGACATTTCCATTGGAAAGTTTCTCACTTTTAAGCATAATCGTACTCAAAACGTTTTGACGTACGACCATTATTTGTGTTGTTTACAGTGACTTGAAAAAATTAATATAGAAAAAAATGGAATTAACACGTGAACATTTTCGTGCCATCATTTTTCACAACCTTCGACGTGGATTATCACGACAAGAGTGCATTGATGAACTTAAATCTTTGTATGGCGATGAAGCACCACCCTATAGCACTGTGAAAAATTGGTATAATGAAATTAATCGTGGCCGAAGCTCGCTCAAAGACGAATTTTGTGAAGGTCGTCCAAAAACGGCTGTTGTGCCAGAGAACATTGATGCCGTGCTTAAACTCATAATGTAAGATCGACATGCGACATACCGAGAGATAGAGACATCCTTGTACATTTCTTTCACCAGCATACATTCGATACTGCATGAACACCTGGCCGTAAAAAAGGTTTGTTCTCGTTGGATCCCGCACAATTTGAAAGTCGCGCAAAAAAGGTTGCGGTGCTTCAAAAGACGTTTATAAGATCGTCACAGGTGACGAATCATGTATCTATGCGTATGAGCCCGAAACGAAACAACAATCGTTCGTGTGCGTCTTCAAAGACGAGTAAAATCCAACGAAAGTTGTTCGTGGAAGAAGCACTTCGAAGCAAATGGTCGCCTGTTTCTTCGGCAAAACTGGTCATGTGGCGACTGTTCCGCTTGAGCAACGTGGACGAATCATTGTTCACCATGACAATGCGAGCTCTCACACATCGGCTCAAACCAGAGCGTTTTTGACCGGCAAAACGTCGAATTAATGGGTCATCCGCCGTACAGCCCTGACTTGGCACCTAATGACTTCTTTTCGTTTCCGCAGATCAAGAAAAAAATGCGTGGTCAACGATTTTCGTCGCCAGAACAAGCTGTTGAAGTGTTCAAAAACCATGTTTTAGAGGTGTCTCAATCGGAGTGGAAAAAGTGCTTCGACAACTGGTTTGAGCGCATGCAAAAGTGTATAAATCATGCTGGAGAATACTTTGAAAAAGAATAAAACCATTTTTGATTATAAATATTCGCATTTTCACTATTAGGCCAGAAATATATAGAGCAGCCCTCGTATTAAATAATTTGCAAAATAAAATAACTTAATTTGATTATTGGTATTTTGTTTAAGCTTTAATGGTTGTGTTTTTTTTTTTGTTCACTTCTCATTTGGTTAAAAAAATGTAGCTTTTCCCCATCTAATATATGGTGAAAGGTTTCCTGATGGGTTGAGTAGAGCAATCAAAGAAATGGCCATAGGAACTAGCTTCAAAACCAATAATCAATAGGAGTGATTTTATTTAAAAACAAGTAAGAATGCAATATTCGACTATGCCAAATCTTATGTACCCTTTACCATCTATAAATCTAGTTTAGTAAAGTAACTCCAATCAAAAAAGCAAATATTGGAGTGACAGTGAACAAAAAAATAAATAAAATTTGGTACTGCATTAATATAAAATTTTACATAAAAATGCCACCGGCAGTTTAAAAAAAATTCAGTATTTTCTTAAAGACCTCTATAAAAGCTTTAAAATGATATCCAGAATCTATATACTTTATGGGGTCGAAATGGATATTGTAGAAATAACACACGCAATGACAAACTTATGTATACCCTTTTTTCCACTTTTTGTGGTGAAGGTTATAATTACATTTGAGTTATTACCATGCTGAAAAGTGAACTAATAACCTAAACAAAATAAAATAAATATACAGGGCGATAGAAAATTAAAACTAAGAAAAAAACATTACGTGAAAAAATTGGCTCTGAAATTTTAAAATTTTTTTAAATATCAATACAGATATCATTAAAAAGCTCGAGCTCTTGAGATCTTTAAGGAAATACTAAATTTTTTTAAATGCTTAACCTATTAAGAGCCGATGTCATTTTTATGTAAAATGTTATATATGCATTACAAATTTTTTTATGTTTTAATTCTCTGTCACCCCAATATTTGCTTTTTGGATTGGAGTTACTTCACTAAACCAGATTTACATAGATGTTGAAGTTAACATAAGATTCGGCATAGCCGAAAATTGCACTCATTCTTTAAAGTTTGATTTTTTTAAAAGCTGAACAACAGAAGCTGTGCCTGCACAGTGGCCGAAATATCCAATCTAGCAAATAAATGCTCATCAATTGTTCCAGTATCAGAAATACTGAAACGTTGACGGTAAGTATAGTGCCCACTGCTCGCATCACAGCCCCATTTAGAAATTGCTTTTATGCAATCGTTATTATGGCCTACAGTCATGAGACCCTCAAAAGATGTTGAAAAGGCTTGACAAAGCAGTTGACGTGGTAAACAGTTTAGTGGAACATATTTGAACTGTGGTGGATCCCCAGAGTGGTATCTGTAAAACAAAAGGAAATCGTAAAAAAAACAGAAAATATAAAAAGCAAATACATAAATACATAATAATGTGTAAGTACTGACAAACGCGGCTTTATTTTTCATGCCCTCTTTAGTTCTAAAGAATAATACATAAATATTGAAAAATATATCAAACAAAGACATAAAAACAAAATTAAAAGCAAAGAATAAAAATATAATAATATTGCTCGAATCAACTTTAACGGTGATTGTATAAATTTGTGTCATCGAAATAATAAACTTCCGCCATTGTTATTGTCCTGCTGTTAAAACACAAATTGCATGCTTCCGTTTCCGTTTAACAGCAACAACAATAATTAAAAAATATATAAAACAGAATCAAGTAAAAATATTGAAGGGCTCCATCCCTTCAATATTTTTTTCAGATTAAATAAACTGTCCATGTCTTTTTTATGGGACCAACAAAAACAATGAGAAAATCACACTGATGCAAGAAAATCAGTGGAAAATAAACAAAAAAACGAAAATTTCAAGTGTTCAACATCATCATTATTATCAAAAAATACGACCCGTAGCTGCTTTATAGTGTACTGTTGTTAACTTTATTAATCGAATTTTTTGTTTAATTCATCCATCCATGTCATACATTTGTCCATACATTTATTATTATCTTTATTTCATTGCCTTCACAGAATAAGAAAATGAAAATAAAATAAACAACTTAAGAATAAAATTGATGAGATGTACCAAAGATAAAATAAAAAGACACAGATTTTGAAATTGAAACAGTACGAACATTGTACATGAAAAAACGACATAATTTGTTTGACAGACTCTTAGGTGGTAGAAAAACGTGACCTTGAACAAAAGCAGAATTTTTAGCATAAAAATTTCTTATGTTGATTTAAAGTCGACTGAATCGGTATTCTTATAAAATCTATATAATTCAACGTATTTTAATGGCGCAACCTTAAAAAACAGAATCAGCTTAAAAGGTGATGAATTATATCCGTTTATGCTGATGATTTAAGACTCAATTTCTCTTGTCTTACCGCCTATTTCGAGTTCACAAACTCATTGAAAAATTTTATCTTCAGAAAATAAAAAATAGTTTGAAAAATTATATAGACGTACAAAAACTTAGTAACTTCCGCCCTTCTTTACTTATACGAATCTCAGCTACAAAAGATTTGCAAACACAGGATACCAATAATTTTCTTTATTTTATTTATATGGAAAAAAATCTAGACCCACGGCTCCAAAGCTTTTTATATGTTTAAGTTTATCATTCCGTGTGCAGTTTCTACAATATCCGAGCAAACTTGATCTCACAAAAAAAAAATAAATAAATAAATAAATAAAAAATAATTATGTCAATCGATCAGATATGGTGTCGAAAAAGGTGCTTTTCGAAATCAGCATAATCGGTTAATGTCCGTTGAGGCAGCAGACAAAACACCACACCTACCTCTAATTTTTTCATGTCATTTGAAATAATAAAGTAACACTATTCAAAAAAATTAATAAATGCGGCGATAGAGAATTAAAAAATAAGAAAAAACATCACGTGAAAAAATTGGTGCTGGCTAATGTTTTCCGAACTACGGGGCTCTGAAATTTTCAAATTTTTTAAATTTTTATTGAATTATTATTTTAACTGTGAATGTTATAAATGAATAGAAATTATTTTGGCTTAAGTTCATTTAGTCTAATTTTTCTTGTTTTCTTTGGAAAACGTCCGCATACATTTGTAAAATCAATTTTCTTTCTAAAAAAGATTCTTAGAAATTAAAAAATAAATGAACTTAAGCCAAAATAATTTCTATATATATATATTATAAAAATTTTTTAAAAACGGTTAACCCATTAGTCACCTGATCCCCAATATTTTTACCTCCTATAAATCCCTCATACAAAAAAGTACGCAGAGTTGCGCAGGGTTGTTCCACTAATTTTACACATCACTTACAAATGTATTTCCGCTATGTTTAAAATAGCTTCAGCGTCATTAATCTTCATTTTATTATCAGTCTAAATTTAGATGCAAAAAATAGAGCCAGTTTTGAAAAATAATATACTTTTACAAACTAAATTTCATTTTTTTTTTTATTAAACGTATATAAGAAGGTAAGCTTAGTGTTTTTAAGTACAATGCAAAAGTTACCTCACAACATTTTGATATAATAATATTTTCAATGGTCAGAGAAAACATTGTACCTTTGAGAGCCAGGAGACTATAAAAAATCTATAAATAAAGGAAAAAGTTTCTGTTCTTTTAAGTTCTTTTTGAACTTTCGGGCTTTCAAGGTCAATTTTAGAAAATGAAATTTTGAAATAAAATTTAAAATGAAATTTTTTTTTTATTTATTCCGACGTTTCGTTGGATAATCCCAACTTCATCAGGGAAATTTTTATTTTTTCTGGTAACAATAAAAGTATAAACAAAACAGATTAAATACATACATAATAAACAATTATTAAATCTTAAATTTTTTATAAAAGCAAACCACTTTACTTACATAATGTTTTAATTTTAACACAACAGAAATATTTAACATTTAAAACGACAATTAATTTTTTAAAAAAATAAACAAAATTTAAACATCAAATAAAATAACATTAACATAATAGCACACCACTGTTCTTAAAGTTAATATCACAGTATACTAAAATAAGACTATAGAATAATTTGCATTAGTTTTGTCTTTTTCATCTTTTTTGTTAATTGCACTATTCCGTTTTTATTGTATTCGAAGAGTTTCAAGTGTGTAACGTTTGTTCTCTTGTCTCCCTTTGTCCAGTATTTTTACATTTTCCAAATCAGCAGTATGGTGGTTGTCAATACAGTGTTGTGCCAAAGCCGTCGTGTGTTTTTGTTTTTTAATGTCAGATTCGTGTTCACTTGTTCTTGTATTTAAACTTCTTTTTGTTGTTCCTATATAACCTTTGTTGCAGCTTTCTGTTGAGTTTCCCAGACACCTAATTTGATATACAATGTTGCTTTGCTCCATTTTTTCAATTTTTGTTTTTGTAAAGAGAGAATTTATTGTTTTGTTTGATCTATATGCCAATTAAATTTGCTTGCTCTCTATTATTGTTCTTATATGTTTATTTTCTGTGAGTTTTGGTATATATGGAAGGCTATAAAATTTTACGTTGCCAGATGTGTTGTTATTTTCTGTGTTTTTATCCCTGTTTTTTGCTCTATTAATAAGGTTTTCAACTATATGTGTCGGAAAGCTGTTTTTTCTAAGTATTTCTCTAATAATTTCAATGTTCTTTGTTACGAACTGCTTGTCACTGATTTTAAATAATTTATTTATGAAATTTAGAGCTGTATTTATTTTTTGTTGTATTGGTTGTGTCGAATGATAATTTATAAGACGTCCAGATGAGATTGACTTTGTGCACCAGTCAGTTATGACCTTATTCTGCTTTCTATAAATTCTCATGTCTAGATATGGAAAGTTGTTGATAAATTACCGAAATAATTGGATACTATAAAAAATGGTGGAAAAAGCCTTCAAATATCAAAGCAAGGTAAAAAATAGAGTAAGACCTTGGAGCTAAGTTTTGCTTCATGTAAAAAAAGGTCCTTTTGTCAGCACTTCCTGAAAAAGAGCATAATCTAGATGTTTCTATCTCAACCATAAGGAGGCTTCTTATTAGAAATAATTTGAAGGTTAGAAGTAGTAGAAAGGTCTCATACCTAAGTAAAAAGCATCTAAAGAAAAAATTAGAATTTGCCTAAAATCCTGTAGATTTGTCTGTAAGCAAATGATAAAATATTCTATGGTCTGCAAAACGAAAGTTAATTTGTTTAATTCAGACAGAAGCACCCTTCCTGAACTAAGACCTTCCTACACCGAATTCCGTCCACAATACACCGCAAAAACCATTAAAAATGGAGGCGGAAACATAATGGTATGGGAATGTTTTTCGTATTATGGTATTGGGCCTTTATTTTGGATTGAGAGTAGAAGGAATGCCTTTTATATTACAATTATTCTTTATAACATTATGATGCCTTATGCCGAATTGGAAATGCCGCCTCGATGAGTGTTTCAACAAGATAATGACCCGACACACACATTGAAGCGGGCAAATGACTGGTTAATAGAACATAACATAAAGGTTTTAAGCTGGCCGGCGTAGTCCCCAGACTTAAATTCTATCGAGAACTTATAGGAAATAGTAAAAATGTGTCTTCCAGGAACAAATCCATGCAATAAAGACGAACTTTTGACTTTAATTCAGTATTCGTGGAAAAATATTCCTGGAGAAACCTGCCAACAACTTGTGGACTCAATGCCAAAACGATGCTCAGAAGTTATAAAAAGTAAGGGTTATTCTACGAAGTACTGAAGTAAAGAAATAATAATTAATGAGAAAAAATCCAGTCAGTAAACAAAAAATGCACTGCCTAGACCTGGTGATTTGTAAAAATTTAATAGATAAATTTTTATTTAAGTTTTGAATTTCAACATGTGCATTATTTTGGAACATATAGTTTATGAGTAAACCGAAATATGAAAAAAAGAAACAATTATAAAGTTTGTTGCACATTACTTTTAGTTTGAAAAATGCTAGATCAAGGTGGCTCTATTTTATCAAACACCACTGCATATGCAGTACCATAATTTGGTATCATTCGAGCTACTTATCTAAACTAGATTTATATAGATGATGAAGGGTATATATAGTCGAATGAAGCACTCTTACTTCCTTTAATTTGAAATGAATTTTTTGTTTGCAAAAATGTTACAATTATTCTTTCTTAATTGAAACGGACATGTGTAGTACGTAATAGCACAAAAGGGATGTAACATAGATCGCTTCCACGCAGTGCATCCTGGGTAACGCTAAATGATCTATACCCTCCTCCCCTGGCACGACCATTTTCTGTCCTAGGACCTTTCTTTCCGCACGTTTTTGTTTGACTTGGGCTGGTTGTTATGGCTTCTGGACCTAGTAGCACCGGGGTGAAACCTTGTGGGAACGGCTCCAGTTTAAGATCATAACTATCTCCGTCCCGTTAAAACCCTGGCAGACCCAATAGTACGTTCGATACCCGTCACTGTTAAGTTGGTGGTGTAGGTTTGGTTGAGATGACTCCCAATTAGCAACTGTCTGGCTCTGAGCACCTGTCCCCATGAAGGCTGGTGCCAACCCTCGCATGGCCTCCCTGCTTGCATAGATAACCATGGGACCTTTGAGTTGACTACACATACGGAGATAGCGGCTATGAGTGATGACCAAGAGGGGCTCCCCCGCATATTGGTCCAACTACTGCTGTGAGGGCATCGGTTAAGCCAGCCGAAACAACTGGTAGTCTGGGCTCTAGCACGTCATCCTCTTCTCGCGCACACATCAACGCGTCGACGCGGGCGTATAGGACCAGAAGATCTGCCTATCGAATCCTGCAAAAGCTCGGTGGGCATGATCCGAACACTTAAATGGGCCAAACAGAACTTGGAGTCTCGCCCTCCACTTAAGTTGGCATCTCAGAAACGACAAAGGTCGGCTGAGGAAGCCGCCACGACAGTCCCTCAGTTGCCTAAACGGCCAAAGACTTCAACGTCTAAACCGATGTCCTCAGGTCCCCTTAGCGAGATAGTTAGGGATAGCCTCGTTTTGGCTATAATAGAAACTGGTAAAATTGACGGGACTATATCCAGATAACAGGAGGTTAGTCCAAGTGGCTCTTCGCTTGTCTATAAGGACATAATTTCAGCCAATCCTGGCCCCTCCCCCTCATGCCGTGATGCGGGCTGGTATCAGCGGCATGTTAAATTGATCGCTTGTGCTGATCAACGCTCAGCGGACCTGTACAAGCAGGCAATTGTTAGCCTAGGTGAAATCTTGTCGGGTGCTAAGCTCTCAACTGTATCCAAAGATCAGATTCCGAACCGTCCAAGATCCTTCGCCCGCATCCCGGCAGATCCCTCCACTCCGGATGAAATTCTGGAGCTGATTAAACTTATCAACAAAGAGCTGCCTATGGCCGACTGAAAGGTTGCTAAAGTAAGCAAGCCAAAGGGCCACTTCCACGACCCTATCATCGTCATCAACGACGAGTCTCTCGCCCCACTCAATAGAGACAGCGCTGCCATAGCAGTAGAGACGTGCTCGAAGGATGTCTGGGTGGTCTCCAGTTACATGGCTCATGATCATGGAGATTTACCACCACATGATCTGCTAAAGCTTCTGGTTGCAGAGGCTAACGACCGTCAAATGCAGGTCATCATTGGAGCCGATGCTAACGCTCATCACCATATGTGGGGCAGACCGGATGTCAATGAACGGGGTGAGTCTCTTTTTGATTTGATACTATCTTATGACTTAAGTATTGTCAATAGGGGAAGCGAGCCTACCTTCGTCATTTCGAGTAGAAGGGAGGTTCTCGATCGTACCATTACAGGTGGTGGCTGGTCTGATATTGTCAGAAACTGGAGTGTCTCTAAAGAGTGCTCCTTTTCTGACCATAGGTATTTATCTTATAACTTATATCTAGAATCAGTAGGTTCCGAAGTGTCCCACTCCTTCATAAATAGGAAACAAACGGATTGGAATAAATTTCGGTCCATTTTAGAGCTTGGCCTAAGGCCTGCTCCCTTCGAGATTAATGACCACTGCGATATTGATCGGGCGGTTGAATTCTTGACCTTGCTGATATGCTCTGCAGCGAAAGCGGCCTGCAATCCACCGAAGCCTAGGGGTAAACCGAAACCCCCTTGGTGGAATACGGAGATTGCAGAGTTACGTAGGGGATGTAGAAGACTCTTTAATAGGGCCAAAAATGATGGAAACTGGCTGCCCTATAAGGATAAACAAAGGGTATGCCATACGAAGATCCAAAAGAGCCTCGTGGAAAACTTTCTGTGGCAGCATAGAAAGCTCGTCCGAAACCAGCAGGCTACGCAGGATTCTTAGCACGTCCCCAAGAGTTATTGAGAGTATTCAGAAGCCGCACGGTCAATGGACGGACTCTGTAATCGATACCTTGGTGACGCTGCTCGATACTCACTTCCCTGGTAGTGAAGGGGTTGACGAAGCGATAAGGACTGTGAATTCCGCATCGATTTGTCCACCCACTTTCCGGGTGACCACTGCTCACATAGAGTAGGCCATCATGTCGTTTGATGCCTTCAAGTCTGCTGGAATTGACAATATCATTCCACTGGACTTGCAACATGGCATGGACCTCATAAAACCATGGCTATTGCGAATCTACAATACTTGCCTGGAAAATACTTACATGCCGAAAGGGTTGCGTGTAGCCCGAGTTGTTTTCATCCCTAAAGCGGGAAAGACATCTCATATTAAACCCAAAGACTTAAGTCCCATAAGCCTGTCGTCCTTCTTAATCAAAACGCTGGAAAGGATTCTTGATCTTCAAATCAGGAACTCCATAAATCCTGCGCTTATTTCTAGCTCGCAGCACGCTTACACGAAAGGGAAATCTGTGGAAACAGCGCTGCACGTGTTAATATCCGATGTTGGAAAGTCCTTTCAAATAAGGAATTTACGCTTGCAGTGTTTCTTGACATAGAAGGAGCTTTCATAACGTCTGCCCTAATGCCGTTATATGGCCCTCTTAGATCTCGATCTTGATGCAAATCTGGTGGGATTCATTGCGCAACTACTGAAGACACGTATCATCACGTCCACTATGGGAAATGATCACGTTGAAAGGGTAGTGAAAAGAGGCACTCCACAAGGTGGCGTATGGTTTCCCCTCGTCTGGAATCTGACAGTCAACACGCTGCTACGGCGACTGGACCAAAAGGGCTTATGCTGATGACATTGCTATCGCAGTCTCTGGAAAATTCTTGACGACACTCACAGAACGGGTGAACTATTCGCTCAATTTTCTGTCTCAATGGTGCTGCGATTTTGATCTTAATGTTAACCCCGGCAAAACGGAGATTATGCTCGTCACACGGAGATCAAAGATCCCGATTTTTACTGCACCTACGCTGAAATACCTTGGGGTGATATTTGACCCCAAACTTCAATGGAAGGCAAACATTGCCGAAAGAGCTTGGAAGGCGACCTGTGCACTCTATCTCTGCCAGAGAGCTCTAGGAACAAGATGGGGCCTTCAGCCTCGGATCATCTCCTGGCTCTATAAGGAAGTTATAGAGCCAAATATTCTCTATGGAGCTGTTTTTTGGTGGCCCGCTCTCTAAAAAACGATCAACTAAAAGCCTCTTGATAAAGTCAGGAGAACAGCCGCCATTTTGTTTACTGGGGCTCTCCGAACTACTTCGACAAAGGCTCTGTATGCTCTTCTCCACTGGTTACCCACCCAACTTCTGGTATTGCAACAGGCTAAATGCTGTGCAGCCAGATTTAATGCCTTCTCACGCTGGCTCAGTCTGGATATAGGGGACTCTAAGATTATCGATCGGGATGTGCCACTGCCATCAATGGTGGACTACATCTCTTCTTCTCCCGCACTGGACCACGGGTTTCAGATCCATAGTGCAAGAAGGGAGATATGGGTCCGTAACGAAGTGGTTGTGGGTGGTACTGTTGACATCTACACCGATGGCTCGAAACTGGACGACAGAGTCGGTTGCGGAATCTTCTCCAATAGCCTTGGACTAAGACTCTCCCTTAGACTTCCTGACTACTGCAGTGTCTTTTAAGCCGAGGTAATGGCCATTCTGAAAACATCCGAAATAGCGCTTAGGGACAATCTTTCGGGCCTTGCCATTCGGATATTTTCGGATAGTCAGGCGGCAATCAGGGCGCTTGCTGGTGCATGCAGTACATCTAAGCTAGTCCTGAGTTGTATCTCATTACTGAACACTCTATCGGAGCGATCACAGATTGACCTGTTTTGAGTCCCTGGTCACAGGAATAACCAGGGTAACTGTGAGGCCGATGATCTCGCTAAGCGGGGCACATTGCTTCCTAACATCTCCTCGCTACCAGACGTTGGATTTCCTCTGGCAACGTTGAAAATGGCCATAAAGAACCACTACCTCAATTTGATACGCAAATTATGGGTAGGGGAAAGTTCCTGTTGTACCTCCAGACAACTGTGGACTACACTACACCTCAAGCGGACCAGGCAGCTGCTCAGACTGAACAGAAAATCCATAAGTATCACGGTCTCGGTACTTACTGGACACTGTCTAATCGGCAGGCATGCTGAAAGACTCGGCCTGCCTTTAATGATTTCGTTCGCAGCTGTGGCTCGGAGTATGAGGAAGAGACCGTACTGCACCTCCTGTGCCACTGCCCATCCCTGGCTCGAAGAAGACTAAGGATTCTGGACTCTCCTTTCTTTGGAGCTCCTACAGAGCTATCATCTCTTCTATAGGGGACATAGCGAAGTTCA